>JAMWFC010000076.1:0-172998 GCA_027475525.1 Macrolepiota albuminosa | reverse complement strand
TGCGAATGTACTCGGATCATCTTATGGCTCTGCTTCGACAGCCACTCTGATCCCAGACACCCTGGCCCTGAATTTCCTCGCACGACCGTTAGAAATGACGTTCGGTATTAAGTGACTTTACGATCAATGCCTAATGTAGGTTACTGTAATCGGTAACAGGGTTCACAAGCTTGTCCTTCATCATCTTGGCGTCAAATCTGTAGCAGAGGCCATTGGTGGGTCTATGGGTGGTATGGCCTCTCCGTAGCCCACCAGGGTACATCCGTCACGTTATCCCGTTGGCGACATCCGCAACGTCATTCTGCCTCGTGTGTATGAGTGGGGGGAAGTTCAACTCCAGAGTACCTCTAGCGATTCCGACTATCAGAGTGGGTTTTAGACCAGGCAACTTGCTTCGGGGCTAGCTGCTGCCAGAATGAGTGCACTCGCTCTTGCGACTCCTTTGAGAGTCGCTTCGGACGAACACCACAATTGGACCGTGCAGATCCACATCCAAATGCAGAATGGTCTTTCAAACCAACCTTTTGTGATTCAAAGCGATGATCATCGTTATGATTCGCAAAGGAGCCATTCTTCTCCGCCGTTAAGGAATCTTCCGCACAGACCACCGATCGCTCAATTATGTCTCCGCTATCAAGGAACAAGTTTACCGCACGCTTTGATGCGAACTGCTACATACATCGCACGCAAGATGGACACTCGTGATATCGCTCGTGGGCGGGGTCGCAAGCACTACCACAAATACTTACGACTCTTCTTCATGCGTTGGTTTTGCATTGCCACAGACGGGCTATTCACGACGACGAAGCAACTGGAGCTTGCTAGGCATATACCAGATGCCAAGTTTGTGGGTCATACCTTCTCCCGATGGCCATGATGGCTTTTTGTTAGAGTTTGGCAGATCAACACACATGTGCGGCATTTTATGAAAAGGGAATTCCCGAAGATCTACGAGAAGGAGGTCGAGGAGCCTATGGAAGATGAATAAGAAGACGGCATTTTATGAAAAGGGAATTCCCGAAGATCTACGAGAAGGAGGTCGAGGAGCCTATGGAAGATGAATAAGAAGAAGACAAGCATGTTTGGAGAGGCGGAGATGGATATCACCAGGTGGTAAACATGATTGGTCGCACTAGGGATTTTGCAAGGCTATTATATCTTCATGTATGGTAAATAGATCTGTATTGGGGTGAGACGAAATTGGCACAAGGATTTATGAATGAACAGTGTACATGGTACAAATACTCGGTTGAGACAGATCAATGCACGTGCCAAATTTAGGAAATCAAGTCATGATAGCTGCGATATGGCCTCTCAAGACTTGGCCGGAACCGCTGGACGTTCTTTGCTTACTTTCACACGCTTCTCTCCATTGTCCGTTCGTGTTCGATAGAACGCAGATCTTCTTCTGCCAATATGACTGCTACACCAAAAGCGGTTCCTCCTGGTCGGCAGATGAGACAAAATGTCTCTCGACTTCGCTCGTCTCAACCGAAGTCTTCAGCAGCTCACAAGACACCTGCTGCTGATGCTAAGCCCGAGCCAGATAGCAAAGAGGCTCCACCTTGCCCTGTCCTCACTGCTTCCAAGACTACCGTATGTTTTCATGTGCATCCAAATTGTCTTCGAGTCACGTTAAACTTGTAGAGTCCGGAAAAGAAACCGCGGCAGAATTTATCTGGGCGTAAGCACAAGAAGGGTGCACCATTGACGGAGGAGAAGCTATCTTCTCAACCGGCGACTACCAAGGTAGGGAATCTGGTTTCGTGCAATCTGGTTTCACTTAGACGCCGTTCAGCGAGCCGTAACATACTGTTATGTGGATCGCTTCAACAAGTTTCGATCCTTTTCTCTTGTCATATCTGATTCATCTCTCGTTCTCTCGGAAAGCCGTCATGGTTGACTCTCTACATCTTTAGGTCACCCATGATGCCGCCGCATCTGTCACTCCTGTCACGGAACCCATCTCACCTAAGTTTTATGCTTTTGGCTGGGACGTACGTCTCAACTATGCTGATAATTTTCTTTCGCTAACATAAGTAACAAGGCACATCCTACACGCGCGTCATCGAATGCAGTCTGCCGAGATTTTTTATATGGAAAATGCCGATCCAACGAGCGCTGTTCTCGTATTCATCCACGTGCTCAAGGCTTCTGCGGTCCTTCTGCTTCGACCAGTAATGGATCTACGAGCGACATAGCCGTAGCTATGGCGAATGTACCGCTAAACTCTGTTTGCGCACAAATGAATACTAATTTGAAATATCCAGAAAGTCGTTCAATCTTCCAGCTTCATTTCTAATACCCAGGTTAGTAGGTTTTTTCGTCACTAATTTGAAATATCCAGAAAGTCGTTCAATCTTCCAGCTTCATTTCTAATACCCAGGTTAGTAGGTTTTTTCGTCACGCAGAAACTCGTTTCCTTAGTCTAGATGAAGCAGAGTAGAGGCGTTACCAACTATAACACTACGGGCGCGGCTCAACCGGATCCTCATGCAGGTCAAGAAATTTATAGTATATCACAATTAGCCAAGTCCGGTGTTCAACTTCGCTATCATACTGAACGCCTCATGCAGGTCAAGAAATTTATAGTATATCACAATTAGCCAAGTCCGGTGTTCAACTTCGCTATCATACTGAACGTGGCATAGTACCCTGTCGCTTGGATGCTGATACTGATGGTGGGCAGACTTCTGACGACAGTCAAGATACAGTATTGAGATTTTTATCATCGAACGACATCACACTCATGTTTGCTTATGATCAGATCAATTCTCTCCTCAGGGTTCTTCGTGTTCGTTACTTCTGAAGACAGCACCATCACGACAAATCGTCCAAAGACACATCCCCCTCCGCGTCTCGCTATTTTTGTCGCCGCTGGCTTCAGAAAATCTGTCAGAAAACATACGACTGCCCTTACGTCCATGGAAACCTGGAATATGATATCCCTGTCGACGGAATCTATCCTCTTCCTCGTTCAGACATCATCTGTAAGTCGTGGCAAAATGGTGTCTGTACACGCGGATACCTTTGTTCACATCGTCATGGCGATTTGGTTTATGGACAGGTCGGTTATACTTGTTCTATTCCAAAAGAATCTTTCTTATTATGTGTAGTCGACTCAGCAGGTTAAAAACGCCGGCAATGCTCGTGCCTGGGATGCCGAGGACAATTTAAACGCAGATGGCAATGTGTCTGGGGGTAGCGATGATGCTCATATCGCATACCCTCCTCCTAAATTCAATGCCTTCTGTAAAGATTGGATGATGAACCGATGCAATCTTGGTCCAAACTGTCAGTTTTATCATGATGATGTCAATTACGAACCTCCTGTCAGAGGGATACATCCTCCACCTCGATATCCGATTGTTTGCGGACTTTCAAAGCTAAATGACTGCTTTCTTGGTTATGCTTGTGACTTCATACATGAAGATCTCCAGTATGACACTCCTGTAAGTACCATGATCTCAAAGTCTGGATGCTGACCTCATTGCATCGAAAAGACCCCTCGTCATCCTCTTAATCAACAATCACCTTTAAAAGTTGAAGCACGTCCGCCACCCAAGTTCTCTGAAGTCTGCCAGCAGTGGATCCTCGGCAGGTGTACCCTTGGTTCGTGCGACTATCGCCATCTAGACCTCAAATACGATAATCCAGTATGTTATAACGTTGCTGAGTTTTATGATTAATTTCACGTCAAATCAGGTTTCTGCACCTCCTATGCCACAAACTCAGCCGGACCCTGTCAATGAATCCGTCAGTGACCCTCCGGTCGGTCAACGCCCTGCTCCAAAAAATCAGGACGTATGCATACAATGGCTTCGTGGTCGTTGCAAGGCAAGATATGGTTGCAAGTATCGCCACGAAGACCTTGATTATGACCCTCCTTCATCAAAATCCATTGCGGTGCCACCCTCTAGCAGAATGAGTGATGTCAATGTGTGTTGAAATTTTATTGGAAGTTGTAATGATTTATATACTTCTATAGGAAACAATGGAAGGACGGAGCTGGACAGTTAAAGTGCATGACCATGCAAGGGTAAAACTTGGACCGGGATTCGACATTCAAGAACTCCAAAC
The DNA here is from genome assembly GCA_027475525.1 of Macrolepiota albuminosa. NCBI lineage: Eukaryota > Fungi > Basidiomycota > Agaricomycetes > Agaricales > Agaricaceae > Macrolepiota > Macrolepiota albuminosa. The sequence continues at coordinate 168,918 of JAMWFC010000076.1, read as the reverse complement.
TGGGTTTGAAACATCATGGATATATCTTGGGAACATTCCAGCACATATTAAAGAAAAGGAAATTGCAGATCTGTTACAACCCTTCGGCAAAGTGGTCGACCTCAAGCTGCCAACCCATATCAGTAATCCCACTATTCTAGCACGGGCGCGCTTTGAGACGCCTGAGAGTGCCCGTGACGCAAGCACCGTTCTTCATAACGCTCAGGCGTTCGGCGTTAAAATTACAGCACGGCTCCCCATGCATAACGCATCACTTAGCGACGCAATGTTCAATGACGCATCGGTTCGCATTCGTTGGGAAGTACCAAGCAGAACCGCTTATTGTGGCTACTCAAACATGAAACTCGCCGAGGCTGGTATGCAAGTTGCCCGTGAAAAGGCCTTCCGTGACAATCATATTCGTGCATCCGTTCATGTGGGCCTTCCTGTGGTTGGCGTCGTCACCGTCCGCTTTTGTGGCCTTCCTGTGGATGTGACAAAGGAAGACATGGCGTGGTTTTCTAAACCTGATGATGTGGTATGGGCACGACCAAACTATAAAGATCTAGATCTTGCTAGGATAGGTATCCAGCGTATCCTGCAACAAAATTCGGAGCTTCTCGACTTCATGGTACAACCGCCTCCATACAAAAATGCGCGAATACAAGCGTGGGCACATTTCGCCACACCCAGCGATGCCAAGGCGGCATGCAATCGCCTTCATGGTCGCAAACCCATGTTCACTGGCAAAACACGAATTGTTGCTGAGCACCTTCAATCACTATCTCTTGCAGTATCTGCCACAGCGTATAAAAAGTTGGGCAGTGATATCAGGGCTCTACGTCGATTGGTTTACAATGACCATCGGACTACGATGTCTATCATTGAACGACCTGCGCCCATGAAGACGTTGATCAAATTGTCTGGTGATGATTTGAGGGAACTGGGTCAGCTCAAAGCGGAGCTTAGTAAGATCCTTAACTGGGAGACTATTCGTCAAGGCCAAGCTATCGCATGGGATCCCTTCTTTGCTCACCCGGCTGGACAGTCCTTTCTGGGTGACATCGAACACTGCACGCCTAATGTCACAATTCATGTTGACATTCCCCGGCAGATGATACGTTTACTGGGACCCTCAGCTTACCGCGCAGCTGTCAGACAACAAATTCTGGACAAATTGACTATACTGCAGACTCAACAAACCCGTACTATTCCTCTTGATGGTTGGCTTTTAGGTCATTTCATGCAAACAAACCTTGCGCAACTTCAAAAGAAATTTGGTTGCGAAAACATCAATTTGGATTTCTCTCGCCGCCGCCTGATTGTTCGTGGAGGTGACGACGTCTACCAAGAAGCAAAAGACTTAGTCCAGCGCGTTCGTCAAAAACAACTTCATCCTGCATGCCGTCGGAATACTGCGATATGTCCAGTCTGCTTTGACGAAGTCACAAATCCGATCATCCTTCCATGCGCTCATTCTTGGTGTCGAGACTGTCTAACCCATTACCTTAGCTCCTCCATTGATAACAAGTATTTCCCATTAACCTGTCTAGGAAACAATGCGAAGTGTACGGAACATATACCACTCCACACTGCGCGTAAAGTTTTGACAGTTCCTGAGTTTGATGCAGTCGTAGATGCTGCATTCTCTGCTTACATTCAGGCTCGTGGAGACGAGTTCCACTATTGTCCTACCCCAGACTGCCCACAAATTTACCGTCGAAGTCCCAGGGACACAGTGTTGCAATGTCCTTCATGCCTGTTACGAATATGCCCCAGCTGTCATGTCGAAGCCCACGATGGTTTCACTTGCCCTGATCCGGAGGGTGACAAGAATCTTTTCCAAGCGTGGATGGCACACCACGATGTCAAGGCCTGTCCTGGCTGCCATGTCCTCATCGAACGAGACGAGGGCTGCAATCACATGACATGCACTCAATGCAAGACTCACATATGCTGGGTCTGTCTCAAGACATTCCCTGGCGGCAATGGAATTTACGGACATATGCGATCAGTCCACGGTGGCATTGGTTTAGCTGATTAAATGGTTGATATGATTATCCATCTTTATATCTTTCATATTCCGACTGTGTATACTTACATTAATGTATAACATTCCTACAGACTATAACTATGTATTTATCATGAACACTGTACACAAGTAACTTATTCGGAAAATAGGGGAGCCGCTCATTTCAGCTCCAATCATGTACAACTAGTGCATAAAAACTAACATAGTTGAAAGCAATATGATATTGGTTAATGCTGAGTACAGCTATTATACACACAGAAAAAAGGAGAACAGAACCATGGCCGCAGATTGTCTCATTTGATATTAATCGGTATAGGTCAAAAACTGTGCAACATTCCCAAGTCAGGAATCAACTTGAGATAGAGCAAAGGATAGTCACGTACGTCCTTGTATGGCTTCTCTGGCGGCTGTCCACGCCTCGGAAGTGATTCAGGAAGCTCCGGCCTCTTGGAATCAAAAGCAACGCGGAAACCCAGATCATCTTGATAATCGCGTTCGGGGTATGTCGAAAGTTCAGTGGGAAATGCTAGCTCAGGTGGCGCAAACACTATATAACCTTCAACCGTACAATGGTCGCCCCGACGGTTCCAATATCCGAGCCGACGGCGTTGGACAGGGGGAAGGCTGATCGGGGTATATATTCTGACCGGCTTGACCGGTCTCGGACGTTCCTCGTCGTAGTAAACGTACGGGCTGGCAGGTGCGGAGTTTCTGCGCAAACTCGCGGGAGTAATGGGATAACTTGTGGGGGGAGACGTGCCAGATGGTCCTGACGGGGAATCTCTTGTCGGCGTGGGAGACGATTGATGAGAGGATGGATTACCCGTAGATATATGATCGGAAGAGGCATTTCTTTGAGGTGGCGGTGGTGTGGGCGCATAGATTTCGATCGGCCGGCGGGGTGTTGAGGGGCGAGGAGAAGGTTGACGGGGTAGTATGTACAAGTTAAAATCTGGAGGAGATTCACGGCGTCCTATGTATGAATCAAGATCTGGAGGAGGTTCATGGCGTGGTATGGATGAGTCAATATCTGGAGGAGTATGTTGTTGCACAATAGAGGGACGATGAGAGTCCTGTGTCCGAGAAACGGGTCGGTCCTGCGGAGGAGCTACCCGAAAAAACGATGGACGAGGATGTGATTCGGAGCGACTGGCCATAGGTCTAGTGGAAGACTGCTGAGAAGCAGGGACATAGGTTTGAGCCCGCCCCTCTCGTGGGCGGGAAGAACTTCCAGAAGGTGTGATGACTTGGACAACAGGGCCTTCACGGATGGTATCGAGGCCTGACTGGTTACCAATGTTAGGATGTGTGGCACCACGTGTGACTGGGCGCTTAGCAGAGGCAGAGACTTTTGGCGTCATCGGAATAACCAAGGGGCTGAGGATACTCATAGGCTCGTCCGATAGTTGTGTCCCACTGATCGATGAGGACTGCCTAGAATCGGAATGTATAGATGGCATAGAAGATTGGCGACCGAGGGAAGTAGGTCCTGAAGTGGTCAAATTCTGCATACGGCTTGCTAATGAGTCGACAGAAGCTGGAGCGTTGGAAGATTGTGTGTAGTGTGCGGGGGTGCGAATGATCTTGGAACTGAATGTGGGTTTAAGTGAAGATGTACCATTATGATCACTACTGGTAGACGCGTTGGCTTGCAAAGGATATGAAGACGATGGCAAGGGATCGGTAGCGTGTCGAGGCCTTGTGGCTGGTACTGAAGTGGAGCGATGTAACTGTGACTCTGAGGAAGAACGGTTTTGCGCGCGATCATTATCCGCGGCGGCGGCGGGAACTGCAGTCCTGGTAGACCCAGCCGGGGCGTCGTGCGTCAAAGTCGCCGGATTCCAAATCCAAGGAGTCTCAGGAGGTTTCTCCGCATCGTCATCAGGGTCTCTTCTATGATGGTTGTCAGCAGAGCAAAGTAGAGAGTCGCATAAGCAGACGCACGCTTTAACCATGTTATGCAAGTCGAGACCATTGTTGCTGACCTTCATAGCGAGATATTCGGCACTCGGTGGTTTGATGACCTTTTTGTAAGGATTGTAATTGGCTGCATTGGCTGCATTGGCTGCATGCGGCTGACGAGGATAGTGAGCAGCATAGTTCCACGCCGAAGCAGCCATCCATTGCATCTGGGGTGCGGTATACCTTTGCCATTTGTACGCTGGATTAAACTGCCAGGTACCTCTTTGCCACTGCTGTTGGTTGACTGATAGATTGGATGGCATTGGAGGTGGAGCGCCTTGGTATGGAGGAGCCCATCCTGGTGGGCAATAGTAGGGGTAGGACATCTAAGGGGGAATCGAGTTAGGTGAGTCTACTTATGGAGAGTAGCATGCTTCATACACAGCCTTGAAAGTGAAACTGCCTTTGTTCGGTTGGACGATGGCCACCAAGAACCGAGCAGAATGGCCTGGAATAAAAGAAAGATAATCAACGAGGCCAGTGCTGCCTGCAGGCAGGCCACAAGACCTTTCGGCCGCTGCCGAGAATAACAAGCGGTGGAATCTCAGAGTATTACCTACTATGGATCAGTTACGCCAAATCGTACAAAGCGGCCATCCTTCCACAACAAGCGGTGGAATCTCAGAGTATTACCTACTATGGATCAGTTACGCCAAATCGTACAAAGCGGCCATCCTTCCACTGGGACAGTGCTTGGTGAGTGCCTTCTTGCTGTCAAGCACATCACTGCCACAGACACTCAGGCAGGCCAACGTCACCCCATGGGACGCCGGCACTTCTCAACCTCCTTTGCAGGAGGTTGTTGAATCCGGTGTCATAGGCAGGCCAACGTCACCCCATGGGACGCCGGCACTTCTCAACCTCCTTTGCAGGAGGTTGTTGAATCCGGTGTCATCATTTTCCTCGTCACGGGCACGCTCTAGTCCCGGGTTGTGGGATGGTGAGCTTTGACCTCAAGTCCCATGCTAGGACCCATCATCTATTCACAGGGATATGATACGATCTATCTCGCCTCTGCGCTGGACCTCAAGGTACTTGGAATAGACATTTCGGAGACCGCCATCGAGAGGGCACGGGCGTGAGTGTCACCTTGAGTCTTGGGAACCAACATTGTGCCCAAGTCTGTAGTTATGTTGCAACAGCCAATATTCCTGGCCCTGGCGAGGTCTCGTTTCAGGTAGGAGACTTTTTCAGCTTCGAACCCCAAGTCAAATTTGATGTTGTCTATGATTATACGTATGTATTTTCTGCGTTTATGTCACAGCAAAAACCTCAACTTTCCTGTACAGCTTCTTTGTTGCCATTCCTCCGCAACGTCGTGTCGAATGGGGCCAGCAGATGGCTTCTCTCGTCAATCCTGGAGGCTATTTGATCACACTTGTCTGGCCTATCGAACCGCCATCTGACGTGGGTCCTCCCTTCTTCGTGCGTGTAGAACATTACAAGGAAGTTTTGGGCGAGGCTTTTGAGAAGGTTTTTGACAAGACTCCAGAGACGTCCTTGCCCAGACACGTTGGGAAAGAGAGGATCGTGGTATGGAAGCGCGTCTAAAGTTTTGATTACGTCGTTGAAATCAGACATTTGAATGTATAAGATTGTGCCCCTATCTCGTTAGCCGAACACGTTCATTTGTAACCAACGATGCCGTCTCAGTCGACGACGTCCAAACGCCTCTCCTTAAATGTAACAATGGGTCCCCGTCCCCTTCATCTCCTCGACGGCAACGTTCCTTCCTCTCCAACGCTCGTTTCCCCGCCTCTCAGCTCCAACACTTCAAGCCCCTTCATCTCCTCGACGGCAACGTTCCTTCCTCTCCAACGCTCGTTTCCCCGCCTCTCAGCTCCAACACTTCAAGCCCATTTTCCAAGCCAAATGTCCGCCGTCACTCTTCAATCTCATACCGTTTCAGTAATCACGTCATTGAGTCGCCTCCTGCGTTGTCAGTAGTCCCGAGCCCAATTCGAACAACTCTGCTATGACTTCAAGTGCCATATGAAGGAACATGGAGAACACGAAAGACCGCCATTGACATTGGTTGAACAGTCTGTTTTCCGTCTACACCCTGACATTATAGTCCTGAATTTAACCCCAGGCATTCGGACCTCTTGCACTTGATTGCCCAGAAGGAATCGAAATGCCTCGAGCTTCGTTCGCAGCTAACCAACCTTGAGACCGAAATTACCCAGCGTATGTCTATCTATAAACCTGCCTTGTCTCTAGCTCATCCATATTTCCAAGTCAAGCAAAAATGGGAGCGCATTGTCAACCGAGGATTTCTGAACAATCCTCCGGCTTCCGTTTCTCCTTCTCAAGGAAACGGTGCAGTATTTGAAGGCATTGTGGAGGGTATGCAAGGCGTTGGCAGGTTAATAGCGGCTGGTCTGGCCATTGGAGAACAGAAACCTCACTCGCCCTCCCTTTCATCTGTACCCCGCCCTTTGCCACACTCCTACCCTCAGTCATCCGCCACCTATGCGAAAAACTCCTCTCAGTTCCCTACACCATCCCTTGCTGAAGGAGCTACAACTGAGAAAGCTGGTGACTGTGAGCCAGCACAAATCCTCATGGTCTATGATACAGGCGCGACGCCTACCATGAGTCCCAACCCCGCCTTTGAGCGCCAACGCCAGCAGCGGCAGCAGAAAGGTATGATACAGGCGCGACGCCTACCATGAGTCCCAACCCCGCCTTTGAGCGCCAACGCCAGCAGCGGCAGCAGAAAGGCAAAGTGGCTCGCAACAAGAATTTGAGGTGCCTCTTTAAGAAGTCCAAAGTTAATCCGCCGAAATCGCGAGACGTGCATTCGTGCCCTCGTTCCATGCGAAGGTCCGTCGACTCATCAAGCCAGGCTGGATCGACTTGGAGGAAATAGAGGCAGCAAGGAAGGAGGCAAAGAGGGCGAAGAGAGCAACGGTACATGGAACAAGCTTTCCGCCGGTATCATCGATTCCAGGCCTTGCTGCACTGACGGTGGGGCCAACCTCACCCGTTCCGTCCTTGGTTGAGAGCGTAGGGAAGAAATGGGAAGAATTGCAGCGTACTTCAACGTTGGTGTCCCTTCTTCCCTTACGTTCTCTTTGTTACTCATGTTACCCCAGGTTCTCAAAGAACCAGAAACGGGCCTCAGTTCTGCTTTCCGATGTATCACAATCTATCAAATCTGTGCTTTCCTCTCCTTCCACGTCGGTGACGACACAGTCCTCACCACCCTCGTCGTATTTTGACCCATCCAGCGCTGAGTCTAATCTTCTTTCATTCAACAGAAGTGCTGTGGCCTCTTTCAACAACAACTCCCCAAGGATGACGTTTACCCCCAAAGCATCAACTACAGATCCAATCTGGCAGTCACTTGGGTCCGCCTCTCCGACGCTGATTGATCTTGTTGATGAGAAAACAAGGCCGGCAGCTAAGGGTGGGGATGAATGGAATTGGTAGAGGATTGCTTGCGTGTAATGTGTACCTACTCTGTGCTGTCATGAAGACCAGGTTTGAGCTTGAACATTCTCCATGGGAGGATTGCTTGCGTGTAATGTGTACCTACTCTGTGCTGTCATGAAGACCAGGTTTGAGCTTGAACATTCTCCATGGAATTCATTAAACTGCTGTTTCAAGTGCAATCCTTACTGTTCCTTGTAAAACCTATTGCTGAACTGCATGTTCTAACTTCATGCCCAGTATCTTGCAGTGCCAACAGTATCTTATGCTTCTGTCACTTTTGTTGTACATCTAATTTACTGTCGTCTTTTGTCATGCTTTTCATTTGGTAGGTACCAATGTTGTGACAGAGTTACTGTTTTAAGCAGTTCAGACAATACAAATGGACTTGACCATACCATACAAGTACGAAAAAGAGTAAATCATGTATGTAATATGTAAACAATATTCGCAGTGCTCATTACATACCCCCTCCCCCCCATCAATGTGTAAATTTAAATCATGTATGTAATATGTAAACAATATTCGCAGTGCTCATTACATACCCCCTCCCCCCCATCAATGTGTAAATTATGGAAACGTACCTACATCAGATCCCCTCAAAACTCTTCTGACTCAGTCTTGTCCAACAGACAGCTCTTGCTCAAATTGTATATTATGAGATGGCCAACCAAGTTAGAACAAGAAAACAGATGGAGAACCTACTTTACAAAATAAAACTTTAGTATGTAAAATATATTCTAAAGGCTTGTTTACCTAACTCATGAACCATTGTCACAGATACCATGTGCGTCACCACTTATTGCGGAAGAATGTTGATGATGTAACATTGATCACAGCTGCTACCTATCCCTCTCTTGTTTGCCACCATGGTCAGGACCTCAGACGTTATACTCATTCTGGTATTTCCATTGATGTATGTATGAAGATATACTCACTGTACTTTTAGATTGCGATTGTCTTTCCGCCGGCTGCAGCTGCAATCGTGACTGGATGTAGCTGTGACCTCCTTATCAACATATGTCTGACTATGTGCGCCCTTTTTTTACGAGTAGGTTTATCGAGCATCATAGAAAATTGTTTTGATAGCCTCGGTTACATTCCTGGATCTATTCATTCGTTCTGGCTTATCTATAAGAAGATTCAAGCAGAGGAGCAATATGGCAGTGGAGGCTTCTTATGTGAGTGACATGGTCTCTGGTGATCTCTCATCGCGTCCTTATGCTCCGCAGATGTTGGGAATGGACAGTATCAGCCCCTCCCAGGGATTTCGTCGGTTACCCACAACAGCCCCCTCAGCCCCATTATGGCGCGACTAGTGTTTGAACCCCGTCGATTAAATCATTTCTCCGTGTGTGGTGGATGGATATGTTTTTCTTGTTTGGAGTCCTATCACGTATTAGAAGTGTTAAAGATTTATGTGGCCGAAACTGATTATATTTCCTGGCCCTAACGCCGGTTCGGTCCTATCACGTATTAGAAGTGTTAAAGATTTATGTGGCCGAAACTGATTATATTTCCTGGCCCTAACGCCGGTTCGAACAATTGAAACGAGAGCAATGTCAAATGTGTACCGACTCATGGGGCACTGTATGTTGAGCTTCTCCATTATGTATAAGATTTCGCATCATTGCGACGCGAAAGCAGGCCTGAACAAAAAGCCGAACTGAAAGCGTCATCATCAAGACAAGGGACTCAACCGACAAACTTCAATACTTTCAAGACAAAAATTCATTCTCAACGTTAAAATCCGGGAACATGTCTCAGAGTAAACTAACAAAGTGCCTGAAAGTATTGTTTGAACACTAAGTAAGCTGCTAACGGGGAAGACGATCAGGCTTATGCCAAAAGGGCAGCGGAGCGCCTCCACAATCCTGACCTTAACCCTAGGCCGGGTTTTGACGTTCCCACACGAAATTTACATGATCGTTTCCTTTGCACATTACATATGGGACCAGCAGCTGCAAGACCAGCGCCGCGAAAACGAGTAAGGAAACGAAAAGAAGAGCAGTATCGCTGTCATCGTCATCGTCGTCGTCGTCGTCCTCTTCTGATCTGACTCTGATGAAAATACCCAACAAAAAAAAGTGCAGGTAGCAGCAGCACCCATGCCCCCATCTGAGGAGGATGAAACCTCGGAGTCGTCATCGTCGTCTGAATCGGAAGCTGAACGTGATGCAGAACCACGACCCGTTCAGCGGCATGTGTCACGGTCCCCTTCGCCTCCTTCAGCAGAAATACCATCGTTTTTGCAGAATGCAAGCGCAACGGAGGAGGAGCTGATGAAGGCCAAGTTTCGCAAGTTTTGGATGGCGTCGGTGGCAGATGGGTTCAAGGACGACCTGGAGGAGATCCGCAAAGTGCGTGGACTGGTGTTGGATTAGTATTAGAATGCTGACAGTGTGCAGGAGCCGACGCTGGGGACATCGCGACTGGCAGTTTTGATTGATGGATTGGCAGCTGGTGGGAAAGTAGTTTGTGGGGAGGATATTATATAATAGATGATTGAAAAACGGTCAGGTGATTAGTTTGAACAAGAACGACGATGGCGCGGTCGGTGTCGATCGAGAGAATGCAGGACGCAATTGGTTTGATTAGCCCGCCGCCCGAGGAAACGCTCCAGATCGCCCGCACGTCCTCCGTATCCAAACGCAAACGAGCCACGCCCCAGCCACAGCAGACCACCCCGAACCCCAAGCCACGCAAACAAACCAGGCGCCCGTCCGTTGTCGACTCGCCCACCCGCCAGACACACAACCCACACGCAGACTATCTGCCGACGCGCACCCGACGAACCACGCCAATCCCCGCCTACGAACCGCCCACCGATGTGTTCACACCGCCGCGCGTGGTAATCAAGACTCCGACGATCTCCAAGTCGTCCAAGCGCAAGACGACGAACCGCAAACGCGCATCGACGGCCGAGCTGTTCATCAAAATCGAACCGCCCCAGATTGACCTGTCTGCGCCAGCGTCGCCGGGCAGTCCGACCGACGACCCGATCCTTCTCTCTGTCGATTCGTCCTCTCCAATTCGTCCCCGCACAAAAAGCGCTCCAGTCACCGCAGACACCCTCTTTGACGTTACTGATCCCAGCGTGTGCGTCTGGTCCGACGACGACGACGACGATGGCCACCTCGCCCAGGGCGAGTATACCGGCTCCTTCCGCTCCTTTAGCATCCGCACAAAGCTTGATCCTCCCAGCAGCGCCACCCGTGAACGCCAGGAAGAGTGGGGCCGTCCCATCACCCCCTTTCCTTTCCGCAGAGTTGAACGGCTTGACCTCTTGAAGGAAGAGGAGGAATGTCAGGTCAGAGAGGCTCTTCCTGCTGATCCTGTACCCACCCACTGCGGACCATTTGATTTTGATGCTTCCTTTGAAGAAGCTGATGCCACGGAATCCATCCCTGTTGAAGCGGACGCATCTATTGAGCGACCTGAAAAATCTATCGAGGAACCTGGAGTTGTTTACGACATGGAACATGAAACGCAGGAATCTCCAATCGTATATGACGAAGCGGACACATCTATCGAGGAATCTACAGACCTGGAACATGAAGCTGATATATCTATTGAGGAACCTGCAGTCGCGCAACATGAAGCTGAAATATCTATCGAGGAACCTGCAGTCCTGGAACATGAAGCTCAAATGTCTATCGAGGAATCTGCAGTCGTAGAACATGAAGCTGAAATATCTATCGAGGAACCTGCAGCCCTGGAACATGAAACTGATATATCTATCGAGGAATCTGCAATCGTAGAACATGACACTGAAATATCTATCGAAGCCGTATACCATATGAAACACTACGCTGAAATATCTACAGAGGAACCTGCAGCCATGTACCACATGGAACACTGCGCTGAAATATCTACAGAGGAAACCCTTGTAACCGCACAAGACTTGCAAACATATACCAGCAAAGAAGCCAACACATCTATCGAAGAATCCCCTGCGGCCTTACAATTCGCAGAAAAATATGCCGGCAAGGAAGCTGAAATCTCTATCGGGGAAACCACCGCAGCCGCACAACAAGATGCCGATGAAGCTGACGAACGTGAAGTGCGCGAAATGTCTCTCTCCCTAGACGACGAAGATCCCATCGTAACCGCCACCCCTGCTCCTCATCCCTCTCAAACCGAAGCAGACGAAGACTCAAGCTCCGACGAAGAAGAGCTCGAATACGGCCTAGTCAAAATCTCAAGTGCCGATCCACACGCCGCAGCTCGAGCAGCTGCAATACTCAAACAAGTATGTCCTTTCACTATCTAAAATATCCATCTTCACGTCGTCTGCAGCACGACTACGACTGCTTCACCAGGCTCGCCCTCCGTACACAAAAGGGCCGACATTCTCTCTCTGCCAGTGGGATCACCAAGTCACGCAACCCTCGTGATCGCATGGGGCGTCGGACACTTGGTGCCTCTGTCATCGGAGACAAGGTTTATATTCCCGGAAGTCCCGTGACGACGCTACCAGAGCTGCTCAAGGAGGCAGAGACCACAATCGCAGGAACCCCTCCCAAGCTCGGAAACTCTTCACATCTGTTTACACCTGTACCAAGATCAAGTATCCCCCCCGGGCTCGCACGTAGTCTGTTTGAGCATACAGCCAAAGAAAGGGTCTGGACAAAGGAAGAATGGAAGCTCCTTGATGCATGCTTTACTGACGAGCGCGTTGCACTGGGGCCTGGAGATGGTCAAATTGCATCTGTTGACGAGGTAAATCCCGAACACGTAGCCAGACGGTTTGGGGATATGTTGGGAGGTGAAGATGTCATTAACAAGTGGGGTGAGGATTGGAAAATGTGCGTTCTTTTTCTTGCGTTTTTTTATTCTTTTCCATCTCAACGAGGTCAACAGGGAGAACCTTGTGCAAAGAGTCAAAGCCTTGCAGAACAAGCAGCGAAAAGGAATCATAGCGCCACCAACGACGCCTAACACCCCACGTCCCAGTCTCACCAACCCCTCGGCCAGCCTGTTCACCCATCGCTTCTCCTCCATGGAAGTGCCGGACTTTACTCCCCTTGGACGCCGTGCCGCTCCGCCTGGCCGCCGCCCGTCACTTCCACTGCCTGTCGTAGCTGGAGCACCGTTCAGTGACCTTCAGGAAACGCCGGAACACGAACAGGAAAAACCAAAGAGGAAACTTCCGTTGTCATTGTTGGCACCACGGTACTCGCACCTTTTGGAAGAAGCGGTGGTTGTCAGCCAACTTCCTGATCCATCTAATACGGGGAGGTCATATGATAACAGCAACGATGGAGACCCTGAAGAAACGGAGGTCGAAACAGCCGCGAATACCTCGACAGAGACTGAGGCTAGATCAGAAACAGCTTCCTGTCCTTCCCCCGTGCCCACCGAAACCACCGTCGTCAATCCGACCCCATCCAGCACGCTCAAATCTCGCGTCAAAGGTTTTCTCTTCTCCTACCTCCCCACTCTCTCCAAGAAACCGGCTCCTAAGCCAAATTCGATGTCTTCCCGCCCAGGCCTTCCCCTTCCTCCTGCCTCTGTTTTAGAGAAATGCCGAGGACCTATTATCACCCCGGCTCGTGAACCCATGCCCAAGCCCACACATCCCAAGGAACTTGTACACCTCAACCCTGCACCTGTCCCTTCCAAATTGTCGTTGATACCTCGTCCGCAGAGACCACAGAGACTGGTAGAGCTGCACCGCGTAAGTCCGCCGCCTGAGAAGGACAAGGCGGTGATTAGACCAAGGAGGAGCAGTGCAAGTAGTGTAAAGGATTTGGTTAGGGGCTTCGAGGACATGGAGAGGAATGCAATTGCGAATAGGGTCGAGGAACGGAAACGGGGGGAGTTGAAGAGAGTGAAAAGTGTTGGAGAGTGGAGGAAGACCGCGGGTCTCGCTAATGCTGGCGCAAATGGAAGCAAGCCTTCATGGCGCCCTTGATCTCTTGCAATTTTTGGACGTTTTTTTTTTGATTTACCATCCACAGGTCCTGGATGATCTGTTGTATATTGTGTAAAACTCTTTATATGTTATCCATGTGTCATGAATAGGTGAATATCTGATTGTGGAATTTTTTCAAATTTCGTTTGAGATTGCCGCGGGGACGACCCTCCCCGAAGATTTTGTATTTAAGGATAATATATGAACGTCGGGTTGGAAATGTCCTTGTCAATCTTGTTGAAAGAAGCACTTGGTAATTAGCCGTCCGCCTGGAAGGCTATGACGATCAGTGTGACATCGCGATTCAAGGCGTGTTCTGAGTTGAAGGGGAGCGGCATATGAACTTATATATCATGATGAGAGGAAGAAGTGTCTGATCCAACAATGGAAAACAAATCGACTATTAGGATATCAGAGCCGGTTCAAGTTGTTATAGATGTCTCTGGTGTCCGCGGATATGTATGATATTAAACCTCGACTTGTATGTCATGAGGAACGTGACGATAGGAATAATAATCGACAAGGTTATACAGCACCCTCCACGACCAATCAATCTACCTTCTTAGTCTGGCTTTCTCCGTAAGCACCTCAATAAACTTCCTTGGGAACCAGCCCTCTCTACATTCACCATTCTCCGTCGACTTCCGCGCGACCTCCACACCCGTTCGTGTCTCCGACTTGCCCATTATTGCGACGATCTTGTTATCCTTAAGACCAAGCTCGGTCTCGTTCGTCGGAGTGGGATAGAGCGACCATGCAAACGACAGGGTTGACGGATCAAGCAACAGGCGTTGTCAGTCGCCGGGACGGCAGCGCCAGTTTCGTTGGAGTACCCTGTCTAGATTGGAAATGCCGTGATCGGCACAATGCAGCCTGACTGGTTAACTTTTCCCAGAATAGATTCAAGCTAAGGTCACTACATTATAGCAGAAGATGATCTGAACTCATCTGCCATCCCCCCAAGTCGGGCAGCGACCCACCGTAACATGTAGTCCGGGTCCATGTTCTGTTCGATTGCCCGCAATCTGTCGGTCATACCCACACTAGCTGTCAAAAACAGCTTCTCTTCTTCCTCCTGCAAAACTGCTTGACTTCGAGAACGATCAAGCAACGGAACAATGTCCTCATCCTCAATTTCTTCCTCATCCCTCTCAATAGTCTCAGTAGTACCATTACTCGGCGAGCTCTGATGTGGAGTTCCCCACCTCAGCCTGGGAAACACACCCCCGCTCCCACTCGCACGTCGACGTTCCCTCAACATTGCCTCTTCTACTCTGCCCTGTCCAACAAGTCGATTATATTCGCCAGCACGGGTCTCGTGTGGAGGCGAGTATTCAGAAGGAAAACGTTGAAAATCCGTAGGCAAGCGTTTTATCTTCAGCAAATTCTCCTGCGTCTCGGGAGTGCTCAAGGTATGCTCTGTGCTTTCGTATTTCTGACTGTGATCCAAGAAGGATGGCCAAGATGTCCGCTGTTCGTCGGCAGAAGCTAATGCACCCAACCCATTCTTCATCATTTGCTCATGTGTGAGTTCCTGAAGCCTCGCGGAGTTCTTCCGGTAAAGCCGAATCCATTCTTTAGTACGCCTTATACTGCGGTAGTGATCATATATCCGCCAAACCTGCTCCGATAGGAAGCCTGATTCTCGGGCAATTCCTTCAATAGCGACATTCAGGCCAAGGAACTCGATGTGTTCACGGTCCTCATCAGCAACTGGAATGGAAGAACGTCTGCGACGAAGGTTGTCAAAACTCGTGGCTGGTTTGCCACGACCATGAGAGGACACAGGGGAGGGTTGGTATGACATCGTACTAGCTATTGAATGTCCACGGCTATGGGCGAAGGGAGAAGACGCTGCAAACCGACGTTTTACCATTTCTGCACGAAGATCAAGTCTGCGCACAGTTGATCTTTGAACTTCACGTAGATTGCCCATGGAATGTCGTCTGATGACAGTTTCATCGGTAGGTTGAAATGGATTGTTTGGTGTCCATGAACGGCGGGGCGGAAGCAGTTTTCTTGGCTCGTGCACCGTGACACCACCTTCTGCTTTTAAAGCTGAATCTGGATTTAAAGTATCATAAAATGGTCCAGAGGAGACTTGCAAGCAGCGTTGGTCAGGAGTTTCGTTTACCTCCTGGAAATCTTCACGGTGTGAAGGGTGTTTAAGACGACCACAATGCCTCTGTACAGAGGTGGACACATCATCCACTTCCTCTTGGCCTTTATCGGGGGCATTCATAGAACTCGGAGACACCTCCCTGGGATGGTGTTCATTAACAGTCCTTGGCCCAGATGCAGGGAAAACATCGGGCTCATCACCTTCGTCAAGAGAAAGTGTGCCAGCGAGTGTATTAGTAGCTTCGACAACCTTGCCTTTGCCTTGAAAATTACTCCTCTTTCGTGAAGGTGGCCAAGCTGTAGCGTCTTTCTCGTCTTCGGACGAGTTATCCGCACTGCCGTCACTCTTACGTCGGCTGGCAAAGCGAGTCCCAAAAGGCCCTTCTACAAGCTTTGGTTTTCGGTGTTTTGAGTGGGTAATGTTACCAGGGCTGAGGGGAGACGGGGCTGGTGGCGACGGCTCAAAGAAAACGTCATCTTTCCTGACAGGTTTACGGCGGCGATGATTTGACATCGTGTGAGCCTTCGATGTGGAGGCAACAGGCTGAGAATCGGCTAGAATGACGCGATGCGATGTCTGATATGTGATTGGAGATTTTCTTTGCCTTTCAGTCATAGAGGTCTCCTGGTTCACGTTGTGTGGATTTGGCAAGATATTTGGGGACAACGGTTTCTTAATGTCTGGATACATCGGTGGAGGGGAGGTTGGCGTTGTACTTTAGCCAGCATGATTAGGAGTGGCCTTTCCACATTCTAACCAAAGCATACCTTACAGCCATTTCCTGTGTAACAACGTCGATTGATGGTGCACTGAGCTTGCCTTGTGTATTTTGATCTTCCAGTGTTGGATCAACTTCTGCTCAGAAAAGGTAGTAGAACGAGAAAAGATTCAAGCTTCATTACGCACTCACCAGTGTAACTTGTGACGGCTTTCCCTTTTCCTTGGTTAATGACAGCAGGATCTTGAGTCGCTGAGGCTGGCACCTGACTTCCTTTCTGAACCCTGATCAACTCGTATCCAACACAGGTACCTGAACATCAAACTTGCCGAATCGTGCTTCACCCTGGCGCGTTTCTCTTCCCTTTCGTCTTCCCTCTCTCGTTTGTATCGTGATATTAATTTCTCTTCTAAGCTTTTACCATCCATATTCTCGTTAGTAGGGAGAAGATCATGTGTAATCTGGTATTTCTTGATTTTCATGTCAAATTCCTCTTTATTCTTGTAATAGCGATCGCGCCACGATTGCCAAGTGTGAGTTCGACTCCATTTCCACTTATTGTCAATCTATACAAAAAGACGTCTGCAAAGGAAGCAGCTTGAAAAGGAATGCAGAACACACATCCTTGCACAAGGTTCGATACAAATCATTTCCTGAGCGCCCCTTTGCAGAAGGGTTATATTTAGCAATGTATTTAACAAGAAGAGTGTCTTCATTATCAGTGAAGGGTGTCCTGCTGTGCATGCTATTAGATACCAACGTAAAGACATACGAAGTATTACGCGCGTACCTCGCCATGGGTAGTCAAGCTCAGCACTTGAGGCAGTCAAATAAACCGCAGGCCAAAATTGGTTATTTACAGGTAAAAGTTGCTAATAACGTGAGAGGCTGGTGTATAATATAGGAGGACGAAACGAAGAACAAAGCATTCACATTTTTCGACGTTGACACGTCTGTCACATCACGAGGAGTAACGTTTATTGAGCAAGATAATGTCGTCATCTTCTCACAAAAACCAACTCTCTCGTAGGAAATTACAAGGTCAAGGTCAAGTCAGATCTACGAGTTTGTTTACTTAAGAATCCATCCATAAAAAGTCCCAATTCCGATACGAATACGATAGGGTCGAAATAAGGTATTGTGTGTAAGGTTACTGTCGTATTGGATCATGACAAGCGTTAAAAGGTCGTAAAAGGTCGTAAGAGGTCGTCACAGGAAAATGGGTTAGTAAACCAAGGGCGGATCGGAGCAAAAAGGGAATGGTGTGATGGTGTGAATGGTGTGATATACGATGCAGTCCAGCAGCACAGAATTGAGTCGGTAGAGGCGACGGAGACTGGGAAAGGTCGAGTCAAAATCACTGAGCAAAGCCAGTCGAACTTGTAGGTCTTGAGTCGGTAGAGGCGACGGAGACTGGGAAAGGTCGAGTCAAAATCACTGAGCAAAGCCAGTCGAACTTGTAGGTCGTGAGTTTGCGCTCTCACTTTGACCTCTTGGCCTTATTGCTGATGGAAACAAGGGAATACTCTTGCTTGGTACTAACAAATCGTCATGGGATCTGGTAAAAAAGTCGTCTTCACTCTCATACGGCGACGAGGATGCATTGATCTAGCATGAATTGATGAATAAGACGCATTCAAACAGCAATAAAAGAAGAACGGAGACAAAAGAGGATATGATTCGGCGAAGGGATCCGATATGAAGGAGTCAAGAACACAGCTTACCCATTGACCCAGGACCTCGGCAACTTGTAAAGCTTCCTCTGCACTATACTTGACGTCTGTGCCCTTTTGCGCATGCAGCCTCAGAAGTTCGCTCAAAGACCTCTCTCCTCTGGTTGAGCCTTCCATTGTGATTGCTCGCGTGCGACCAGGGGTGGTATCACTGTCCACAGGAAAAACGATAGAGTTCCGAGGTGTTTTTTTCGAAGGCGGTTGTGAAAGTGGACATGATGAAGATTCCACATCGGAAATAATTAAGGAGCGATCCCAATCTTCAATCTGAGTTGGTGAATCATTGTTAGAAAGGGACGATAATGAAGAATCTAAGTGTCCAGTCATCGAGACGCGGATGTGAGAAATAAGAAGAGGCGTTAGAAAAAGAAGAGGTCGATTTCTGCGTGACTGGTGGCAGACTTTCTAAGGTGAACAAAAAGTGTGTCCGCGATCTGGAAATCGTGAGTCACGTGTTGTTAGTAACCTGTAAGTCATGTGATTGCGTTCGAATCTTATCTATGTAATCCGGCACATTACATAAGAATGCAAACGATAGACTGGACATAGAAATTCTTGTACGAGGGTACTATGAATATTGAAAGGTATCAAAAGTTCCAAATGCAAGTAGTAGTCCTGTCCCATTGACGTAGATGCAAACTAGAGAAAGAATGCGGCAAACGCAAACGTGACCAGGCCACTAACACCCCAACTCACAGGAACAGACATCGGCAGAACACCATTATCTTTATTACTGCCCGATGATGTAGTTCCAGTGGCTGCTGGGCCTTTCTCTGTGTTCGACCCCGAGGCACTGCTGGCTCCTGGCAATGTGCTTGAAGACGATGATGCCATGGGAAGCTTGCTCACGGTACTCCACGAGGTCGAAGGAGATGCAGAAGTAGAATTAGCACTATACGGTAAGTACGAGACAGAACCAGAGGAGCTCAATTGGACAAGTGAGTCGGTGGACGCAAAGTATTTGGCCAAGGAATCTTTGATGGACGGTCCTGGAAGGGTCTTGGTAGAATTTTTCTACGAAAAGAAGAGTGAACAAGCCGGTAGCCAACGAATAAAATCAAACTACCTCGACGTTAATCACGTATGTCGCTGAACCGTCATCAGGAATGAATGCAAACTCTTGTTGAACCTAAAAAACAAAAACGGTGAACGTAGGTTTGAAACAAAGGAAAGAAAACGTACACCGGATTCCATGAAAAAGGAAGTAGCCTGTCCATGTGTAGCTGGAAACTTGCCATATAGTTGAGGTTCAGGTTGCATAAATGAGACTGAAACCTATCAACAAACAGGCGACAAAACTGACAAAACTAACACACAGTGAATTACAAAGATTTTCGCACTGCCAGCGTCGACACCAGGAACATCGAGGAAATGTATGTGATTTTGGGCAAGAGCCATTACAGGCTGGTAATCAGCGCCAAAACCAGAGGACTGGACATCATTCCACGTCAAGGAAGTAGAATTGGCAGCTTTTAGAAGCTGCATGTCTAGATTAAAGATTTCGCCCTTGGAAAGTGCGTCTGTCAGTGGAGTTAGCAGGATACATTGAGTGTCAGGTGAAGATCTATACAAAAGACGTTGGTATCGTGGTCTAGGATTGCAGTAAAGGAACTGGGATCAAAGGATCCAATGTTCACTGATTGAGTTGACCATGATTTTGCAGTAGCATCATAGATATGGATAGAGGATGCGGAAGATGCGTCGGCACCGAGAACATAGATTGCATTGGTGAACTAGTAGTCATCAATTTCTCTTGAGTATATTATTACAAAGATAGTTTAGGAACATGCCTGCGAAAGATAACATGTTGTATTGCTGCCATCAAAAGGGCTGCAATGTAAAGTTGATTATTGGACCACAAATGAGCGGAGCGATGACTTACGGGCGTCCCGACGTGGTAATATCAGTAGCAGTGCCTCCACGAATCGGTTGTCAGCAGAGACCGGACGAGGAGTACTTGTCGCTTACCAGATACCCATGTATCTTGAGTACCAGCATTGTAGTCCTTTCCATTGAAGCCGAAAGCTAACAAATTCCATGAGATGTCAAATGCAATACAAGAACTGCTAGCAGAGGCGACGCCGCCGAGAGAGAGAGTAATGAGCGTGAGAAGGGAAGAAACCCGAAGCATTGTGAGATTTTTGTGAAGAAAAACAGTTTCCTGAGGTCGTGGAGAAATGTGTTTGACGTGTAACTTAGAAACATGGGATCAGGCCATGTTGTGTTTGAAAGGTGATGTCTTTAGATTCAAATACAAACAACCCTTATAAAGTAACCCAGAGCTGTCAAATTGAGGAACGCGTAACTATTCTCAGATACGCTGGCCCTGGGGTCGACTCAGTTGTAGACAAGCTATCAAGCTCTGAAAGCCGAGTAAGTCCGGGTAGTCATAGACTACCTCGTCTTTTCACCTTGGTCCAAAGAATCCAGTCTTGACAGTGAGCTAGTAGGCACCAAAACAATGTAGATTCCATGTCGAAAATACAGGTAATTGCGATCTTTCTCGTTTTTTCTTTCTTTTCACAAGTCTCCTCTATGCGCGCTCTGATTCCGGCCCTTATGGAACCTCTGGCGACCTTGGTCTACGGCTCTACAATAACTGAAATTTTTCGAAATGAATTCACGAACTCGTGATCCACAACCTCCTCTCTTTTTGGACCTTATCTTCTTGTCACCAAAGTAGACTGGCCGCCAGACTTGGAAAGCATTGATCACCTAAAAAATGACGCAAAGTGCTGCCGTAAAAAGTACTATTCGAAACTTCTGCAGCCATGGACGTCCTGTCGTGGCACCTAAAAAATGACGCAAAGTGCTGCCGTAAAAAGTACTATTCGAAACTTCTGCAGCCATGGACGTCCTGTCGTGGCCCGTACTATGAGAATAACCTTGTGTGGTAAAGGATATGTATATCTCATCATGTTGCTCGTGCGATGTATTCTTCTTCTTTGAAACATTCTTATTCGTGGACAAAGGTTGAATGAAGCATCATCATTCCAGCGAGTATGCATGGGAAAGTGCTCAGCGCTCAGGCCTCAGGCATTGTCTGTCCTGTGTTTAAGCGCGTCTCCACATCCAGCTTTTCTTTCTGTGCTCAGTGTTCTCATCATGTAAGGAAGTGTATAAATGCTATATACATAACTTGTGTATGGTCGCCTTATGGGGTCATTGCGGCCGCTTTAAAAACGTTGATATCAACTTCGAAGTCACTCTTTCATGCTCCGCCAGTGTCAAATGACGATCAGCTGCAGTTTTCAGAAGAGCTCAGGAGTAACTTGGGCCTCTATCGATATCTGTAATTCAAGATGGGGACGCGAGTATAGATGTTGTAGTGTAGGATGCAACCCACTCCGTCAAGTGGACTCTGGTCCATAATGACAGACATGTCTTACCCTTGGTTGACCTTCCATCATTGATGGATCTCTTTCACTCTGCGCTTGGATGCCGATAAACACGCGTTTCCCCTTACTTATAGAAGCCTGCGATTTTGGGCTTCTTTCAAACCTCTTCCCTTTCCAGAAAGTCAGTTATGGTCTTTGGGATCAGTCTCAACGGTCCTGAATATGAGGCGAGGTATGTCTGCATATGTTTCTCTTTCATTTCAACTGATCAATAGCGGCAAAGGCTGAAGAAACCCTTCTCGCCTCCTACCGTGACATTGAAGGAGATTCATGATGTAGTACCGAAGCATCTCTTCAAGAGTAAGGCTCACCAGCTACTTGATGCGTGATTACCTGCTGATTCCTTCATTCCTAGAGGATCCAATCAAGGCAGCCACCTATATTGCCCGTGACATTACCTTCACTCTTCTCCTTTTCAAGCTTGCGTCTTTAATCGGGCCTTGGGCAGACACGAATTTCTCAGGCTTCGTGACATCTGGATGGAACAAAGCTCTTTTCAAGGTTGTCCTCTGGTGCATGTACTACTGGATTCAGGGCATGGTTTGGGCAGGAATTTTCTGCTTGGGTATGATTCTTTTCTGTAACTTGTACTGACGTCGTTCGCTGATCATATGACAGGACACGATGCCGGACATGGTACCCTCTTTAACAATAACAAAGTAAACAACGTTGTTGGATTTGTTCTTCATACTGTGTGTTTCAATAGCAAGATATCAATGTAATTGCTGATTTGAGTATAGTGGCTTCTGATTCCTTATTATGCATGGCGCTCTACCCATCATGCTCACCATGTGAGTTCGACCATAGATCCACGTTTTCTATCATTCATGTACTTACAGAAAGCAACCGCCTCAATGGAGCGAGATGAAAATTATGTCCCATACCTCCGTAGCGAATACAACCTTCCGCCCGAGAAACAAGCGACTAAATTCGACTACGCTGAGGTTTTTGAGGAAACTCCGATCTGGACACTTGCCCGTATGTTCATCATGCAAGGATTGTGAGTTTTCCCTTTGATTCGAGAAGAAATCGACGTTCATTCATTCCATCTTCCTGAAGTGGGTGGTGGGTGTACCTTGCAAGTAATATCATGGGATCAAAGATGTACCCTCCCGGTACCAACCACTTCGATCCCAACTCCCCACTGTTCAAGCCGGAACAACGTGAGCAATCTGACTGGGACAGAATTTGATGTTTAGATGTTTACTGCGATTTTTATAGGAAACTCCATCATTATTTCGAATATCGGTTTAACCGCAATGTTGTGTGCTATGGCTCATGTCGGGCCTTACCTCGTTTTGAAATACTACTTGGTACCTTATCTGGTGTGTTTTCCATAGTGCGCTGGTTCGGCCCGTCTAACAACATTAAATAGCTAACAAATCACTGGTAATTAACGATTGAATTTCGTTAAGTCTGTACACAACTAATGTGAATGCTATCTCTCACAGGATTGGTAAGTTCGTACCAGATGTATTATGCTGTCCTGATATCCCATCTGTTGGACTCTAGTTATGTTCACATATTTGCACCACTCAGACCCCACGATCCCCCATTATAGGAAAGCAGAATGGTCATTCCTTAGGGGTGCTGCAGCGACTGTTGACAGGCCTCTTCTTGGGTGGTGTGGTCGTTTCTTCTTCCACAACATCTCACATGATCATGTGGCACACCGTATGTTTTCTAAAAATATTAACTATATGAGGGTGACATTCAACGTCTTTGATAGACTTCTTTATCAAAGCTCCATTCTGTCAGTCTTCCACAATTATGGTGTCACTGTTTATCTTAATTATTCTTTGTTAACCAGATAACGGACCCCAGATTACCAAGGCAATCAAGACTGTCTTGAAGGATGATTACAACTACGATTCTACGGTACTTTGCGAATTCTTGTATGTGTATTTCAAGCTTGACCTGTAGTAACAGCCCACTTGGTATGCCTTGTACCGCTCTTTCACTCAATGCTTGTTCGTCGAAGAAGAAGGTGATATCGTCTTCTACAAGAACAAACAGGGTGTCGCTGCCCGAGAGGTAGCTCAAGGAGCTGTGAAGAAAATCAAGGAGAATGGATGGAATGGCAATGTGCAGGACAGCAGTATTGAGTTTCCCAGATTGGATTAAATCTAGATTAGAGTCGACAAGGATGTAGTAATAATTAATAGTAATGTTCGTCGTATGCATGATCTGGGTCGCAGTTGGGTTAAGATGAGTGAAGTGTATTATATCTGAAACACGAATTCCTATTAACTACAAGTACCCATATGTCCCTGCCTCCGCACGCTTTCCCAGCTCATCATTACACCAGGCTAGTTTCAATCCTCTTCCCATAGTCGGACACATGTAGTTAGTAGACACGCCAAGAATGTGTAAACTCTATATACATATAAGAAATACTGAAGCCGAACAACGAGGTATGCAAGATAGAAAGGTATGAATAGTCCGGTCAAAGAAAGAAAGGCAAAGTCCATTCAATACTTAATCCACAATCTCATACATTATCCTTGCGGCCCGGCGAATCGGGGACGGACGGACGCCTCTGACTTGACCACATAGATAAACGCTTGCCCAGCATCCCTTGTGTCTGTAACGCCGCAAAGACTGATCTGCGCCTATCCATAGGACTCGCTGCAAACTCGTAACCGTCTTCTCCCTCCATGATAATCTTCATCGTCCGGGGGTCAATGCGGAACTTCTTATTGGACAGCACTTCCTTGATCTCCTCCTGACCTTGACGTCCTGCAAGAAGCTCGCCCATGCCGGTCTGTGCCCCAATGGACACGGCCGAGGCAATGGTACCAGGCTCATGGCGGAGACATAATCTCCGCCTTTCTGCTCGGTGAAAAAGGTGTACTATGCCAGCACAAATTGCAAGGAGGAACATGGCAGCTGCAAGGAGATGGACGGCAGTTGAACTGTTGAAGTAGATAGATACAATCAAAAGGATAAAGGATTAGAGACGCTGTTGACATACCTCAACCATACGCGGTTCTGGAACGTCTTCACTTGTATTGTCAGAAGCTCTTGGGTACGTAAGAAGTACACACATACCTCAACCATACGCGGTTCTGGAACGTCTTCACTTGTATTGTCAGAAGCTCTTGGGTACGTAAGAAGTACACATTCCTGGCAATGAGGGTTAAATACGTCGTCTATTACCATGAAATGAGAATTGTATCCATCATTTCGAGAAATAAAACTCACATAGACCGCCGACGACAGATCCACAAATTTACCAGCATCAAAGCTTCCAACGAGACCCTGAGGACTCTGCACGGCTGCCTGGAACACAGCGGCCGGGAGCTGTATCCTCGTTGCGTTCTGTCTCTCCAATACAAACTCGTCCGGATTCGTCAAGTTAAACTGGATGCCATTATACGCACGCCCGAACAGAGGCGCTCCAGTGACGTTCGCAGAGAGTGAAGAGAAGTTCGAAGACGATGAAAACGGATGGAGTTCGATCACTTTTGTGAGATTTCCGGTTGCAAGGTCGACATTGACGTTGACGTCCCACAGGGAGATATTGGGAAAGCAAAACGTAGCTGATGCCTTTGGAGTTGGCTCATAACTACGATCTCTTATTTAATCGCAGAAAGAGAATTTGACGAATTAAACGTACGTGAAGAACCAAAACACAATTGGACTAAACTGAGTTGTGGGAACTGAGTTGCAATCTGGCAAATCCACGCCTAGATAAATTCAGTTCTCCAGTGACAATGCTACTTGGAGAGCATAACGCTTACCGAACAGGTGTTCAGCTGTCTTCTCCACAGCCCAAGATATAGTACAATTGTTCAAACCTGCAGAATTGGTCCAACCTCCCGAACCATCGTTCTTTGGTATCATGGTGACCTAATTAAAGCATTTATATAATGGTTTATACAAAGATAGAAATTAGTACATGGGCGGGACGACATCCACTGTCGCTCTTGACTGCCGTGGTGTTTGCGATCACGGTACCATTGGGAGCGATGTCCCTCGGTAACTATAGAGAAATCAGATTTCTCACTAAAGACAACATTGTCCGAATAAGAACTAACCTCGAAGGGCGCGATAGTATATTGGGCATGAATGAAAGAAGGATCGGAGGCTATACAGCACAGATGCAGAGGCAAACCCAGCCGCTGTCACAAACGCTACACGGAACATCAGAAATGGTCCAAGACTGATTTGAAAGATCTCTTACACGTTAAATCCTGGAACTGGGGGTCCTGGTTGAGTCCGATGGCACCTAGGTTTTTAAGCGTAACATCTGTTTCCGATGTATTCATCACAGAGACTTAATATAAAACACACCGGTAACATACCAGGCAACGGCAAATAAGTATCCTTTACAAAAAGGAGGGCCGCAGACAGAGGCTGGAATAAGAGCGACAGGACATACCAGGCAACGGCAAATAAGTATCCTTTACAAAAAGGAGGGCCGCAGACAGAGGCTGGAATAAGAGCGACAGGAGAACCATAAGACTGGTGAGTACCACGAGATAATGTCTGTTGGATGCTGCATTCGACCATACGATGAAGTTACTACCGGAACGTAAGTTTTACACCATAGGGAAACGAGTTTTCACATACTTGATTCTGGTGTAATCTAGCAACAGACTCCGGTGCGGCGGGGAGTCTCCGTGAACAAGGTCAATATATGGCTGGAAGGGTGTCAAAAAAGTTTAAGCGATGATTAGACCGGGCCAGCGCACCTGCATCTTTTTAATCTCAAAGTCTGTCCACGTCCATAGCGCGGCTAGCTAAACTTGAAAGTTATTTCACACGAAATACGTATATAGCTGCTGACGTACAATGGCGGCTACAGCAACGGGAGGTAGAGTCTATTCAGAGGTATGCGTCAGGGGGACGGGGTATAAAGTGAGAATTAACTGACGTAGACGTAATGAAGGATCCCCGTCTCACTTCCAATGTCCCTCTTCGTAGGCCAGCCTAGAAGGAAGATACAGGCCTCGGTCAATGACGATATGGTTACTGACGTACCTTGATTTTTGTTGCTAAAGTGGAGTGCTATTTCCAATCCGATAGCACCAACTACCAAGATGAGGACGAACGGTACCCAGAAGTAGGGTCTGAGAGGCCAGGGCACCCAGCCAGAGTCTGTGCTATTGAGCAGTGCGGGCGAGGCTTTGGTACTACATTGAGGACTGGACACATGAGGGAGACAAAGCTCACTTTGAGCATGAACGTTTTGTGTCGAGCTTGGATATGAGACAAACTGCACGTCAGATGATGGCTCTGAATCAAGCAGAGGCTGTGACGGAGTGGAAGGAGGTGAGTATCGTGGGTCGAGAGAACGACTCTAAGCAAAAAGTGAGGACTTGGAGCCTGGTGAAGCGGATGAGCTCACGACAAATGTTGGCGTCGAAGGGGGCACAGATAAAGCACCCTTTGGCAAGGGCAAAACGTCAGATCGAGAAGGTTGAGCTTGTTCGGGAGATGCACGAGATTGCGAAGGATGAGAAGTTGGCGGAGAAGGGGTTGCGGACATGATGGACGGAAAGGACAAATTGTGCTGCACTGCTTCGTGGCTATGGCCTAGGCCTGCTTGGGCTATGGCCCCTTCTTTGGTTCATCAAGATATGTCAGATAACATGATGAATGGTCGTGCACGTTGCTATGCGGTGCTTCTGTATCCATTAGGCAAGCGTTTAATCCCTCCCATCAAAGTAATTTAAGCGCCGACGTGACAGTTATCACGCGACGTGACGCACATCGCGTTCACTCATGACGCTCATGTACGGCAGGGAGAAAGACGGCGACCACGATGCTGCAGGTATCCCAGACGCACATTCTCCGACTTATATACCAATCCTGTTTTAGACCAGACAACAGACCCTGGCTTCGTCACTTTCTTCTCAAAACTACCCCCAAAATCACCAGAAACAGGAACGCTACGTCTTTTCCATAGGACAGGCACCGACGAGTTCTACTCCGCCTATGGCCCGGATGCCCTTTTTGTTGCTCAGCACACGTTCCACACTAACTCTGTCATAAAATACCTCGGGGCGGCGGTCGTGCCGCTGGCTTACCGACAGTCTCCCTTAAAGTCACCGTTGCACAAATGCTCCTTCGTGAAGCACTGACGGCGGTCGTGCCGCTGGCTTACCGACAGTCTCCCTTAAAGTCACCGTTGCACAAATGCTCCTTCGTGAAGCACTGACTGTAAAGCAACTTCGAGTGGAAATATGGGTACCTGAATCAGGCCAGGGCAAAAAGTGCACAAAATTTCGACTAGAAAAAGAGGTACGTGGTCATGACGTTGTCGGCGATGTGTTGTTAGTGATAGAGCTCAGGCCTCTCCAGGCAACCTGCAAGAAGTCGAGGACCTTCTCTTCGTCGATTCAGATCTCTTGTCCGCTCCTATTGTTATGGCTATCAAGCTGGCCTCGGCACCCGCTGCCTCTGGCGCTAAGCTGAGGACAGTTGGCGTCGCGTTTGCGGATACTAGTGTGAGGCAGCTGGGTGTTGCAGACTTTGTCGACAACGACCTCTTCTCAAATATCGAGGTGTGTCTTACCTAGCTTGACTTGTGTTGAAGAAATGCCGCTAACTCAGATAACAGTCGCTTGTCATTCAATTATCAGTAAAAGAAGCCATCGTCCCCACAGGCACAACTTCCGGAACGAAAGATCGGGATATAGACTTGAATAAGCTCAAAGCTGTTTTGGATCGATGCGGAGTAGTAATTTCTGAGAGAAAGCCTAGTGAGATTCAATTCACTACCGAATTAATCTACGACTAATCCGCTTTTAGGCGAGTTTACTGCGAAGAATATTGCCGACAATATACCACGTCTCCTTCAGCCTTCAGCGGTCACCGATGCCTCGACTGCCGATGCAACGATGACTATTCGTAAGAATGAGCAACCTGGCTTTGCTTTTACTAACAGAAGTGCATCACAGCCGAGCTATCCCTTCCGACTGCCCCAGCTGCGCTATCCGCCCTCATATCATATCTTTCTCTCCTGTCTGATCCATCGAACCATGGAGCATACACTCTTCGGACTCACGACCTGTCACAATATATGAAGCTAGATGCTAGCGCATTACGAGCATTGAATCTTACAGAATCTCCAGGCAATGCAGTAAGTTGTTGCTAATGCAGCGATTAATCCATTTTTGATCGCTGGTAGGGAACAACAACTCGCAATAGTACTTTGCTAGGACTGCTCAACAAGTGCAAAACCGCCCAAGGCACCAGATTACTTGGCACATGGCTCAAACAACCCCTTGTGAACCTCCATGAAATTAGTAAGCGTATAATGTTCAGTTTATCGGCTCTGGTGCTAACAGTTGAATAGGAAGACGACAAGACCTCGTTGAAACCTTCTTTGAAGATGCAAATACTCGTCGGGTGCTCCAAGTCTGTTTTATTACCCTTTCACTGCCACCATAAATGCTCAGGTTGATTTCACCAGGACGACTACATGAAAATCATGCCAGACATGCATCGTCTTAGCAAACGATTCCAAAAATCAGTAGCATCCCTCGAAGATGTCGTCCGTGTCTATCAAGTCGTCATAAAAGTATTTTCCTCTGTTCTTCGTATTATTCTCTCTTAAATGACGTTGTCTAGTTACCAGGCTTAGTTGAAGCTCTGGAGGGCACGCAGACAGAAAAGGAGGGACATACTGTGCTCGTCGAGGAGATTTACCTCAAACCGCTCAAGGTTCGACTGTGCCATTCTCTATCTTATGATCTTATTCTATGCTTATCAAAACAGGAGTACGGCGGAAGTCTTGAAAAGTACGGAGAGATGGTGGAACAGACTCTAGACCTTGAAGAACTCGATAATCACAACTATGTCATTAAACCCGACTACGACCCAAAACTCCAAGCTCTCGCAGAAAAGCTAACAGAAGTATGTTGTAGCACAACCTGTGTAATAAATGCACTGATGTACGTTGCGCTAGACCCGGGACGGTTTGGACAGAGAACATCGTGAAGTTGGTAAAGACCTTGGACTTGAACTCGACAAGAAACTGCACCTGGAGAACAACCAGGTATATGGATACTGCTTCCGTCTAACCAAAAGTGTAAGAACCACTTGTACACTAGTTTCATGTTCAAGTCAGAAGCAATCACGTAGGATTCGAAAGCACTAACAAAAAAGTACATCGAGCTTGGGACGAACAAGAGTGGTGTATTCTTCACGACGAAAAAGCTTAAGGAACTAGCCGAGGACTTCAAGGAGTACTCCCAGAGTTATACAAGGACTCAGCTTGGGCTGGTAAAGGAAGTTGTGAACATTGCTTGTTAGTTTTTAGTCCTCTGTTTGGGAAATGGTTACTCAAGTGTGGCATTAGCAACATACACTCCAGTTCTCGAAGCACTTGACAACATAATTGCTCATCTTGATGTGATCCTTAGGTGTGGACAATCTTTTCAGCTCTTTGAGTGTCTTCTCTTATCTGACCTACCCTCAGTTTAGCACATGTATCCACCCATTCCACAGACGCTTATGTGAAACCTAAAGTCATTGAAAAAGGCTCGTCTACCGATCTCCCAAAAACAACTTACTCTGATAAAGACCTTCACAGGTTCAGGCAACCTTGTCCTTCTTGAATCGCGACATCCATGCCTGGAGGTCCAGGACGATGTCTCTTTTATACCCAATGACGTTGAGATGATTAAAGGTGAGGCCCAGTTGACCCAATGTACCATGCCTATCCTCATGTTTTCGATAGGAAAAAGCGAGTTTCACATAATAAGTAAGTCCTAGCAAATTCATCGCAATCTAGCACACTGAAGTCCTTATCCAGCTGGCCCCAATATGGGTGGGAAGTCGACATATATCCGCCAAGTACTGCAATGTATCTTTGTAAATTTAATTCGTTCTTAATGCTCCATAGGTCGGCGTCATTGTACTAATGGCGCAGATTGGCTGCTATGTTCCATGTACGGAAGCACAGGTCCCGATATTTGATTCCATCCTCTGCAGGGTCGGTGCAGGGGATAGCCAGCTGAAGGGCGTCTCCACCTTCATGGCCGAGATGTTAGAGACTGCCACCATACTTCGGGTACGTACATAGATAACACTGTAACATCTCTGAAGCCCACTCTTTCGTCTCAGTCTGCCACCAAGGATTCACTCATCATCATTGACGAGCTTGGACGAGGTACGTACAGACATGGGCTGTGGTGATGTAATCTTATCATGTTAAACAGGTACATCAACGTACGATGGCTTCGGCCTTGCTTGGGCCATCTCAGAGTGAGATATTAAGTGATGTTCGCTGGTTTGCCCCTCATCCTCACAATGAAACTCAGGCACATTGCCTCAGAAATACGAGCCTTCTGCCTTTTCGCGACACATTTTCATGAGCTCACAGCTCTGGATCAGCAAATTTCACACGTAAAGAATCTTCACGTTGTCGCACATGTTACTTCTACTGGGGAAAAGTCGCAAGACCGTGATATAACCTTGCTGTACAAGGTGGAACCAGGTACACACAACTTTTGCTCCCAGCCTCATCTCTGTTCACTCAGGAGCAGGTATCTCCGACCAAAGCTTCGGTATTCACGTCGCGAAGCTGGCTAACTTCCCGGAAAACGTCATCAAAGTAAGTCGTTATTTATTGCTCGAGTTGATGGCGGATTCCGACTTGTGCTAGCTTGCTAAACGCAAGGCCGACGAGTTAGAAGACTTCGGTACAGGTAAGCACATCAAAATCCATACCAGTCGTCTATTGTTTACGCATACAGATAGGCCCAGAAAAGGAAGCTATGCCCACCGAAGTTACAGAAGAGGGTCTGCAAATTATGGAGGAGTTCCTTCGCACGTGGTCTTCGCACTCGTCTATCAATGATGGCGAAGATGTTGTCATGACAGACGCGGATCAAGGTGCTGATGCCCAACTCCAAGACCTCCGGAAATGCTTAGAGGAATTCCGCCCTCGTATTGAGAAAAATTGCTGGTTACAGTCTGTACTTTCTTCATTGTGAAGATATTTTTTCTTGCCGTTGTAGACTTAAATATAAGGTCGCGTTTTTGTTAAGATCTGTATAATAGTTATCATAATTACTAGCACTTTGTGCACAATTGCGTTTTCTTGGGAAAGAATGAGAAAAAGAACCATTGTTATGTTATTTTCAGTGTGTCGGTTTCTTATGGGAGAAAGTTTTCAAACAAGGGAAATTTTCCTTTTTCTACAATAAACAGCTGAAGAAACAGGTGACAGATTTCTTTGACTTTTTTTCCCATAAAAAACAGATCCTGTACCATATAAACATATAGAAATATAAACAGTATAAGTGCCTTGTTTGTTGAAATTGCCTAGTGCATTCTATTATCATGATCATTCATTGATGATGCCAACTGTGGTTGGGTGTGCTGGACAATACACAGTACAATGCCATCTCCAGCATCTGGCATGCATGCATGGTGTGAGGAGTTCTAACAGGGTCCCAGTGTGCTTGAGTGAATAAGATGAAACAACATGCTAGATAATAGTGCTTTGGATGCTACCTAGCAAACTGTAAGTGCCATAGCTTGGGCAAAAATATTGCAAAACAAAAGAATAGCACAATGAGATGTGCCTATAGGTGGCACTGTAAATGATGAAGATGATATAGATGATGCTAGTGCCCAACTTAGTGACAAAGTCAAGTTGAGCTAGAGATTTGAATGCTGAAAGTAACTGGGTGCTCCAATGGGTTATGATTTGTTGTTATTTACATAATAAGTTGCCATCTTTTATACTATGTGCTACTGTATTTTAGAAATGAGTCCATCTGTGGCGCTATCAATTAGTGCCTCTCCTCATAGTTACATCTAACAGCAACCTGTCAATATTTACTGGCAGCACATGGGTGATGGTAACCAATGGTGTTACAGCTTATTGGCCATGGTGACTGTAAAACTACTTAGAATTGTATAAATCTGCTCACTTTTAATATAAGTTCAATTGGTCAGGCCACTCCAGAGTATAGTCAGAAAATCCTTGACAGACACCATGAGCACTAATCTCAGCACTAAACATTGTATCATTTTCTGATAGGTTGAAATGTTGGGCTTAAGTATATCCTGTCTCATTGTCATTGATTTTTTATACTTCTGATTAGGTGCCTCAACAAATAGCAGCACCTAATGTTAACCCTTTCAGAATTGATCAGAGTTTAGTCAAAGTCACCTCCTTGCCATCATGCTAGCATTATGAGTTCTGAGCTTCCTGAGTCCTTGAAGTCAATGGATAGTGGGTGCTGAATGGCTGATAAATAATGGTTGAGACTGGTAAATAAAGCCTGTATTGAGGCACCAAAGCCAAAGAGGTCTGATGTCCAAAAAGGTCACCTGAGTCTTCAGGCTGACAAGTATCAGTAGATCTATAGTGTTTCTTGATGTTGTCAGGGGACTCCTTATTTCTTTCCTTCTTTCACTCCCTATTCCTTCACTCTCTTCTCATTCATTTCCTCATTTCTTCTATCATTCTCTCATTTTGCTGTTTCTATTCTCTCAACACTATCTGTTAGTACTATTCTCAGCCCTTGAGGTGCTTTGGTTCTTTAGCTATCATTTAGATAAGTGTGGGCCCCTCAGCACTGCTTCCAGACTGCTTACATAAGTCAGAGTTTGCCAGAGTTTGCCCCTTATTTGTGCAATTGTTTGTGTAGGCAATTTGCTTCCAGACTGCTTACATAAGTCAGAGTTTGCCAGAGTTTGCCCCTTATTTGTGCAATTGTTTGTGTAGGCAATTTTCGAGTTTTTAAGGTTTTGTTGTACTGTACAGTTGTTTTCCATGCTTCAGAGGCCCCAGAAGCATCCAACCTGGCATAGGGAATCCTTAGACTTGTTCTTTTTGGATCTCCCTCTGCCAGGTGAGTAGTTATTATGATATTGTCAGTATATACTCTAATACACTTTGGATCTCCCTTTTTGGATCTCCCTCTGCCAGGTGAGTAGTTATTATGATATTGTCAGTATATACTCTAATACACTTTGGATCTCCCTCTGTGTAAGGGCGACCTCTAGAGGCTGTAGCTCAGTCACACAGCTGGCAGAGGGAGATCCAAAGTGTATTAGAATATGTACTAACAATATTGTAATTACTACTCACCTGGCAGAGGGAGATCCAAAGAGAACAAGTCTAAGGATTTCCTATGCCAGGTTGGATGCTTCTTGGGCCTCTGAAGCATGGGAAACAACTGTACAGTACAACAAAACCTTAAAAACTCGAAAATTGCCTACACAAATAATTGCACAAATAAGGGGCAAACTCTGGCAATACAGTACAACAAAACCTTAAAAACTCGAAAATTGCCTACACAAATAATTGCACAAATAAGGGGCAAACTCTGGCAAACTCTGACTTATGTAAGCAGTCTGGAAGCAGTGCTGAGGGGCCCACACTTATCTGAATGGTAGCTAAAGAACCAGAGCACCTCAAGGGCTGAGAATAGTACTAACAAGATAGTGTTGAAAGAATAGAAACAGTAAAATGAGATAATGTCAGAAGAAATAAGAGAATGAACGAAAGAAGAGTGAAGAAATAAGAAGTCAAGGAAGGAAGAAATGAGGACTCCTCTGACATCACTCCTCCTCTAGAGCGCGGCATCTTGACATGCTAGATAGAAGTAGTTCTGGATGGCCTGGTCCACCTTAGAAAAAGAATAGAGGCCTCTGATTGCCCAGGGAGCATTGGAATGCTGTTGATAGAATTCCTGGACCAAGGCAGGGGCATGGACATTCTCTTGTGGCTCCCAGGAGATGTCTTTGATTCCATAGCCCTTCCACTTGACCTTGAACTGAAGCTTGTTTCAAAAAAGTCAGCTGTCTAGGATCTGCTCCACTTCGTACTCTTCCTTGTTATCTACCAGAACTGAAGGAGGGGTAGTGTCACGACCCCTCCCCTCCGGGCCCACCCCGGGACACCCCTGGAACACCATCCGGGACCCTCCCTCCGACCTCGCAGGACACGCCCCGCCATCACAACCACCGACACTGCCATCACGCACATCAAGGACCGCCATCAGCCACCGCCAGCCCCGATCAACGATCGGATCACGCGACTCATTTCTGGCTATCACGCATCACGCATCACAGCTCTCTCCGCGCCAATTGATTGCGTGCCCTACACGCACGATCCCGGTATACAGTCCCTGCCGCTACTCAATGACCCCCGGAGCCCATCTTAGACACCCTGGAATCCCGAGACCTGGTCCCGTAGTACTTATAGCATAGTTCCCTGTTGTATTCGCTAGTCTTGATATTACATACACTGTTACTTTGCATCATTCGAATTGTTGCGTGCCCTCTATTTGACTGGTACGCATTGACTGGCACGCTTGACTGGCATGCTTGGATAATCACGTGCTCTAAGACTGGTACGCACTTCACGACTTTAACTTACTAACTTGGTCTCGTCTTAGAACCTCCGGTTCACGACTCGACCCCCACCCGAACTCCCCAGTTACCCATCCACCCAAAACTCCCGGACTAAGTCCCCTCTCCCGGGATTTCCCTGTCCACGTCTTGAACCCCGGAGTCCTAGCCCCGGAGTTCCAGACACCGGACTAAGTCCCCTCTCCCGGGATTTCCCTGTCCACGTCTTGAACCCCGGAGTCCTAGCCCCGGAGTTCCAGACACCCGAGTATCCGTGGGTCAAGTCCGCATTGTAAGGGCAATTGCTTTCCTGAAAAGTCCCCAACTCAGCGGAACCTGACATAATATCAAGACTCCTTCCTTACACCGTTCTTGATGGCTACGTATACTCACACCTACTACCCCACGGGCTACCAGACCGACCCCTACGGGCGCCCGGTACCCGAGCATTACTTCGCGCAGACCCCCCGCCCCATCTATCCACCCCTCCTGTATGAACCTCCGTACCTCCACCGCCACTGGGCCCCTGACCCATCCCTCTATGATCTGGGGCCCTCAGCCAGCTGGGCCCCTCCGCCCAACTTAGCCATGGCACGACCCGTGGAGGTCCCCTCATACCGGAGCATCCCCGGGGGCCTGCCGGAGACCCCACCAGTACCCAGTGGACCTCGCCCGATCCCCCCCAGCAAGGGCCCCTTTGCACCCACCCCCTACTACGGCTACCAGCGCCCCGCTCCCCAACCCGAGAACCCCGAGGACCCCCCTACCTCGACTACCCCCCTCATCACTACCCGGCCGCCGCTCCACCCGCTCGAACCCCTCCCTACCCCGAGGACCCCCCTACCTCGACTACCCCCCTCATCACTACCCGGCCGCCGCTCCACCCGCTCGAACCCCTCCCTCTCCAATGGGACGACGACGCCTCGAAGAATATGAACGGCAACGGGACGAAGTACTCCGCTCACTCAGGATTACGCCGGAGGACTTCGCTCAACGGACAAGGGCGCTGCTCACGGAATTCGGGCACGATGACTTCGAAGGCACTCCGGAGGAATGAGCTCATTGCTTGGTCGAATTCGGGGATTGCCTCATGCGAGGAGAACTCCCGGAGCAAACTATGGTAAAGTATAGGCGCAATACGATCCTCCGAGAAGAATTGCAGCAGCTGCTCGACGAAGTCCACGCGTCCCTCTCCCCTCAACCCCTCAATGACCCCGCAGACCCAGGTCGCTCGATTCACGTTCGACGGGAACCCCCGGAGCCGGCCCCGGCAGCCCCGACAGCCCCCGTGAACCCCACTCTGGAACAACAACAACGGGAAGAGCAACAAAATGCCTCAGCCATATTGTGGTCCCTCAATCCGACTGGAGGCCTCTTCGATCAACCCGCTGCCCGCACGGTAGGCTTGTCAACTCGCCGCAGGGCTAACTCCGTTCCTAGTACCTTCGAGACCTGGGGACAGCCCCAAAGACCCCTGGAACCCCTCTCGCAAATGGACAATGCCCGACCCCCGGCCCTGGCGAACCCTGGTAGACCCCGCGCGGACACCCCTAACACAGACGACACGCTGTGCTACATCGACGAGCTCACACGTGGCAACAACGAACCACGTCCTGCGCCCGCACCCATCCCAGTACCGCCCCCTATGTCAGCCCTGGTCCCTCCGGAACCCAGCTTCCGTCGCGATCTGCCACCCCACTTCGACCTAAGGAACCCCCCGCGACCCCCGATGCAAGCACGACCCTCCCGGGCTGAGCGTCCCCCACGCAACCCGGCACCTGACCCAGCACCTGGCCCCCCTCCACCCGACCCGACACCACCAAACCCTCCCCGACCGCCTCCACCACCCCCGGCCAAACCTCGAGGACGACCCCCAGGTCCCCCACCTCCGCCACCCCTGCGTGGAGACCCGGGCCCCCTCCTGGCAGGAACGAACCCCCTGGAACAACGGGCCTCCCGGGCATGGACCCTCAGGTGAGCCACCCGGAGGAGGACCTCCCGGTGGGTGGGGTCCCGCCCTTGGTGCTTTTCCTCCTCAAGGAGGGGGGGGGTAATTACTACTACTACTACTACAATGCTGGCCCCCCTCCCCGCAACGCTGCCGGACTAGACGACACTCGCGATGCCCTCACCCGCGAAGGACGACTGGACATTCAAAAGCCCAACGCTTTCACGGGCCGGGACCCCCGAAAATGGCGTACCTTTCTCACTCAGTGTCTCAATACATTTCAGGCAAAGCCGCTCACGTTTCAGATTGACAGCTCCCGGGTGGCCTTTGCCGCATCGTACCTCTAGGGGATCGCCTTCGATCACTACACGGCCCTCATCCAGTTCAACCCCAACAACCCGGCACTCGCTTGCTGGCAAGCCTTCGTACGAGTTTTCCGGGAAGTTCGGGATCTACGACACCGTGGCCAAGGCCGAGGACAACTTCTTCAACCTCCGGATGTGCTCTGAAAAACGTTTCACCACCTTTATTGTACGTTTTGAGAAGGAAGCTTACGAAACAGGTTGGAACTACAGCGCTCTCCGGTACGCCCTCTGCTGCGCCCTGCCACAACACATCAAGGACGTCCTCCGACTCGCCCCGAAACAACCCTCCTACGACGGATACAAGGCCCTCGTCATGCAGATCGACCAACGCTACTGGGAAGACCGCAGTGAGTATTCAAATTCCCGACCCCCCTGGAACCCTAGGGGAGGACTCCCTTGGCCCTCCGGTGAAGCCCCCAACTCCAAGATCGAAACCCCGGTCCCCCCGCGTTCCCTGGTGGCCGACCCCCAGTGAGTCGCGGCCCGCCCAATGCTAACCCCGGCAGCGGCGTCCACCCCCAGGCCCAGCTTAACGCCGCCGTGGCCACCCACGACCCGGGCAACGTGCCAAGCCCCGAGGAACCCCCGGAAGACCCTGAAGTCTTCGACTTCAACGACAAACGGGACAAGGAGGCCCTCCAGGCCAACCGGCTTCAAAAGAAGGAACGACCCTGGATCGAAGTCCCGACAGATGTGCAGGAACAACGGAGAAGAGAGGGTGTCTGCATACTCTGTGGTGAGAAAGACCATTTCATCTCCGAGTGCCCCAAACGACAGGTCATGGGACATGCTACCTGGACCTTCGAAGGGGAGGACGCCACCTACAAGTATTCAGAAAACGACCCAGCGATTTAGACCCGGAAGACGCCCTAAATCGTGGAATCGACCCCGACGTCTTCTCCACCCCGGTCTCACATCTTCGCTCTACGACCTTCATACAGGACACCCTCACAGCTTACTTACCCTCCCACTCCTCGCACTCCATTCTCCTCAAAACCCGCCTCACCCCCTCCGGAACCCCCCTCAACACCCTCGTTGACAGTGGCGCCACCAACAACTTCATCGATGAAGCATGGTCTACTTTCGCCCCGGAACCCGCCCAGCGACTCCCAGTCCCGGTACGGCTCTGCCTCTTCGACGGAGACGCCTTTACGGTGGGGGATATCACTCACTTCGTGCGTATGCCCGTTACTTTCGCCAACGGACAGACTCACACCCTCCAGATGTTGATAACCAAACTATCACTCACTTCGTGCGTATGCCCGTTACTTTCGCCAACGGACAGACTCACACCCTCCAGATGTTGATAACCAAACTCCACCCTTCCGCACCCCTGGTCCTAGGGCTTCCGTGGCTCCGAGACACCAACCCCCGCATCGATTGGCGACATCTTACCCTTCGCCTGACCCGGGACCCGACGCCTGACGACCAGCAACTCCCCTTCGACATCCCCCACTCTCTGGACCCTACCCCAAAGGACGGGCCCCCATCACCCCCCGGACTCCAGTCCGTTCGTCCCAATCCTTTGTCATCAATGCCAGGCTGGACGGCGCCCCAGGACCGATATCGGCCCTCATCGACAGCGGAGCCACCGGAGATCCTTTGTCATCAATGCCAGGCTGGACGGCGCCCCAGGACCGATATCGGCCCTCATCGACAGCGGAGCCACCGGAGTTTTCATCAGCGACGCTCTTGACCTCCCCCACGACTCCCTCGACCAGCCCCTCCCATCGACAGCGGAGCCACCGGAGTTTTCATCAGCGACGCTCTTGACCTCCCCCACGACTCCCTCGACCAGCCCCTCCACCTGCAACGCCTCAACGGCACCCCCTCCTCCTCTGGCCCCATCCAAAGGTCTCACTCGGGATGCGTGACCCTGAACAATGACTACAAGTTCACCGTCGACTTCCTGGTCACGCGACTTCACGAATCGACCCCAATAGTGCTGGAACTACCCTGGCTGCGTGACATGAACCCCGACATCGATTGGAGGACGCTCACCATGACCTTCCTGGGACCTGAAGACCACCCCTCGACCGCCGTGCACCTCCGGGCCCTAGGAAGCAACCCGACGCCCGACACCCCCAGGACGACCGCCGCGCCCCCCATGCCTGCACTACCCACACCCGTCCAAGCCCGCAAGGCCCCTGATCGGCCCTCAAACATTCCTTGGAACAAGTACAAAGGGCCGAACTACCCTGGCCGGTCTCAGACGCGTGTCACACCCGCTCCGGCCGATGTACCCACGACTCCAATCGACTCGAGCGTACTCGACATTAGGATCATTGGGGCCGCTCCCTTCGCCCGCCTCATGAGGGATGGGACTCCCACGTTTCAGCTGCACACCTCGCCTTCTCTCCCGGAAGAACATCTGCGAGGGGACGCTATTCCCCTGGAAAAGAAAACCGAGGAGCAAATCCTCCGAGAAGTAGTTCCCCCAGAGTATCACGAGTTCGCTGACGTATTCTCCGAAGGAGACGCCAAAGAGATCCCCCCTCACCGCCCCTATGATCACACCATTGACCTCGAGGAAGGAGCCAACCCCCCTTTTGGCAAGGTATACAACATGTCGGAGGTCGAACTCTGGGCCCTCAAGGACTACCTCGACGAAATGCTTGGTAAGGGATTCATCCGACCCTCCGCCTCCGCTGTCGGAGCCCCGGTTCTATTCGCCAAGAAGAAGGACGGCTCGCTCCGACTCTGCGTTGACTATCGAGGACTCAATAAAATCACCAAGAAGAACCGCTACCCGCTCCCGCTCATCGGCAATCTGGTCGATCGACTCCGCAGTGCCAAGGTTTACACAAAGATCAACCTCCGCTCCGGTTACAACAACGTCCGCATCGTCCCGGGACACAAGTGGAAAACCGCATTCCGCACGCGGTATGGTCTGTTTGAATACCTTGTGATGCCTTTCGGAATGACTAACTCCCCCGCCACGTTCCAATACTTCATGAACAACATCTTCCATGACATGAGCGACGTCTTCATGATCGTCTACCTGGACGACATCCTCATTTATTCCGACTCACTGGAGGACCACCAGAAGCATGTCCGGCAAGTCCTCGAACGCCTCCGGGAGCACAACCTCCACGCCAAGCCCGAGAAGTGTTCATTCCATACAGAAGAGGTTGAGTATCTTGGCGTCATCGTATCCCCGAACGGCGTTTGCATGGACCCCCACAAGGTCGAGGCCATCGTCAACTGGCCGCAGCCCCGGAACGTCAAGGAAGTACAATCTTTCTTGGGTTTCGCTAACTTCTACCGGAGGTTCATAGATAACTACTCTGGTATCACGAAACCCCTCAACCGGCTCACGCGCAAGGACGTCGCCTGGAACTGGGACAGTAAGTGCCAGAGTGTCTTTAACCTGCTCAAGGAGGCCTTCACGACTGCCCCCGTACTCTGGCACTACGACCCAACCCTCCCAATTATCCTGGAATGCGACGCCTCCGACTACGCCATCGCCGGGATTCTCTTGCAGATGGAACCTGACGGAGGGGAGCCCCAGCCAGTTGCCTTCTATACCCGGTCCATGATCGACACCGAGCTCAACTACGACATCTACGACAAGGAGCTCCTCGCCATTGTCGAAGCCTTCAAGCAATGGCGAGCCTACCTCGAGGGAGCCCGGCACCGGATTCAGGTCTACTCGGATCACAACAACCTGCAGTACTTCACCACGACCAAGCAGCTTAGTCGACGGCAGGCCCAATGGTCCGAGGTCCTCTCGGAATACGACTTCACGATCCAGTACCGCCCGGGACGACTCGGAGCTAAACCCGATGCCCTCACCCGTCGTCCGGACGTCTATCCCAAGAAGTCGTTCGAGGCGGAACGCAATGCGTTCAATCATCGCGTGGTGATCCCTCCTGAACATTTAAATGCCGTACTGATCTTAAACGACAAAGGGACCCTGAGCCAGATCCGCCGCGCCCCCCGAGACAAGTACTTCACCGACCACGACCCTCGCAACCCCCCCGATGGGACCGACCGGGACTCCGCCTTCTCCCTGTCCCTCGACAAAAAACTCCTCCTCCGGGACGGCCGCATCTACGTCCCAAATCATGCCCAACTCCGCTACGATGTCCTCCGTCAACACTACGACCACAAGCTCCAGGGACACCCTGGAATACGTAAGACTCTCCAGCTGATCTCCTGGACTTACTTTTGGCCAGGGTTGAAAAAGGACGTGACCCGCTACATTTGATCATGTGAACTCTGCCTCCGGGCCAAGGTCCCCCGATACCGACCATACGGACTCCTGAAACCCCTGCCAGTCGGACGACGCCCCTGGTCTTCCATATCCCTGGACCACATCGTCGAACTCCCGGAATCTGAAAGGTTCGATGCCATTCTCGTCGTTGTATGCAGGCTAACCAAACAGGGCATCTTCCTACTCTGCCACACCACGGATACCGCCCCGGACTTCGCCTGGCTGTTCCTCGAGCACGTCTTTGCCAAACATGGACTCCCGGACGACATTGTCTCCGACTATGGCCCCCTCTTCATGTCCAAGTTTTGGACTTCCCTGTGTAAGGCACTCGAAGTAAAGACTAACCTCTCTACCGCCTACCACCCCAAAACCGATGGCCAAACTGAAAGGGTCAACCAGTCTCTCGAGCAGTACCTCCGACTGTACGTCAACTACTTGCAGGACGACTGGCGCGCCGAGCTCCCCCTGGGTGAATTCACTTACAACAACACGCCGCCCTCTGCCACCGGGGTATCGCCCTTTTTCGCCAACAAGGGATACCACCCTCGACTGACACTCTCGCTCCGGGACATCCCGTCGCACGCCACCCACGAGGTCGCCCGGGATCTCCAATTCCTTCACGAGTTTCTCCAGGAAGAGATCGACATCGCGAACCAGGCCTACGTGAAACATGCTGACTGGAAACGGAAAGACACCCCCGACTGGACCCCCAGCACAAAGGTATGGTTAGATCGACGACACCTCCGCACCCGCCGGCCCTCCCCAAAACTCGATCACAAGCGTCTCGGCCCATTCAAAATACTGAAGAAGGTCTCATTTCACGCCTACAAGATCGAGCTTCCCCCGGGACTAAAAGGCCTGCACCCGGTATTCCACGTCCGCCTCCTGGAACGACACCTCCCAGATCCTTTCCCCAAACGACGCCCCGAGCCCCCTCCCCCGGTCGAAGTCGAGGACAAGTATCACTATGAAGTTGAAGACATCCTCAACTCCCGGAACATCCGTAGACGACCCCACTTCCTCGTACGGTGGAAGGAATACGGCCTGGAAGACGACACCTGGGAACCGCGTCGAAACCTCGAAGGCGCCCTCGACAAACTCCGGGACTTCCAACAATGGCACTTGGGAAACGACCCTCCCGGGCGCAGGACTCACAGACGGCAGTAGTGGGCGTAACTCCCGCCTCTGGGCTCAGTAGGGATTCAACTCCCATGTATACTTTCTGCTTTCCCTTTCTAGATCTTACTCTCTTTTAGTATCATTTCATAGTGGTGTCCTGGAACCTGGGCAAGGTGCTTTCTGTTTCTCCGTCTTCTTTCGCCCCTTACACCACCCTTTACCCCGGGAAACCAAGTATATACATTTTTCTACTTTACATTACTCTACATTACGATTACAAGAAACAAGACAAGCAAGAAACAACAGGAAAAATGCGAAAACGCCGCCCTTAGCCGGAACTCCCCTCGCCAGACCTCCCCCTCGGCCAACTCCGAAAATCCTCCTCCACCCTCCCCGGACCGTGTTCCCGCCACACCTCCTCGGCTAGCTGATCTCAGGACAGGAGCTGCTCGTCCTCGTCCAGCACACGCTCGAACCACAACCCCGGGGCCAGGATGTTCCTCCGGCGGTGAGCACCCACCAATCTCCCCAGCAAATCCAGGCCCCGCTCCACCCCGGGGTTCCCTCCCTCCGACCGCAGCCCCTCTTGGAGAGACGCAAACGCCGCGGCGGCCCCGTCCAGGAGCAGACGGTGCTCCCGAGCCCAGCTTGAAAACGTTAGTGCGACTCAGCCACAAAGGGGAGGCACTCACTCAAGGAGGCCATGCGTCCAATAACCACATCTCGACGCAAGGCCTCGACCAACCCCGGGCTCGAGGGACCTTGCTCTGGGAGCCCCACCCCCTGCTCTAGCCTGGCCCTCAGGGCGTCCAGCTGAGCCTCGGCTCCCCCTCGGGCCACCCTCGCCTCCTCCAGCTTTCAGAGGGCCGTCTCGCGGTCCTTCTCCAGCCCCCTCCGGAGCGCCGCCTCTTCCCTTGCCCCCTCCTCGCGCTCCTCCCGCTCCCAGTTGGCCTGCTCGAGGCGCTCCTGTAGAGCCCTCACCTCAACATCCAGTGGTCACCCAGACAGGGGAGAGAACGTCGCCGGGGAGAGCCGCGCTGGAGAAGCTGGGGGCGGGGTCTCCGCAGGCAGACGCGCCCTCTTAGAGGGCCCCGGGGAGGGACTGGGCAACGCCCGCCGCTTCCTTTTGTCTGGTCGCCCCCCAGCCTGCCCCTGGGTGCCGGACCGGGTGACCCGGCACGTGATCAGCACCACGGGCCGGCCCCGGCCCCCTACCCGGACGACTCCCTCCCTCCCTGCCCCACCCCCTGAACTACCCGCGGTTACCCCTCCCGAACCCCCAGCAGGCACCTCCTCCGGGACCCCTTCCGGCTCCGCTACCCAGGTCCTCTCCTCCACCCCCATCCTCCGGGTCACTCCCTCCAATGGCCATCCCTGCTCCTGCGACGTACCGTACGCCCTCCACAGCGCTGAGACGGAACACCGCTCGTGATTAAGGCGGCACGCCTCGCACACTGAGGTGTCCCGTCGAGATGAGGGGGCTGGGGCTTCGAACAGGCAGGAGACCTGCCAGCGGGCGCAGTGGAGGCACTAGGCGCTCGAATCAGCTACGAAAATCGGGAGCACGAGACCATCTACCGGGCCGTTACTGACACACCAAGCATGGGAAGGCAGGCCCCGGGGCCTCTCCAGGGCATGCTCGAATTGCTCTTGGGACACGCCCTCCCACGGGATGCGCCGATCCTCCGGGACCATGAAGATGGTCCCCGTGCCCATCCTGGATCGCCGGAAATGGGGAGCGACAAGACGAGGATGCGGGGAAGGGCGACGGCGGGGGGGCGGACAGTCATCTGCGCAAAGGTAGGTGCGGGACGACTCGGACGGGACTCCGGGAGGGCACTAGAGCCCGCCTCGGGAGCAGACTCTGGGTGCCGACTGGGACCCGCTTCTGGGGCAGGATTACTGAGTTGTTCTGGAATAGAAAGGTCAGCTGAGACAAGCAGACGACGCAGGAGGCACTCATGTTGCCGGACGAGCTCCGCCACACGCTCCCGGTCAAGGCGGGCTCGGTATCGCGCGTCCTGGGCCTCCCAGGCCATGAGGGGCGCAACCT
This sequence comes from Macrolepiota albuminosa, assembly GCA_027475525.1. NCBI lineage: Eukaryota > Fungi > Basidiomycota > Agaricomycetes > Agaricales > Agaricaceae > Macrolepiota > Macrolepiota albuminosa. Next base: position 124,595 of record JAMWFC010000076.1, on the reverse strand, counting down.
CGTTAGTGTGTGGGGTCGGGGAATGTGTTGGCGTACGCGACATGTTTGAACTTGACGGGAAAATTTTTTTTTTTCGATACGTGGCAAGTCAGGTGCCGGATCCCACAGTTGAACCCCAGTCCGACCACCCAGCTACGCGCGCCTCGGAGGGTCTCGGCGCTGAGGGGGGGGTGATGTCACGACCCCTCCCCTCCGGGCCCACCCCGGGACACCCCCAGAACACCATCCGGGACCCTCCCTCCGACCTCGCAGGACACGCCCCGCCATCACAACCACCGACACTGCCATCACGCGCATCAAGGACCGCCATCAGCCGCCGCCAGCCCCGATCAACGATCGGATCACGCGACTCATTTCTGGCTATCACACATCACACATCACAGCTCCCTCCGTGCCAATTGATCGCGTGCCCCACACGTGCGATCCCAGTATACAGCCCCTGCCGCTACTCAATGACCCCCGGAGCCCATCTCAGACACCCTGGAACCCCGAGACCTGGTCCCGTAGTACTTATAGCATAGTTCCCTGTTGTATTCGCTAGTCTTGATATTACATACACTGTTACTTTGCATCACTCAGATTGTTGCGTGCCCTCTATTTGACTGGTATGCATTGACTGGCACGCTTGACTGGCATGCTTGGATAATCACGTGCTCTAAGACTGGTACGCACTTCGCGACTTTAACTTACTAACTTGGTCTCGTCTTAGAACCTCCGGTTCACGACTCGACCCCCACCCAAACTCCCCAGTTACCCATCCACCCAAAACTCCCGGACTAAGTCCCCTCTCCTGGGATTTCCCTGTCCACGTCTTGAACCCCGGAGTCCTAGCCCCGGAGTTCCAGACACCCGAGTATCCGTGGGTCAAGTCTGCATTGTAAGGGCGATTGCTTTCCCGGAAAGCCCCCGACTCAGCGGAACCTGACAAGTAGCTGTGGATGTCAACCTGGAATTGGATACTCTGGTGCAGGAGAGAGCTTCACCACATTGAAGACTGGATAGAGTTGACTCATTTCACTAGGCAGCTTAAGTCAATAGATTAGTGGGGCCTACTTGCCTTACTATATAGGAAAAGGTTCCAGACAACAATGAGAGAGCTTCTGAGAAGGCCAAGTAGTAGCAATGTCAGAGGCATCCAGATAGACTCGATCTCCAGGCTTGTACTTGGGGGCTAGAGCTTGTCCATGATCGTAGTAGCAGGCTATATTATCCTTTGCCTTAGTTAAAGCAGCCTTGGCTTCCTCTTGGGCTGCTTTCATCTGGTCTAAGAACTCATTGACAGCTTTATTTTCTGAAGGTCGTCTATGAGATTCAAATCCTATCCAAGAATGTTGACCAGTATCTAGAAGGAAGAGAGATATTTGGATAGCAGCATGTACACAGTTGTTGTACTGAAACTCTGCCTCTGATAATAGATCATCCCAGTCATCCTGTCATTCATTGCAGAAGAGCCGAAGGTACTGTTCTAGTTCTTGGTTGACACGCTTGGTCTGGCCATCAGACTAGGAGTGGTAGGCTGTAAAAGTGTGGAGTTTGACATAGAGGAGGCAATATAGTTCTCTGGTAAACTCGGCCAGAAACTGAGGTCTGCAGTCTGAGATGTAGGCATCTGACAACTCATAGAGTTTCCAGACATGCTTTTGATACAGATTAGTAGTGCCTATAGCAGAGCAAGTGGTGTGTGTTGAGAAATAAGCATGCTTGCCACAGAGGTCTACTACTATCATGATCGCATCATATCCATGAGAATCTGGTAACTCCACAATGAAGTCTACTGAGGTCACATTCCAATGCTCAGCTGGAATAGGCAGAGAATGAAGCTGTCCCATAGGAGGCTGACGAGTAGGAGCTTATATACCATAACATCTGAAGCCACCAGTAAGTCCAGAAGACCAGCTCCAGTGTCTTCCATCTGCCAGAATGACTTGCCACCTGAGAGTCATGATGCTGCTCCACAATCTGCTTTCAGAGGTTTGGCAGGTTGGGAACATAAATGCGCCCCCAGAAGGTGAGAAGACCATTTTTCAAAAACCACTCATCAGTGCGGACAGACTTTACTCTAGTTTTCTCTCGAGCATGCAAGGCCAGGACAGCCTTTGTTGAAGACAGGCAAAGCACAGGGGACAGAAACTGTTACTAAAGCTGAAGTCCAAAGTCAGAAAGAATGTATTGAGCAAAGTAAAGTGCTACTAACCTGAAGTCCAAAGTCAGAAAGAGTGAGGACTTCAGGTGATCTATCTACAGTTTATATACTGCTGAAAAACTATATATATGTGAATAAAGAATAATCACATGGAGAATACATGTGATAGAATATAATCACATGAAAGATACATATGATAGAATGAACTTGGAGTAGAATGATGATCATAATAGATAGTGAAATGCATGTAACAGGGCAATTTCAACAGCCTTAGCTACCAGATCTTGAGCGCCCTCCTAGTTACCTTGATGGATGTCTTGAAGGATGTTCACTTCTTTTCCTTGGCCAACCACACCCTCTAGAGCATGGATTGCAAACAGTTCTGGCTTTAGAAGTACAATATTATCATTGTCGCTCACTCCCAAACCATGGTCTGCTCATCTAGAAAGTGCATCTGGCTTGCCCATGCTCTGTTTAGGTTTGTGATGTAGAGAGAAGTCAAAGTTGGCCAGATACAAGGACTATCAAGCCTGTTAGCAGTTAAGTTTCTTGGCTGTCAGAAAGTACTCTAAGTTCTTGTGATCAGTTCACACCTCAAATTTATGCCTGGCACCCTCAAGGAAATGTCGCCACTTCTCAAATGACTGAATGATAGCTAGCATCTCCTGTCATGGATCTCATAATTTTGCTCCACGGCATTAAGACTCTTGGAGTAGAAAGCCACAGAATGCCACTTACCATCCTCCTTTGACTGTTGAGAGAGGACGGCTCCAGTAGCAAAATCTGAGCTATCAGCTTCAACACGGAAGGGAGAGTCATCATCTGGGAATATAAGGACAGGCTTTGAAGTGACTGCCTGTTTGAGGGCATCAAGGGCTGTCTGCTGTGCTGCATCCCAGTGCCAAGGAGTGTCCTTAGTGGTGAGATTAAAGAGGAGCTGGGCATGGTTGAGAAATCCTGAATAAACCTCCAGTAGAAGTTGGTGAAGCCCAGGAAGGCCTGAACCTCCTTCTTGTTCTTAGGCTCTGGCCATTCTGCCACACCAGCCACCTTGACTGGGTCAATTTCAGCTATTCCATGAGAGATGATCAGTTCAAGATATTGTTAAAGACAGGCAAAGCACAGGGGACAGAAACTGTCACTAAAGCTGAAGTCCAAAGTCAGAAAGAGTGTATTGAGCAAGTAAAGTATTACTAACCTGAAGTCCAAAGTCAGAAAGAGTGAGGACTTCAGATGATCTATCTACAGTTTATATACTACTGGAAAACTATATACATGTGAATAAAGAATAATCACATGTGGATACATGTGATAGAATATAATCACATGGGGAATACATGTGATAGAATGAACTTGGGATAGAATGATGATCATAATGGAATGCATGCAACAGGCAATTTCAACAGATATTCGACCTTAGTCTGCTCAAACTCACACTTCTCTGGCTTAAGATAGAGCTGGTGTTGGCAAAGACGTTCCAGTACAATGTGTGTAATCTAATGATGCTCCTCTAGAGTCTTGGTATAGATGAGGATATCATCAAGATATATACACACAACACCTTCCGCTATGAGGTCTTGGAAAATGTTGTTCATCATGGTCTGGAAGGTGGCAGGGCTATTAGTGAGGCCAAAGAACATTACCAGAGGTTCAAAGAGTCCACAATTTGTTCAGAATGCTGCCTTCCACTCATCACCTTCTTTGATGCACACATTGTTGTAGCCCCAGCAGACATCCAACTTGGTGAAATAACACACACCTCGGAGGTTGTTGACAAGCTCTGAAATGAGTGGTAAGAGATAGCAATTCTTCACAGTCATTGCATTTGAGACTTGGTAGTCCTGAACCAGATGTAGAGATCCATCCTTCTTTTTAATGAAGAAGACTGGAGAGGCCATCAGAGACTTTGAGGGGCAGATGCGACCAGAGTCTAAATTCTCTTGCAAAAAGGCATCAAGCTCATCCTGTTCTCTAGGAGATAGCCTTGTCTGGAGACTCAGAGTCAGGAGCACATTCAAACTCATCCTCGCATCCATCTTCTATCTGGGCTTCACTCACTACACCTCGAACGTCCTCATAAAGAGCCTCTCTATAAGGAAACACCAAGGGGGGAGAATCTAGTAGGTCAAGGTCTGCAAAGAGGAGGTGTCCAACTTAGCAGGCCTGGATAGCAGCACATGCATGGACCGACTTTCTACGCTCCTCTCTAACTTCCTTGGCACATGTGGAACACCGTTGAAGGCAGTGGCTCATGCTCACTTTACTTTACCTTTGGCCCAGTCAATCTTAGGATTGTGAAGGAGAACCCAAGTATCATATCCTGCTTTCTTAGGCTGGTGACCGCAAAGACAGCATGCTCAGAATAAGTCTGATAGCAAAAAACTAAATCCACTCCTGAGCAGATAGATCTAGCTTCTGTTGAACACTTTAAGTCTGCTGAGTGTCAGTTGTCTCAATCTCCACATTCAGATGCAGAGAATTGGGAGAAGAAGTGGAGGCAACAACATAGCAATGAGAAAGGCATTGTTTCCAAGCTGGGACACATGGTTATCAGACAGTAGGAGGAGGAGAGGAGGTCTTAGCTGAGGCTTGGACCAAGGGAGTATTTTGTACATATTTTGTAGTTGGAGGGGGTGCTTACAGTCTCAGTCAGAGAATCATGAACAGGGAGCAGTATATTAGAAGATTCTACTGATAGACATGTGAACCAATTAGCACCAGGCAGCGGAGGCATACAACTCATCTGTCGCTCTATTGAAAACTCTCCTCTGCAGAACTAAAGAACCTATCCAATAGTTCTGCTACAGCTTCCACAGGACCCAAGAACTCCTTCAAAGGTTCTGTTTCAGTCTGTACATCTGAGGAGGGGTTTCTTCAGACATCTCAGGCAGCAAGAAGCTGGAAAAGGAGCTCTTTCTGCTCTAAGGCTGAGAAATAGCACATCTCCAACCACTGGGGGCAATATTGAGCAAAGTGACCAGGCTTCCCATAGCAACAGCAGAGGAGAGGAAGGGAGGAATGTTGATGAGAGGCATCAACATCTATAGGTACTCCAAGAGGAAGGGGACGCGCCACAGGTACCTGAGCTGGGGATGTGGCGCAAAATGGAAGGGAAGGCTGGACAAGCAAAAAAAGATGCCTGTAAGGTGGAGTAAGGAGCAGTTCCATGGTGGAGCTCATATTGTAACTCCATGAGCTGCCACTAATCATGTGCTACCTGATACCAGGTCTCAATACTCATGTCGTCAGGTCGTCCCTCAGCCATGCTGTCAATCCGGTCCATAAGGAGGGAAGGAGGCCATCTTGAAGCCTCCAGAGGTTGCCTTTACAGCAGAACAAGTCTCTACATTTTGGTCTGGGAGCCCCCTTCAGCCTGCTTGAGCCCTCTCTTGCCCCTTTAGGTCACTCCCCTACTGGATTACTCCCTGCCCCTCTGTTGCTTCTATGACCCAACCAGCCCCCTCAGACACTCCCCTGGATGCTTCTGCCTCTCAGGATGATGCCTGGGGTCGCTTGCTTGCTCTAGAGACTCAGATACAGACTACTCAAGCTTCCCTCACTCTCCACACTACCGAACTTGCTGGATTATGTCAGGCCACAGACACCATCTCCCATTTCCTTCAGGCCCTCTTAGAGCACCTCCCTCTCACTCCTACCCCTCTTCAGGCATCCTAGTTAGGGCTGACACATTCTTAGTCCCTCGCTTTGGGGCCTCCCCCCCAGTTTATGCCAATATTCCTCATCCAGCACTCTCAGATGCATTCAATGGTGATTGAGCAATAGGCAAGCATTTTCTGCAGTCATGCATCACCTTATATTCAGCTCAATAGTGAGGCTTTCTCCTCTGATGCTTTCAAGATTGCTTGGGTTCTTTCCTACATGAAGTCTGGGCGAGCTTTGACATATGTGCTACGAGTCTTCCAATGCCCTGGAGGAGTGGAGAGCTTTGGAAGTTGGGATCAGTTTGAGAAAGAGTTTTGGACAGAGTTCTTCCTCTTGGACCCTGCTAAGGTGGCAGCCCTCACTCTCTGAGATCCTCATCGATATGGGTAGGGGAAGCAGACATTAGATGAGTACATCAACTCCTTCAGAACTCTTGCTAAACAGGCCTGCTATTCAGATGGTCTTCAGCTCTGTCTCATCTTTCAAGATGGCCTCCTTTCCTCCTTATGGACCGGATTGACAGCATGGCTGAGGGACGACCTGACGACATGAGTATTGAGACCTGGTATCAGATAGCACATGATTAGTGGCAGCTCATGGAGTTACAATATGAGCTCCACCATGGAACTGCTCCTCACTCCACCTTACAGGCATCTTTTTTTTGCTTGTCCAGCCTTCTCTTCCATTTTGCGCCACATCCCCAGCTCAGGTACCTGCAGTGCGTTCCTGTTGAAATTGCCTGTTGCATGCATTCCATTATAATCATCATTCTATCCCAAGTTCATTCTATCACATGTATTCCCCATGTGATTATATTTTATCACATGTATCCACATGTGATTATACTTTATCACATGTATCTACATGTGATTATATTCTATCACATGTATCCACATGTGATTATTCTTTATTCACATGTATATAGTTTTCCAGTAGTATATAAACTGTAGATAGATCATCTGAAGTCCTCACTCTTTCTGACTTTGGACTTCAGGTTAGTAATACTTTACTTGCTCAATACACTCTTTCTGACTTTGGACTTCAGCTTTAGTGACAGTTTCTGTCCCCTGTGCTTTGCTTGTCTTTAACAGGTTATGGGCCCCAGCCTCTAAAGCTACAGTTCGAAGTTTTTGTCATTTTATTGCTCTGTGTCTGTGCTATAGTCCTTATAGTGGTTGCAGCTCCCTCTATATACATAGACTCTGAACTATTGGGTGGTGACCTTTAAGTGGGGCTGCTTTATCTCGCCAGTGAAGCCTGACACGCCTAACTGGGAGGTGTTACAATTGCAGAGTCTGCAGTTACTTAGTTACACTTACTATACCTCACCTTCCTGCTGCACCACTCCTGAGGACCTTACAGGAACCCTGCCAGTTTTATTAACTGGATTTGTGGCTGAATTCCTTTTGGCACACTAGACCTTAGCATTCTATTGCTTTTTCAGCATTTCCTGACACTACACTCCACACCAACTCTTTCACCATGCCTACTTCTATACCAGCCTTCAACAAACTCAATTCCCACAACTATAACTCTTGGGTTGGGGAAATGGAGGCCTATCTTCGCTCTCAGAATGCCTGGATGCCTATTTCCATGCCTTCTTTGGCTCCTGAATCTTTATGTCAGAGGAGAAGTCAAGATCATTGTACCCATTTATATTGATGACATTACACTTGCTTCAAAGTCCACTGCTGCAATTGACACTGCTGTCAAAGACCTGCAAAAGCACTTCAAAATCCGTGATTTGGGCCCTTCTCACTTCCTCCTGGGTGTTCAGATACACAGAGACCGCTCCAAGCGCTCAATTTCACTCTCACAACATCAATACATTGTTGACATGTTGGAGCGCTATAAAATGAGTGATTGCAACCCTGTATCCACCCCAATGTCATCTGGTCTCAAGCTATCCAAAGCTATGGCACCTCAAAGTGAAGCAGAAGTAGAGGAAATGCAGAATGTACCCTATCTGAATGCAGTTGGTTCATTGCAGTATTTGGCTACTATGACAAGACCAGATATTGCATATGCAGTGTCATGCTTGGGACACTTTAATTCTTCTCCAGGACCTAAGCATTGGGCAGCTGTTAAGCACTTACTGCGCTATTGCAAAGGCACCATGGACTACAAGCTTCACTACAATGCTGACACTGGCATCCAACCTTTTACTACATTTTGTGATTCTTCACATGGAGATTGCCCTGATACTGGACGCTCTACTGGTGGATATTTGACTACAATTGGTGGTGGAGCCATTGGATGGAGCAGCAAGCTTCAATCAGTTGTTACATTGTCCACAACTGAAGCAGAATACATTGCTGCTGTAGAAGCTGGCAAAGAGATCTTCTGGATGCGAAATATTCTGCATGAAATGGGATATTCTGCTACTGCTCCATCTCCCATGCTGATTGACAATCAATCTGCCATCAATGTGACTAAAAATCCAGAGCATCATGGAAGAATGAAGCATCTTGATCTTTGTTTTTACTGGCTTAGAGAAGCAGTTGAACAACATAAACTTGTGCCTTATCACATTCCTGGAACAGAACAAGTTGCAGATCTTCTTACAAAACCACTTCCTTTGCCTAAAGTGCAATTTTGCAGACAAGGAATGGGAATTTATTAATTATTCAAACTTGGAGATACACTAGATCAGGGGGGACTGTTGAAATTGCCTGTTGCATGCATTCCATTATGATCATCATTCTATCCCAAGTTCATTCTATCACATGTATCCACATGTGATTATATTCTATCACATGTATATCGTTTTCCAGTAGTATATAAACTGTAGATAGATCATCTGAAGTCCTCACTCTTTCTGACTTTGGACTTCAGGTTAGTAATACTTTACTTGCTCAATACACTCTTTCTGACTTTGGACTTCAGCTTTAGTGACAGTTTCTGTCCCCTGTGCTTTGCCTGTCTTTAACACCTACTTACCTATGTCATCTAGATCCGCGACATATAACCCCGACTTCTTGCAAAGGGGGGCTTCCTGGCTTTTTCCTTTCCCTTCGATATTCTTAGTCTCCTTAATTCTGTGTACGTGTACTCAGTGCTACTCACTGTCGGAATATAGCGAGGTCCTGTTTATTGGCTGTGTCGGTCTCAGTGAGGACTGTAAACATCCTACACTTTTTTTTAAACATCGACCTCTGACTATCCTTCGTTTGATTCTTGTTTTGAAAAACATTGACTTTTTCCTTTCATCTGTACTGTCCTTTTTTTCCTACATCAACACTGGTATCTTTCCAAGCTGTCTCGAATGCCCTCTGTTCCGTTGACAACCCGCAGCCACGCGCGAAGAAAGACCGAGCTCTCTTCACCTTTAACCATCTTATTGACCACAGAGGAAAATTCGCCTAGCTTGAACGTAAGATCGAGCTCCTTGGATACAGAAACTCCTGCCCCATGGACTGGGCGGAAACGCGCGATCTCTTCTGACAGCTCCTCGTCCTCTCCGGTACTTATCCGTTACATAATGTCTACAGCCACAGAATCGGGTCCCAAGCAGGCGACTGTGGAGGACCAATATACAAAACCGCTGATGACGCCAACTGTGGTTGGGTGCACTGGACATATACGCAGTACAACGCCGTCTCCAGCGCCTGGCGTACGGGTTTGTGAGGAGTCCCAGCAGGGTCCCAGTGTGCTCGAGCAGAGGTGATGGGGTGATGCGCTAGACGATAGCGCCTCGGGTGCTACCTAGCAAGTGGTAAGCGTCGTAGTTTAGGAGAAGTTATAGAGAAAGAAACGAATAGCGCAGCGTAGCGTGCCCGTAGGTGGCACCGTAAACGACAAAGACGAGATAGACGAAGCTAGCGCCGAACTTGGTGACAAAGTCAGGCAGTGCTAGCACGATTTGAACGCTAAGTGTAACTGGGTGTAGGTTACGATTCGTTGTTATATACATGGCAAGTAGCTAGTTTTTATACTATGCGCTACGGTATTCCCAAAATAAGTCCATTGATGGCGCTACCAATTAGCGCCTCTCTTCGTGACTGTAGCTAACGGCCACCTGTCAACGGCGACCTGCAGCACATGGGTGACGGCGACCAATGGCGACTCTAAAACTACTTAGAAGTGGTACGAGTTTGCTCACTTTTTGATGTAATTTAATTGGCCATGCCATCCCGGGGTATGATCGGGGAATCCTTGACAGACACCGTGAGCGCTAATTCCGGCGCTAAACATTGTACCATCTTTTGATAGATTTAAATGTCGGGTCTGCGTGTATCCTGTCTCATCGTCATTGATTCCTTTAGACTTCTGATTGAGGTGCCTCGGTGATTGACAGCGCCAGTTGCTAACTCCTTTCAGTACTGATCGGGGTTTGGTCAGAGTCACCTCCCGCCGTTGTGCTAGCGCTATGAGTTCTGGGCCTTCTTTGGTCTTCAAAGTAACTGAGTGGAGGGCGCTGAGGGGCTGATACTGGTGATTGAGATGAATGGATAAGTCTTGCCATAGAGCGTCAAAGTAACTGAGTGGAGGGTGCTGAGGGGCTGATACTGGTGATTGAGATGAATGGATAAGTCTTGCCATAGAGCGCCTGCACTAGGGCTGCTCTGTACCCAAGGCTGGTCGCTAGAGTCTCTAGTGTGTCAAGTGTTGGTCGGCCTATAATGTCCCTTGATGCGCTCAGAAGCCTATCACCGCCTGTATTGACTGAAGGGGATCTTACCTCTGAGATCACGAAAGACTACAAGACTGCTTGCAGAGATTTTTTTGACATTAAAGAGATTGAGGAGGGAGATCAGGTCAGGCGCCTGTTGGTGGGGATCAAGGATCATAGGATGCGTGATTGGATCTCTGGACAACGCGACGTTATTGTTAAACTATCTTTTGACGACTTCATAAAAGAGATTTGCTCTAAATATCTGCCATCTGATTGGGAACCGAAGGTCCGTATCCGCATCCTGTCCACCAATTTTAATCACAAGAAGCAATCCTTCTGGGATTTTGCGTCCTATTTGCAAAAACAAAACTCCCTCTTGCTCGGTATATCATCTCATTTCGAACTCAACAAATTGCGCACTCAGATCAAAGCTAAACTTGATTCCGCACTCTCTGTTCTCTATTTCAAACGTAATCTAGACGAAACCACAGACTTTCATGCATGGCTTAACAGTATTCGACTCATTGACAAAACGTGTTGACAGTCGGAAAAACACGCTAGAGAAATAGCGGACGAAGTCTTTTGACAGTCGAAGAAGCCGATCATGGCTTCTAATAGGACGAACTCAGCTACTTCATCAAATCTGGCGACATCGACGAAAGGCATCAGACTACCGTCCCTGACCGAGGAGGAGAAGCGATTGCTACAGGATAATAGTGGTTGTTTTAGGTGCCATCGCCCGTTCATGTCATGCCACACTAGCAATTGTGTTGAACCCTTTCCCGATGCGTTGAAATATCAAACATGGACACAGGCACGCATTGATGCTGTTAAAGCGTCTGGTGCGAGAGCCTCTCGACCTGCAGCCGCAGTGACACCCATAGTGATGCAAACAACTACTGCCACAGTGGCCGCGGTTCTTCCCTGGTCTCCGGATATGCAAGCCACGGTAGAACTGGTTGAGTCTGACTCTGACTTGGACTATGAGATGAGCACGATTCTTTTAACTGCTCCTCACTTGATCTGGTCGAGATCCATCGCGGGCCCGAATACCGACTTTCCGATCACTGTCCCAATGTTACTGGATGATGGCTCACACGTAGTCTTGATCGATTCAGGATTAGTTGACTGTCTGGGATTACGTCGCTTCCGTCTTAAAGAACCGCTGTCTGTTAATGTTGCTATGGCAAATGAGAAGAAAGAAACGGCAACTGTCTTGCCGGAATACTGTAAGATTACTGTAACGTCTATGGATTGTAGTTGGGTTTTGAATACTGTATGCGCTGTCATAGCGCCAAACTTGTGTGCACCAGTCATTCTGGGTTTGCCGTTTTTAAAGTATAATAAAATTGTAATTGATCATAATTGTGGCACAGTTATAGATAAACGGACTATGTATGACTTGATGAATGCTACACCACCAGTGATTAAGACAATCAAGCATTATATACCAATGCGAACAAAGTTTAAAAAGACCTTAGCACAGAGAAAAGAGCTTCTGCAGGAGATCAAGGCAGTGTGTGCTGCTAGATGTAGTCGTATGGAACACCTCGGTTTGTTTGAAAGTGTGCAAGAAATTAACGTGGTTGCGGCAATAGTCTTGCAGATAGAGCAATTGGCAACAGAGGAGACGCTGCTCTAATGCGATCGTCACATGAAGGAAGAATTTCAGGACGTTTTTAAGCTCATTGCAAATGTACGAGATCTGCCACGGAACGTAATGGCTGAGATCCGGTTAAAAGAGGCTAACCACACAATAAAGACGTGATTGTACCAATGTCCCCGGAAGTATCGTGACGCCTGGAAAACGCTGATAGACAAGCATTTAGACGCAGGGCGTATTCAGCCGTCCTCATTCCAGTTTGCTTCTCCGGCATTCCTCATTCCCAAAGCAGACCCCACGGCACTGCCGAGGTGGGTAAATGACTACAGGGCATTGAACGCTGCGACTGTCCCAGATAATCACCCCATTCCTCGAGTGGAGGACATTTTGCACGATTGCGCAAAAGGAAAATTCTTTACAGCGATTGACTTGACGAATGCCTTTTTCCAGACGCCGATGCATCCAGATCATGTGCATTTGACCGTGGTGTCAACACCTTTTGGTCTATACAAATGGCTCGTAATGCCAATGGGATTGCGGAATGCCCCCGCAATCTAACAGCAAAGGGTAACAGCAGCGTTGCAGGAATTCATCGGTAAAATTTGTCATGTATATTTGGATGATATTGTTATCTGGTCTGACACACTGGAAGAGCATCATGAAAACGTCCATCATGTGCTGCAAGCTTTACGCAATGCTCACATGTTTGTTAATGAAAAGAAATCTCTTCTGTATCGTACCAGTATTGACTTTCTCGGACATCACATCTCTGCAGCGGATATCAAAGCAGACAATAAGAAAGTAGACCGGATACTGTCGTGGCCGACTCCTTGCTCCACGAAAGAAGTGCGGTCTTTCTTGGGACTTGTCAGGTACATCGCCATCTTTCTGCCTAACCTAGCAGAACATATGCGTGTGTTACATGCATTGATGACACATGATTGTGAAACTGATTTTCCGACGTGGACACAACGACATCAGAGGGCTTTCAATGCCGTCAAGGCCTTAGTAATTGGTCGTGATTGTCTTACGACTATCGATCATAAGGATAGTACAAAAACAATATTTGTTACAACAGACGCAAGTGACTTTCGGTCAGGTGGGGTGCTGTCGTTTGGTGAGACATAGGAGACTGCAAGGCCGGTCGCCTTTGAAAGTCAAACATTCAAGGGTGCAGAGCTTAATTATCCTGTCCACGAAAAGGAAATGTTAGCGATTGTTTATGCATTAAAGAAGTGAAGAGCGGACCTTTTCAGAACATGTTTTGTGCTCTTTACGGATCATAAAACTCTACTGAATTTTGAGGGACAAAGAGATTTGTCGTGAAGGCAGGCCAGGTGGATGGAATTCTTGTCGCAATTCGATTGCAAGATGGTTTACGTAAGGAGGGAAGACAACACGGTTGCAGATGCCTTGTCCCAACTGCCGTATGAATTCCCTGATTCAAAGCCGTCTATGGAGAAGGCGCACACCCTGCTGGATACAATGCATGACAATGATCTCATTTCAGAATGCATAGCTGCTGTATTACCTGTGGGGAGCCACTCTCCCTTTGAGGCTGTGGTTTTGCTGACGCACACAACGGTGACAGAGTCTGTATGTGCTGCTGTACACACGTCCTCCATGACAATAGATGAGAATTTGCTCAACGATTTACGGAGCAGTTATATATCAGACCCATGGTGCCAAAAGTTGAAAAGTGCTGCACGAGGAATGTCTTCGTTGGTGGAAAGAGACGGTTTGTGGTTCCTGGGGTCAAGGCTATTGGTGCCACGAGCAGGGGACATTTGAGAAAGACTATTCAGGCTGGCTCACGACTCTCTTGGGCATTTCGGTTTTGAGAAGGCATATAACGTGCTACGAGAGTCATTTTACTGGCCTAGTATGCGTCGTGATCTGGAATTAGGTTATATTCCAGCATGCGTGGAATGCCAGAGGTATAAATCACCATCTGCATGGCCAATGGGACCCTTACATCCTCTGCCTATACCGGACAGTCGGTGTGAATCCATAGCAATGGATTTTGTGGGACCATTACCAGAGGACGAGGGGTTCAATTGCATATTATTGATCACTGATCGATTACATTCTGACATCCGTATCATACCAACACGCATCGACCTCACCGCACTCCAGCTGGCAGAGTTGTTTTTCGACCACTGGTACTGTGAAAATGGTTTGCCTCGGGATATCGTGTGTGACCGGGATAAGCTGTTTATTTCGAAATTCTGGAAACATTTGACGAAACTAATTGGGGTAAAAGTTAAGATGTCTACAGCGTATCATCCAGAGACAGACGGCATGAGCGAACGCTCAAATAAAACGATTGTGCAGGCATTGTGTTTCCACGTAGACCGTAGTCAAAAGGGGTGGGCTAGAGCGTTGCCTCGCATGTGTTTTGACATTATGAATATCGTCAACAAATCAAACTGCGGATGGGACGAAGCCCAAGGGTGATCCCGGCTCTCATACCACATGTGAAACTGGTAACCCCAGAAGAAGAGACAGCTCGTAATGTCATCGCATGCCTCACGATGGACACCTTGACAGCGCAGGACAATTTGTTGCAGGCAAAAATGCAGCAGGCCGCTCAGGCCAACAAAACCTGAGTGGACGATTGTCAATTTAAAGTGGGCGACCATGTGTTGATCTGTACAAAAGACAGGCGGCGACTGTATAAGAAAAAGGGACAGAAGAGAGTGGCAAAATTAATGCCAAGGTACGACGGCCCTTTCGTAGTGACTGGTGTCAATGCCGAATCATCCAATGTCACGGTGTTTCGACCAAATGACCCGGACGCATATGGGCAATATCATACATTGAAACTACTTTTCTACAATGAAAACGATGCTTTACTCTTCCCAACACGTATATTCAAGAAACCGGGACCAGTATTTGCTCTGGATATGGGCCTCAAAGAACATTTCATGAATTCTCGGCGGTGCAGAAAGGGTTGGCAATATTTGGTGCGTTTTCGGGGTTTTGGACCAGAGCACGACGAATGGAAGTCTGGCAAAGAACTCACGAATAATCAGGCGCTCGATACATGGTTGGCAGGGACAGGTCGAGGGGAAACATAACTCATTCTCTTTTGTCATGTTTCTGCCACTGGTAGCTTTTCCCACCGGGTTTTTAACGTACCTGCGTGAGCGGTTTGTTTTACTACTAACATTTTTCCCGATCTTTTTCTCTTTCGTTTACGGCGCCTTTTTTTTGTGGATGGGGAGGGGTGTAATCCTAGGATTACGACTCCTATAGCTACGTCATTATATCCACCACCTACCTACTTACCTATGTCATCTAGATCCGCGACATATAACCCCGACTTCTCGCAAAAGAGGGCTTCCTGGCTTTTTCCTTTCCCTTCGATATTCTTAGTCTCCTTAATTTTGTGTACGCGTACTCAGTGCTACTCGCTGTCAGAATATAGCGAGGTCCTGTTTATTGGCTGTGTCAGTCTCAGTGAGGACTGTAAACGTCCTACAACCATCAATCCATCACCCTTCTGTCTGTCAAAAATGCTTAGCGATGTCAGGCGCCAAATCGAGGCGCTAAGCAATGTCAGACGCCAAGGTCAAACGCCAAGCTATCTGTCAGTTTTTGATAGATCATCAATCTTCTCACTAAGCACTGTTGTCAGTGACGAATGCCATCTGTCCATTGTCATTCTTGCTGCCGTCGGCGCTATCATTGATCGGATCTGCTTCTTGCCATACCTGGCTGTCAAATATCGCCAAAATTGGATAATTAGCGCATGCTAAGGTATCTCGAGCCGGTGCCGTGTTGCCGTAGCCTGCCATTGATGCACTGATCCTGTATGGAGTCCTATCAGCGGCCTCCTCTTTGGTCTCCAGGGCTACCATTTTCATGATATACACAAACCTGGGTAGCGCATCATTGCATTCGTCTAGCATTGTTACGTTGTTAGCTACATTTTGTCGAGGAGTAACTATGATACACATCTGATTCCTAATGTCTGGCACCACACTGCATAACTCTCCCACTGATAGCGTAACCTGACTCTGCATAATGCAATCGAAAACTACCTTTGACTTTTCTAAGTCATATATAGGCACCGTTGGTTGATAGCCACCCATTGATTTGTCTGGTGCCCCGAAGTTGCGATTAAGGGGTGGGGTGTAGTTGCCCCCCAGGCCAGCATAAGGATGTAGTGGTGGTTCTGTCATGGCAGGCACCTTGGTTGCTTTGAGTACATCTTTGTTAGCACTAGTGGCCAAAGCTTTTGTTGGGGCAGGGTCTGTTGTGGTGCCTGAGGGTCTATAGTCCTTCAAAGGCTGTTTGCCCTTTCTGATCTCTACCCTATCGAAGACCTGATTCTTTAGCGACTTCAATTTCTTTTCCAGCATCTTGATTCTTTCTTTGTGTGACAACGTAGGTTGATTGCTGACAGCATTAAGCTGGAGCACCTTGTGAATTAGCACTTGTTAGGAAGTTGTTTCTGCTTCTGTTGTCGCCGCACTGTTTAAGTTACCGGTTGCTAGATTTCTTGGGTTTCATCAATGCCACTTGTTAATGCGCCCCTGGAAAGTCTTAATGCTTGAGATAAAGAGGAATGTTAGCGCCCAAAGGTAAGACTAATTTACCATCCATCCCATGGTGGGCTTTCCTCTGTCGCAGATACTGCTCAAGGATAGTGCATCAACTGGTCATGATATGTCCTGCCTTGCCACAAAAATGGCAGAGTCCCATCTGTATGTTGTTTCTAGGCACCGAGAGACTAGTCGAAATCAAGGTTTCAAGTTTATTCATGATGCTAGCAACAGCGTTGTTAATGGTGTTTTCTAAATCCTCTTTCTTGACAAACCTGTGGTAGTCATTGGTGGGGCTAGGAGCTGGTGACTCCAGTTTGGGTGCCATCCTTCCATAGTCTGAGCCAGGTCGCTGCAAAGGTATATCCATGTCCGTGCCCTTCAATACCCACTTTCCTGCCTCAAAGACCTTTTTTATGTCGTACAATCTCTCGGGGTGATGGTCGTGCATAATAATCTCCAAGCGCTGCGCAATCTTAGTTCATAGCGAGGTTGGGAACCCTTGTTGAAACAAACGGCACTCCTTATTCCTGTATAACTTATCGTTCTGGACAAGCCATTTTGCTATTTGCTGAAAATTGCGATAATAAGTTGATAACATGCCAAGTGTATAGATCCCTGCTGCAAAGGTGTTGTCAGGTTCCGCTGAGTCGGGGGCCTTCCGGGAAAGCAATGCCCTTACGATGCGGACTTGACCTACGAATACTCAGGTGTCTGGAACTCCGGGGCTAGGGCTCCGGGGTTCAAGACGAGGACAGGGGTAATCCCGGGATAGGGGACTAGAGTCCGGGGGTTTTGGGTTGGGGGTAACTGGGGTTAGAGGGGGTCGAGTCGTGAACCGGAGGTTCTAAGACGAGACCAAGTTAGTAACTTAAGAGTCGCGAAGTGCGTACCAAAGCTTAGAGCACGCGAATACTAAGGCGTGCCAGTCGAAGCGTACCAAACAAGGCGTACCAGTCAATCAAGGGGCACGCAATATCCAAAGTAACAGTGTATGCAATATCAAGACTAGCGAATACAACGGGAGCTATGCTATAAGTACTACGGTGATGACGCCAACTGTGGTTGGGTGCGCTGGACGTATACGCAGTACAACGCCGTCTCCAGCGCTTGGCGTACGTAGTTGTGAGGAGTCCTGACAGGGTCCCGGTGTGCTCGAGTGGAAGTGGTAAAACGATGCGCTAGATTATAGCGCTTCGGGGGCTACCTGGCAGACGGTAAGCGTCGTAGTTTAGGCAAGAATATTGGAGAAAAGACGAATAGCGCAGCGTATTGTGCCCGTAGGTGGCACCGCAAACGATGAAGACGAAATAGACGAAGCTAGCGCCCGACTTAGTGACGAAGTCGAAGGAAGCTAGCGCGAGTTGAACGCTAAGTGTAACTGTGTGTTCGAGGGGTTACGATTCGTTGTTATATACATGAAAAGTAGCTATTTTATATACAGTGCGCTACCGTGTTTGCCAAGATACAAGTCCATCTGCGGCGCTACCTCCTAGCGCCTCTCCTCGTGGTTTACTCTAACGGCGACCTGTCAACGGCGACCTTGTGCACATGGCTGACGGCGACCAACGGCGTTATGACCCACGGCGACCTGCGGTGACTCCATATTGACTTAGAGTTGTACGAGTCTGCTCACTTTTCTATAACTCCGATTGGCCAGGCCGTTCCGGGGTATGGTCGGAAAATCCTCGACAGACGCCGTGAGCGCTAATGTCAGCGCTACTCATTGTATTAGTTCCTGTCAGGTCCAGATGTCGGATTTAAGTATATCCAGTGCCGCCGTCATTGATCCCTTTAGACTTCTGATTGAAGTGCCTCGTCCAATGGCAGCGCCTGCTGCTGGCTCCTTCTGGAAGTGATCGGGGTTTAGTTATAGTCCTCTCCCGCCGTCGTGTTAGCGCTATATGTTATGAGCCTCCTTCGTCCTTGGGCTAGGTGAAAGGAGAGTGCTGAAGGCTTGGTAGCTAGGGGTTAGGATAAATTTCTAAATCCTGTAGTAGTTTGCCAGAGCTAGAGCTGCTCTATACTCCCAACTGGTCGCCAGAGTCCTGCGTACGTCAAGTGTCGGTTGGCCTATAATGTCCCTTGATGCGCTCAGTCCGAGTAGAAGCCTATCATCTCCCCCCAACTGAAAAATTGACTGTCCTCAGTCAAACGCCGTCATTAATTTGACTGCGCTACGGTCCGTAGAATGCCGCCGGCGCCTTATAAAATCGTTTTTAGCCCTTTACCTTCTCGTGTTTTCCTTCCCATCTTTCCAACATGTCCACTCCTTTCGATGCCTCTGCTCTTCGCAATTTCCTGGCTAAAGCCTCTTATTTATTCGATCGCGCTAAGTCTGTCGGTCCCGCCAATGCGCCACAAACCGTCCCTGGCATTATGCAACTCTATCGGCGCTGGCTCGTGGTCCGCGGCTCTGACAGTTCCTGGGCGCGGGGCGTCGAGGTTCGTGAATGGTGCATGGCTCGGTACCGTGAATATGAGGGTGCCGATTGGTTGCTACCGTTCGCGGACTTGTTCGTAAGTTTTTAGGTTTGATTTTAGGTTCGTGGCGCTAAGGTTCAGCGCCCATACTAGGCTCCTTCTCTATCCGACGAGATCGACGCCCTGCTGGCTAGTACCGAGGTTGGCGAGGTGAGTTCCTTCCTTTTCTTCCTCACATTTTCCGTGTTAACCCTGAGTAGTCGGTTGCTACGTCGCCCACCGTCGCAAGTCTTCCTAGTGCCCCGTCGGCCTCTACCGTTCCTTCCGTTCCGGCCGCTCCTGCTGCTCCTGTTTCCATTCTGCCTCCTCCCGTTCTTGGTAGTCCTTTTCGTGGCGATGCTTCTCCCGCTCGCCCTGCGCCCATCGTCGCTTCTCCCACTCGTACTGCGCCTCCTCACTCGGCCATCAAACGGATTGCCGTTACCGCCAGTGAGCCCCGGCCCGGACCTACCCATACTATTTCTCGCCTTCCCCCCCGTAACTTCGCCGTCGTTATTAATCGCGCGCCCCCTACTCTCGCTAGTCCTCCCAAACGTACCGTGCGTCCTTGTCTTCTTGCCTCTAGTTCTTCTACTCACTCTGCTTCTTAGGTCAATCTCCCTGCCCGTGTGGCCCCTCTGTATGTCGTAAGTGTTTCCTTTTAAGATCGCTTGTCTCTAGCGCCTGATCGAGCCCTCCTTAGGCGCCCAACCAAACTATGTTTACCGACGCGGAGCTTCGTGATTTGCTGCGCCTTCGTCGCGATACTACCGTCATTGATACCGGCCTCCCGGCTGGTGTCCAGGTGCTCGGCGCTAAGAAGAAGGTTACGGTGGCACCCGTGGAGCGCCGCGCCTTTAGGGCGAAGATTGGTGCGGTAAGTGCTTGTTTGTCCCTGAAAGGTTGATGACGTCGCTAACTTCTTTCCCAGTGCGATAAATGCTGGTCTGAAAACGATCCTGAGGGTTGCTGGTTTCCTACCGCCTCTCTTCCCTGCTACCGTTGCGATGCGTTGAAACGGGGCTGTGCCTTCAATGGGATTCGTACTCGCGAACGTGGTAGGGACGCTATCATGCAGCGCAATTACGAGCGCGCAGTCTTAGTTCGTAACGCCCGGGCCTTTGTGCTGCAGCAACGCGATTTGGCCGCTACTCGTCAGCCCACTGTGATTAGCGCTGCAAGTCTAGCGCTTCCCATCACCCAAGATGGTACTACCGTGACTGCCCCCTTCGCCCGTTCTCCCCGTCGTCCCGTCCCTTCGAAGCGTAAGCCTATTGTCGCCTCTCCTAGCAAGAGTCCCGGTAAGCGCCGGGAGCTAGCGCCTGCTACTCCTGTCGTCTTGTCTTCTACCGAGTCGTCTACTGATGAAGCGAGGATACCGAGAGGGACGCCGAGGCGAGGATGATGATGAGGCTGGGCCTGTAGTCGACACCGATGCGCTGTTGGCGGTACGCGCTCTTCTGCTTCGCATTACTCCCCCTTTGATGAGGCTGGGCCTGTAGTCGACACCGATGCGCTGTTGGCGGTACGCGCTCTTCTGCTTCGCATTACTCCCCCTTTCGCCGCTAACCCTTATCAGAGTGGCCCCAGTGGTAACCGGTGCGTAGTCTTCGGGTTTTCTTCGCCAGGGGGTACTAACCTTTTCGTCGCTAGTTCCCCTACCCCCTCGCTTCCGGTTGTCGTGAATATCCCTCCCGCCGAAGATGTCGTAATGTCTGTTGCCGGCGCTACCCCAGCTCCCGAGCCTGTCGCGGCTAGCGCCTCCCCCGTCGCCCTTCCTATTACACCATCTCTTACCCCTCCTCGTAGCCTCTCTTCTTTCCCCAGTACTCGCGAGTCCTCAACTGCACCTGAGTCCGAAGGGACCCTAGTAGCTCAGGGCGAGCGTCGCCGCCGCTGGAGGTACTTGCCTTCCTACGGCATCCGCCTTTCTTCCGCTAGGGCCATGTCCCCCGGCGATGAGCGCCATGAATGGACCCCCCGTGCTCCCGTAACCGTTCGAGTAAGTCTGCATTTCCTAGTTGGATCGTCTCTCCGCTGACCTCCATTAAGTTCGATCCTTTTTGGACTCCTCCCCCCGCCATGCGCGTTTCCGGCGACGCCTATCCTTGGCTTGGGGATGAGTTCTCTTATCCTGTCACTCCCCTTCGTCCTGCCGCCGATCTTCATCAACAACTTCGCCAGGTCGAGGACGCGACCGACGTCGTCGGTAGCGAACTCGCCCTCCTCCGTCCTCGTGTCTCCACCTTAGCGCGCCGTGAGCTCCTCCTGCTTGAGCTCCATGACGACATCACTGATGCGCTTGAGTGGCAAGCGAGTAACGCCATTCAAGACGGGGACTTGCTTCCATTGGGTGATCCCGCTCCCTCCGCGTCTGATGCGTAGTCGCCGGCCCGTAGCGCTTCGAACTTTTGTGGACTTTGAAAATTTTGATACGTAGTTTGTGATAGCCGTACTAAAATAAACGCTCCCCTCCCCTTGTTTCGAAATCGTCAGTTTGTAAGTAATCAAAATACAAAGTAAGAAAAAGGGGAAACGCTCAGTAAATCATCATGGCGTAAAAACCCCTATTACCAGCGCGACCCAATAGCCAATATCGCGCCAGCCTAGGAAGAAATAGGTATCGTCTGTAGAAAAATAAGTCGATTCATGCAAGAAGTTTTAATGTATAGGAAACAGAGTGCCACTGATCGCTTGTGGTTATTCGGTGATGGTGGGTATAAGCGCTAGATCTCGAAGGTTAATACCCTCTTTGTGCGACCTAAAATGGACTCCAGCGCATCCTATTGGTTCGTGTCTGCGTCAGGGTCCAAGCCCCTTGAGAAGTGCCCTCCCACGCTGTCGCTAGTTGAAACACCGTCCGAGTCCTATAAATTGCCCATGTCCCGACAGCATCTCATCAGTCTTCGCGATGGAAAGCCCAACCGGCATCGTGTGGACTGCCCGTTGTGATCGTGCTCATATCGTAATGGATCCCCCCACTTTCCTGGAACGCGCTACCTCGTTCTTCCACCACTACCCCGAGGTCGGCGTGCCCGGGCTGACCGACGGAGTCGTTGAGTTAGGTCGTCGCTGCCAGCTACTTCGTGTGGCCTGTGAGATCTGGAATGATGACCTGCCGTTGACCCGTTTCGGTATGGAGAAAAACTGGAGTCGGATTTTTCAGGTGCGCTATTGCCTTTTTCGCCCTCCTTCTCTTCTGATAGTCGCCCAATAAAGCAAATCGCGACCAAGGAAACGAAGGAGCGTCTTGAGTTGCTACTGGAGGAGAGTCACTACCTGGTCCGTTACCTTATTACCTTGTTTTCTTCCTTCTAACGCATTGCCCCGCTAGGCGCCCCGCTCGTCTACTGGTGGCCGGCTTTTTCGCGGTCCAACTGAAGGCTGGCGGCCTTCCAGGCCTCTCCTTTTGCCCGGTCCTTGATACTCGTCCGTCTCCCATGTCGTTTATGTAAGTCGGCTTCTTCTTTTTCGTGGCGCCCCGGGCTGACAGATTTTGGCTAGTTGATTTCTTTTGTCGTAGTTATATGAAATGTATCATTGTCTTCTCCCCCCCCCTCATGATTGTTTGCGCATGTAAGAGTTCCCAAGTATCCGCGACCCTGCAATCAGCATCATTGTCTTCTCCCCCCCCCTCATGATTGTTTGCGCATGTAAGAGTTCCCAAGTATCCGCGACCCTGCAATCAGCTGGAGGTATTTTATGGGTTCTGGCGCAGTTAACCCGGTTAGTATCATATCATGCCAGAACCTTCCCTCCTTCTTGATGACCCCGTACTCGTTCACCGGCCTCTCATCCTAGATCGCCTCGAGCGCTTCCTCGCGTTAATGCCTGACGGCGGCTTTCCGCAAGAGAACAGCAACATATTGACCCTTGTGCGCCGATACCGGATCCTGCTAGCGGCCTCCGCCGAATGGGAGATAGATACAGACCCGTCCCTAGTCACCGTAAACCCCTTTATTAGCGCATGCTTTAGGGAATACTTATGCTCGTCGTAGGAGGAGACCATTACTGGTACCGCGTTGAGCCTTCATAGTCTTCTCCGCGAGACCGGGGGTTTGGTTAGTACCTATATCCCTCTTTCGCCCAGCTTTGGTTAGCTAACTCCCTGCCCCTTTTCTAGAGCCTTTCCTGGCTCCCTCTTCCGGTTCTTGTCAACCTTAACGCCAGCAGAGCCGTGCTTGACCGCGTGATCGTTCCTTTCACAGCTTTAGAGCGTCGCTTGGACGAGGCCGGGTGGTACTTGTCCCCTACTCGTCCCGCCGCTCCCCCGGGTCCTTCCCGCGCTCCACCTACAATCGCCCTTCCCGTGCCTCCTCGCGCTCCCGTACTTCCTTCTCCAGTCGCTCCCGCACCTCCTCCTCCAGTCGCTCCTCCCGCGCCGCTAACGCTGCCATTCGTCCCCCTTCCGGTGCTCCTCCCGCCTATAGGCGACACAAGGAGCGAGTCAAGGGTCCTCGTCGGCGGTTGCCATTCGTCCCCCTTCCGGTGCTCCTCCCGCCTATAGGCGACACAAGGAGCGAGTCAAGGGTCCTCGTCGGCGGTCGTCATCGCTGTCTTAAGCTTTTTGTAGTCAAATATAGTTTGGTAATGCCGCATGTATTAGTATCGTCAAGTTATGCACCCTTTTCATGATTACTCGCGCATGTTTTAAGTCCGTAGCAGGGGGCGCTAACCGCTGGCGCCTCGTTTTCCGTGGTTTTTCATTGTTCCTCTTCGTCATCAGGGTGATTTCGTCATCGTCCACCAACTCAGTCTCTTCAAGCTCTCGCAGTTTGGCCGTGTCAATGTCTAGCGCCGGCAAAGGTAGTCGTCATCGTCCACCAACTCAGTCTCTTCAAGCTCTCGCAGTTTGGCCGTGTCAATGTCTAGCGCCGGCAAAGGTAGTGGAATGTGTTCACGCGCTAAGTAGGGAATGAGTCGAAACGCCGCTACCGGTCGATGCAAAACCGAGCCGTCCAGCTCGCAGAGTACGTAGGCTCCTCCCTATTGCGGGAAACTACTATGAGGGGCCCTAGGTATCGAGGTCGCATCTTTTTGTTATGGGTGACTTCGATTTTCGAGTATTGCGGGAAACTACTATGAGGGGCCCTAGGTATCGAGGTCGCATCTTTTTGTTATGGGTGACTTCGATTTTCGAGTTGCGCATTAGCACTAAGGCGCCAGCTGTAAAATTGTAGTCCCGAATAGTAGCGCTATGCTCGCTTTCAAATCGTAGTGCGGCTTGTCGTCTAGCTTGAAATACCACCTCGTGTAGGCGCTCTAGATCCTCCATGCGTCGTTGTAAGTCAATAGCGCGCCTAGCAATAAGGTCGGTAGAGGACAGGATTGAGTTAGGTGGTGGTTGTAGGTATGTTGCCTCCACAACGTCTGCTGGAAGCAAGGGATGGGTGCCAGTCGCCGCGTAGTAGGGAGAGCAGCCCATCCTCTTCCGTACGGTAACCCGTTCAGACCAAAAGACCGAATAAGTCGCTTCGCTCCAGCGACTTTCGTCGCCGTCTACCGCCTTAAATAGCGCCTGTCGTACGTCAAAATGTGGCCTTTCCACTATACCGTTAGCACGTTTATTGTATCCTGAGATCCGAATATGCTGTATGTTGTATTTCTTAGCGAGGTAGGTAAGCGCCTTAACTATCGGCGCTCCGTTGTCTGTAACAATCTCGTGAAGGGCTCCCCATCTGCAAATAACATCTTCGAAGAGCCACTTAGCTATAGCATCGGTATTTTCCCGCTGGAGCATACGGAACTCCGGCCAATGTACCAAGGAACACCTTCCCTGAATAATGTACTTGTAGCGTCCCGACTTGGGCATGTGCATAGTGTCGATATATATTTTGCCGAACAAGGGTGCTGGGGTCGCTACGGTTGGGGGTATAAGGACTTGGCGCGTCTGTTGGATTTGGCAGAGATGACAAGTACGAATATACCATGCGATATCGGCGCTAACTTGAGGCCACCAAAAACGTTCCAATAAATTCGCCCGCGTCGCGTAGAGTCCTCGATGTCCCAAGTCATCATGCATAGCGCGCAAAATCCTGACGCGGCCCTCGGGCTTGATTACTAATTTGTGCGCGCCAGACCTATTTCGTCGCCAAAGCCGATTTTCAACCATAAAGAAAGTCGTTGCATATCGAATGAATGTGGCGTATTCCGTGTCCGTAAGGTCTGATGGTCGTCGCAAATCCTGTAACCATTTCCTAACCTGATCAACTCGTTGGTCTTCTGACTTAGCCTTGGCGCTACGAGGTACCGCCGAATATGGAAGGTTGCGACTATCTTCCCGTAAGGGTCTTGGTTCCTCGACTATCTTTAGATCATTATGCGGCTTAGCGACGTTATAGATACTGGCCGTGTAAAAAGTCAATGGAGCCTGATACGGATTAGGGTGGTACGGAATGATAGGGTGTAGCCAGGTCGAGACAGGTTGGTCTTCGCGAAGGGCCGAAATAGGCAATTGAATAATATGTATGAAACCGTGCAACCGGTCAATCCAGTCGTCAAATACGTCATTATCGCTTTCGTCTAGCGCTTCGTCCTCCGGTTGCCTAGGTCGCCTAGATAGTCCATCAGGTCCATGAAACGCACTTTTGACATGCACGAGCTCGAAGTGAAACATTAGTATCGCTACCACCCAGCGATTCATGCTAGCCGAAGGTTGAATGTCTGGGTTCTGAAGCATTCCTTTGATGTAGCGTGCGTCCACTTCGACAATCAGGTTTCGAACCCCAATAAGATACATGCGCAGCGCCTGGAACGCTCGAAACAGTCCATATAATTCCAGTTTGGGCTGACTGTAGCGCGATTCTCTGTCGTTAAGGGTAATCGATCCGAAGCGATTGTAGCGTCTGATTTTTCGATTCGCGCTATCACATTGACACAAAAAGAAGCCAACCGCGATGTAAGAAGTGTCGACGGCAAGTATAACTGGATCGGATGTAGTATAATCGATGGGTACCAATGGCTTCGCTTCCTGCAGTGCCTTCACTAAGTCCTTTTGGGCGTTAATTTGGTCGGGTCCGAATTCGAAGGGGACCCCTGAACGAGTTAAGCGATTTAGCGCGTGCGCTCGATGTGAAAAATGGTGTATGAACATGCGCAGCACGCCTACCGTGCCTAGAAACGCGCGAACTTCCGAGAGGTTATGGCAGACTCCCCACTTCTCTAGAAGCGCTAATCGGCTCTCCTCAGGGATCCTGCCTTCTGGCGTG
This sequence comes from Macrolepiota albuminosa, assembly GCA_027475525.1. Taxonomy (NCBI): domain Eukaryota; kingdom Fungi; phylum Basidiomycota; class Agaricomycetes; order Agaricales; family Agaricaceae; genus Macrolepiota; species Macrolepiota albuminosa. The sequence continues at coordinate 98,350 of JAMWFC010000076.1, read as the reverse complement.
CAAACGTGCCCCAAAATTTTAAATTGTGGTGCGCAAAGAACCAACTTGTGTCCTGAGAACGTTCCACCACAATATTTCATGCGCTGAAGCACCCGGTTGACCAATTGGAAGAAGTCCCATAGCGCCATGCGGATATTAGGATTTTCCGGGTGCACTTCGGGCTTGCCATCTACAAGGCGCCAATCTTTTGGGCCCTTAACGCCAACATCGTCGATAAAACTAAGCACATGGTGGGGTATTTCGGGTTGTAGAATAAACGTAATGTCGTCGTGGAATATGGGTACCGAGTTCGTCCACCCCATGGGAAGTGTAACCAGTCGTAGCGCTCCGAATGGCGTTTGAAATGTAGTTAAGTCGCGAGAGGAAGGGTGAATCAAGCGCTCGTCATAGCCACGTACAGATCCAGGGTAGCGCCACATATTCTTCCCGCGAACGATTCAGCGACGTGATCGGGGAAGGGCGGTACCCCACGTACAGATCCAGGGTAGCGCCACATATTCTTCCCGCGAACGATTCAGCGACGTGATCGGGGAAGGGCGGTACCCCTGAATGACGAATCGTGACTTTGTTCAGCGGCTCCAGACTGTGAACTATACGTAGCTTGCCATTTTTCTTCAGTACACAAAACCATCGCGACCGGTATGCCGAATTGGAAGGCTCGTAAACTCCCGCCGCTATTTTGGAACGAATAATTTGGCAAACCTCCGCTTCAATACCCGGCGGTATAGGGCGGTTATGCTCGGTCCAAGGTACGTGAGGTATCGTTGGTATAACCACTGGCGGAAAGAAGTCAGTTCTCAGTTTACCGCGTTCGGAATCCTCCCAAGCAAATGCCTCGTTTTGTTTTCGCATAATGTCGGTCAATACATCTAGTTCCGCCGTCGATAGAAAGCCTGTATCGTGGGCGCTAAGGAATAGCGCTCGTCGTTCTTCCGTAAATCGTCCAGTAGGTTCAAAGGGTGGCGGGTTCGGATTAAGTTCGGGAAGGGTCGCTAACGGGTCTCCAATGATCTTTCTTTCGATGCGAAATTCCTCGGGTACGCCGCTCGCTACCGGTTTCGTTTTAAGCGCTACTGGCTTGTATTTCTTTTTAACCTGAACCCCTTTGCGCTTAGGGGTACTGTTGTTAGCAAACGTATTATAAATGGAACTCTGGTTTCTAGCGAAACCGGATATCAAAGGTTCTTTAGAATCAGGGGAAGAAACGAAATAAGTGTCTGTCGAAAGATTTTCAGTAATATCGGATGCAGTGAGGTATAAGTAGGATAAAGCTTCGCTAGTAAGCGACGTAGAGGTGTTCAAGATCTCAGGGGCTAAAGGGGTATATGATATAAGGGTTACTTGCCCAGTCCGATGATTATAGTCCAAAACAAGCGCTTCATCTCCATGATCCTCATCACTCATCTCCTCGATGGCGCCGGAAAACACTCGCAAGGTTCGTCACTAACGTAAGGTCGCTTTCTTGGTCCAGGCTTCTGGAACCTCCCCGGGGAAATGTCGGTACCGTTCTTCTGACTCCAGAATTGGGGTCGCTAATAGTTAGCGTCGTTTCCTCCTCGGACGTCGGGGAAATGTCGGTACCGTTCTTCTGACTCCAGAATTGGGGTCGCTAATAGTTAGCGTCGTTTCCTCCTCGGACGTTGTTTTGACTACTGATCGCGCTAGCACATCGAAGGGCCTTCCTAATAATAAATCGTAGGCAGGTGACCTAAGTATGTGAATTTGTAGATAGAACGTTAGATCGCCTATAGCGCATGGCACGTTCCGAGCCATCCCCAAGGATCGATCAATCGTGCCGTTAGCGCTCTGCATGTTAAGAATGATCGTTGGATCGTAAATGATACCCAGCTCGTTAGCGACGTCGGCAGCCATTGAAATAATTTGGGATCCGCTATCCACGATCGACTCTATTTCGCTTTTCCCATCAACTGTCAGCATAATTGAGCGAATCGCGTGAGAGTCTTGGGCTACTGTCAAGATGGCGGGATCGTCGCTAGATCTTAGCGATTTGAGGTAGGTTTCGACCGGGTCAATGGACGTAGCTTCTTTGGGTGGCGCGGTCTCTTCTTTGATTTCCGACGCGACCGTCTCCGTTATGTACGCGAATCCAGGTAGCGCGTCGTCGCATTCGTCCACCGCCGTTACATTGTTAGCAACGTTCCGTCGAGGGGTAACCGCTGTACGCATCTGATTCCTGACATCTGGCGCCACGCTGCACAACTCTCCTACCGATAGCGTAACCTGACTTTGCATGATGCGATCAAAAACTAACTTCGACTTCTCCAGATCATATATAGGCGCTGTGGGTCGATATCCCCCCGTAGGCTTATCTGGCGCTCCAAAGTTACGATTGAGGGGCGGGGCGTAGTTGCCTCCTAGTCCAGCGTAAGGATGTAGCGGTGGTTCCGGAGCAGCCGGCGCTTTGGTGGCTTCTGGTACTTCGTCGTTAGCGCTAGAGGTTGAGGCTGGTGTTGGGGTGGGACCTGTCGTCGCGCCCGACGGTCTGTAATCCTTCAAAGGCTGCTTGCCCTTTTTGATCTCCACTCCATCGAAGACCTGATTCTTTAGCGACCTCAGTTCCTTTTCTAGCGTCTCAATCCTTTCCTCGCGGGATAGCGTGGGTCGGTCACTGATAGCGTTTAGCTGGAGTACTTCGTGAATTAGTGCTTGTTGAGGAGTCGCCTCTGCTTCTGTGGTCGTTGTGCTATTTAGGTTGCCTGTCGCTAAGTTCCCGGGGTTCCGACGGTGCCACTCGTCAATGCGTCCCTGGAACGTCTTATGCTCGGGATATAGGGGAATGATAGCGCCCGAAGGTAAGACTAGTTTCCCGTCCATTCCCCGGCGCGCCTTCCCTTGTCGCAGATATTGTTCAAGGATAGCGCACCTACCCCTGGTCATGGTATGTCCTGCCTCGCCGCAAAAATGGCAAAGTCCCGTCGGTACGTTGTTTCTAGGCGCCGAGAGACTAGTCGAGATCAAGGTTTCCAGTTTATTCATGACGTTAGCGACTGCATTGCTAACGGCATTCTCCAAATCCTCCTTCTTGACGTACCCGTTACGGTCATTAGCGGCGCTAGTCGCTGGCGATTCTGTCTTGGGTGCCATTCCTCCGTGGTCCGCCCCAGGTCGCTGTAATGGTATTCCCGTATCCGTGCCTTTTAATACCCACTTTCCTGCCTCAAAGACCTTTTCTATGTCGTATGGTTCCTCGGGGTGATGGTCATGCATAATGATCTCCAAGCGTCGCGCAATCTTAGTCCATAACGAAGTCGGGAATCCTTGTTGAAACAAACGGCGCTCCTCGTTCCCATATAACTTCCCATTTTGGACCAGCCATCTCGCTATCCGCTGGAAATCGCGATAATAAGTCGATAGCGCTCCTAATGTATAGATGCCAGCCGCGAAAGTGTCCTGTACTAGCTTCTGGATTTCCATTACCGTATAACGCGTAGCTTCTTCGGCGCCAGGATATAAATGAATGATAGCCTTTTTCCATTCATCATAGGTAAAAGGCCTAGGTGGTGCGTCACTAGTAAGTCCTTGGAACTCCTTCAGCCCTGTCCATGATTCGGCTGTGTCGTATGAGACGTATCTGGCGGCGTATTCTTTCATCTGTGTATCGTCGGTCACCCGACAGTCGCGTAGCAGATACTCCAACTCTTTGAAGTACTGCGTTAGTTCGCGAGGTTTCGTTTCGTCCCATTTTGGCGACGAGAAGTGGTTTCGGGGTGGCATGCGCTGGTTGTTCGGCTGATCCATACCGATGGGTGTATTTGTCGAGGTAGGAAGGGTGGTGGTGCTTGTGTTACTTAGCGTCGATGTCGTAGGTATCGGCTCAGTTAGCTCCGAGTCGCTAGGTTCTGGCGATAATAGCCTAGATAACTCTTCTAGAGGCGTAAGCGGCGTATGGTTTTCGCCTGCTAAGTATTCAAATGGTCGAGAAAACGGGAAAAAGCTCTCGGCTAAGCTGTCTGGTGCGGCCTCAAGCTCCTGATCCAAAGTCTGTCTCGGTAGCGCGCCTGGTAAGTGTGGTGATTTGGTGGTACTTGGTTCAAGCGCGCTCTCCAACAGGAGGCGGCGCTGTCGCTGGGCTCGAGTTTCCGGCGGAATTCTGTCTCAGAAGAACCCCTCGCGGTGGGCTCCAAAATGATGACGCCAACTGTGGTTGGGTGCGCTGGACGTATACGCAGTACAACGCCGTCTCCAGCGCTTGGCGTACGTAGTTGTGAGGAGTCCTGACAGGGTCCCGGTGTGCTCGAGTGGAAGTGGTAAAACGATGCGCTAGATTATAGCGCTTCGGGGGCTACCTGGCAGACGGTAAGCGTCGTAGTTTAGGCAAGAATATTGGAGAAAAGACGAATAGCGCAGCGTATTGTGCCCGTAGGTGGCACCGCAAACGATGAAGACGAAATAGACGAAGCTAGCGCCCGACTTAGTGACGAAGTCGAAGGAAGCTAGCGCGAGTTGAACGCTAAGTGTAACTGTGTGTTCGAGGGGTTACGATTCGTTGTTATATACATGAAAAGTAGCTATTTTATATACAGTGCGCTACCGTGTTTGCCAAGATACAAGTCCATCTGCGGCGCTACCTCCTAGCGCCTCTCCTCGTGGTTTACTCTAACGGCGACCTGTCAACGGCGACCTTGTGCACATGGCTGACGGCGACCAACGGCGTTATGACCCACGGCGACCTGCGGTGACTCCATATTGACTTAGAGTTGTACGAGTCTGCTCACTTTTCTATAACTCCGATTGGCCAGGCCGTTCCGGGGTATGGTCGGAAAATCCTCGACAGACGCCGTGAGCGCTAATGTCAGCGCTACTCATTGTATTAGTTCCTGTCAGGTCCAGATGTCGGATTTAAGTATATCCAGTGCCGCCGTCATTGATCCCTTTAGACTTCTGATTGAAGTGCCTCGTCCAATGGCAGCGCCTGCTGCTGGCTCCTTCTGGAAGTGATCGGGGTTTAGTTATAGTCCTCTCCCGCCGTCGTGTTAGCGCTATATGTTATGAGCCTCCTTCGTCCTTGGGCTAGGTGAAAGGAGAGTGCTGAAGGCTTGGTAGCTAGGGGTTAGGATAAATTTCTAAATCCTGTAGTAGTTTGCCAGAGCTAGAGCTGCTCTATACTCCCAACTGGTCGCCAGAGTCCTGCGTACGTCAAGTGTCGGTTGGCCTATAATGTCCCTTGATGCGCTCAGTCCGAGTAGAAGCCTATCAACGGGGCCGGGTCTCGGGGTTCCGGGATGTCTGGGATGGGTTCCGGGGTCATTGAGTAGCGGCAGGGGCTGCACACCGGGATCGCGCGTGTGGGCCGCATGATCAATTGGCGCGGATGGAGCCGTGATGCGTGATGCGTGATGGGATCGTTGATCGGGGCTGGTGGCGGCTGATGGCGGTCCTTGATGCGCGTGATGGCGGTGCCGGCGGTCGTGATGGCGGAGTGTGTCCTGTGGGGTCGGAGGGAGGGTCCCGGAGGGTGTTCCGGGGGTGTCTCGGGGTGGGCCCGGAGGGAAGGGGTCGTGACAGGTGTCTTGTACCAACTTCTGAATTTCCATTACCATATAACGTGTAGCTTCTTCAGCGCCAGGATATAAATAAATAATAGCCTTCTTCTATTCATTATAGGTAAAAGGCCTTGGCACCGCATTGTTTGTAAGTCCTTGGAACTCCTTTAAATCTGTCCATGATTTGGCCATTGATGATGCCTACTGTGGTTGGGTACGCTGGACATATATGCAGTACAACACTGTCTCCAGCACTTGGCATAAGTAGTTGTGAGGAGTCCCGACAGAGTCTCGGTGTGCTCAAGCAGAGGTGATAGAACAATGTGCTAGATGATAGCATCTTGGGTGCTACCTGACAGACGGTAAGTGTTGTAGCTTAAACAAAGATATAGAAGAAAAGACAAGTAGTGCAGCATATTGTGTCCGTAAGTGGCACTATAAATGACAAAGATGAGATAGATGAGGCTAGCACCCGACTTAATGACGAAGTCAGAGAAAGCTAGTGCAATTTAAATGCTATGTATAACTATGGGCTCAAGAGGTTACGATTTATTGTCATATACATGTGAAGTAGCTATTTTATATACTACGCACTACCATGTTTGCCAAGATAAAAAGTCCATCTGCAGCGCTACCTCCTAGCGCCTCTCTTCATGGTGTCCTCTAACGGTGATCTGTCAACAGTGACTTTTTGCATATGGATGACGGCAACCAACGGCGTTATGATCCATGGCGACCAACAGTGACTCTATATTGACTTAGAATTATATGAGTCTGCTCACTTTTACTATAAATCCAATTGGCCAGGCTGTTCCGGAGTATGGTCAGAAAATCCTCAACAGACGCTGTGAGCACTAATGTCAGCGCTACTTATTGTATCAGTTTCTGACAGGTCCAGATGTCGGATTTAAGTATATCCTGTGCCGCCGTTATTGATCCTTTTAGACTTTTGATTGAAGTGCCTCGTCAAATGGCAGCACCTGCTGCTGACTCCTTCTGGAAGTGATCGGGGTTTGGTTAGAGTCCCCTTCCACCATTGTGTTAGCGCTATATATTCTGAGCCTCCTTCGTCCTTAGAATAGGTGAATGGAGTGTGCTGAAGGCCTGGTAGCTGGCAATTAGAGTAAATGGATGTAGTAGAGTGCCAGAGCTAGGGCTGCTCTATATTCCAAACTGGTCACCAGAGTCTTCAGTACGTCAAGTGTTGGTTGGCCTATAATGTCTCTTGATGTGCTCAGTCCGAGTGAAAACCTATCACCATATCGTATGAGATATATCTGGCAGCATATTCTTTTATCTGTGTATTGTCTGTCATGCGGCAGTCGCATAGCAAATACTCCAACTCCTTGAAATACTGAGTCAGTTCATAGGGCTTCGTTTTGTCCCATTTTGGCGATGAGAAGTGATTTCAAGGGGGCATGCACTGGTTATTTGGCTGCTCCATACTGGCAGGTGTGTGTGTCAAGGTAGGAAGTGTGGTAGTGCTTGTGTTACTTAGCATTGATGTAGTAAGTACGGGCTCAGTTAGCTCTGAGTTGCTAGGTTCTGGCGACAATAACATAGATAACTCTTTTAAAGGCATAAGTGGCATATGGTTTTTGCCTGCTAAATACTCAAAAGGTCAGGAAAAAGGGAAAAAGCTTTCGGCTAAGCTGTCTGGGGCGGCCTCAAGCTCTTGGTCTAAAGTTTGTCTTGGTAGTGTGCCTAGTATGTGTGGTGAGTCAGTGGTGCTTGGTTCAAAAGCGCTCTCCAACAGGAGGTGGTGCTGTTGCTGGGCTCAAGTTTCCAGCGGAATTCTGTCTCAATAGAACCTCTTGCAGTGGGCTCCAAAATGATGACGCCAACTGTAGTTGGGTGTGCTGGACATATACGCAGTACAACACTGTCTCTAGCGCTTGGCATGCATAGTTATGAGGAGTCCTGACAGAGTCTCGGTGTACTCAAGCAGAGGTGATAGAATGACGTGCTAGATGATAGCACCTCAGGTGCTACCTGGCAGACGGTAAGTGTTGTAGTTTACACAAAAATATAGAAGAAAAAGCAAGTAGTGCAGCGTAATGTACCCATAGGTGGCACTGTAAACAATGAAGATGAGATAAACAAGTCTAGCACCTGACTTAGTGACGAAGTCAGAGAAAGCTAGCGCAATTTGAATGCTAAGTGTAACTGGATGCTCAAGCGGTTACAATTCGTTGTTATGTATATCCAGAGTAGCTATTTTTTATACTATGTGCTGCTATATTTTTAAAATAAGTCCATTTGCGGTGCTACCAATTAGCGCCTCTCCTCGTGGTTGTAGGTAACGGCAACTGGCACATATAGGGCAATGGCGACCAACAGCATTATAGCCTATTGGTCATGGCAACTCTAAACTGACTTAAACTTTGTATAAGTCTGCTCACTTTTTAGTGTAATTTTGATTGGCCAGGCCTTTGCGGAGTATGGCCAGAAAATCCTTGACAGACGCTATGAGTTCTGCTGTTGGCGCTAAACCTGGTATCAATTCTTGATGGATAAAATATCGGGCTAGAGTATATCCTGTTCCATCGCTGCTGATTCTTTAGACTTCTGATTGAAGTGCCTCGTCCCATGGCAGCACCTAATGCTAACTCCTTTATGGAACTGATCGGGATTTGGTCAAAGTCGTGTCCCTGCCATCATGCTAGTGCCCTGAGTCCTTGGTCTCCTAATTCTCCAAGGTCAATAAGTGGTATATGCTGAAGACTTAGTAGTGGTGGTTTAGACTGATAAACAGTGCCTATAATTGAGTGCTAAGGTCTGTGGTTTTCTGTGTCCAAGAGGATTGCTAGAGTCTTGAGTATGGCCTGTGTCTGTAGGCCTGTAATGTGCCTCTTGATGTGCTCAGTCTGAGTAGAAGCCTATCACCGCCCTGATTAATGCTATAAATGACAATTCATTGTCTAGTTTAGCAATGTCAAAGTCTTTAAGGTGCAAATCTTGGATTCTCTTTATTGCAGTCTCAACTCTATTGATAAGAGTCTGCAGATTCTTATCCTCTTCTTTTCTAATGGAAAACAAGTCATCATAGGCATTAAAGCAAGTGCCTGGATGCTGCTGCATATGTATCTGCTTTAGTGCATCTCACATCTTGTCTAGTTGATTTTTGTGATCATTGAGATGGATTCTTTGATCATCTTCCACTATCAAGTAAATCAGACCAGATGCAATATTAGCCTCCTTTTGCCATTCTCTGTATTCCCTCTTCTCTTCTGGTGTAGATTTGTCAGGGAGTTCAGGAGCCAAAAAAAGCATGGAAATAGGCATCCAGACATTCTGAGAGCGAAGATAGGCCTCCATTTTCCCAACCCAAGAGTTATAGTTGTGAGAATTGAGTTTGTTGAAGGCTGGCATAGAAGTAGGCATGGTGAAAGAGTTGGTGTGGAGTATAGTGTCAGGAAATGCTGAAAAGCAATAGAATGCTAAGGTCTAGTGTGCTAGAAGAAATTCAGCTACAAATCCAGTTAATAAAACTGGCAGGGTTCCTGTAAGGTTCTCAGGAGTGGTGCAGCAGAAAGGTGAGGTATAGTAAGTGTAACTAAGTAACTGCAGACTCTGCAATTGTAACATCTCCCAGTTAGGTGTGTCAGGCTTCACTGGCGAGATAAAGCAGCCCCACTTAAAGGTCACCACCCAATAGTTCAGAGTCTATGTATATAGAGGGAGCTGCAACTACTATAAGGACTATAGCACAGACACAAAGCAGTAAAATGACAAAAACTTTGAATTGCAGCTTTAGAGGCTGGAGCCCATAACCTGTTGAAGACAAGCAAAGCACAGGAGACAGAAACTGTCACTAAAGCTGAAGTCCAAAGTCAGAAAGAGTGAGGACTCCAGGTGATCTATCTACAGTTTATATACTGCTGAAAAACTATATACATATGAATAAAAAATAATCACATGTAGATACATGTAATAGAATGAACTTGGAGTAGAATGATGATCATAGTAGATAGTGGAATGTATGCAATAAGCAATTTTAACATTGTGATGCTGGCTGGGCCTCACAACTTCATCGGCATTCAATTTTCAGCTTTGTGTTCTTTATTGAGCATGGTGCCATTTCCTGGAGCTGGAAAAAGCAATCAATTATCATGCTTTCCAGCACAGAATCCAAATATGTCACCTTCATACACTCTGCCAAGGAAATAATATAGATACACAAGCTTCTTCAAGATTTTTTCTTTTTTAATTCTTTTTTTTTATCTACTAATTTATACTACAACAATCAAGGTGTCATTCAGCTCTCAAAAGACACAATATTTTATGCATGTACAAAACACATCAATGTTCATTTCCATTTCATTCATCAGACTGTTTTCTCCAGTCACATTCACATCCACTACCTTCACTGCTGGCAGAGAAAGATATTTCTGTTGAAAAAAGTGTAAAGGAAACATGTTATACTATTTCCCACATGTCAATTCCTGACAGAAAAAGTCTTTAAACAAAGCAAAGTGCCTTTTTTCTATCTGAAATTGGCACTTTGGAAATGGTATAACATGTTTCTTTTACACTTTTTCCAATGAAAACATCTTTTAGTGCCAGCAATGCTTCTCACTGCTGATATGATTGTGGATGCATTTACAAAATCACTAAGTCACATCAAGTTCAAGAAGTTCCGTGAACTGCTTGGCATTGCATAACCCATGTTTATATCAAGGAGGAGTGTTGAGTATAACAGCTGACTATTGAAATTGTCTGTTGCATGCATTCTACTATTTACTATGATCATCATTCTACTCCAAGTTCATTCTATCACATGTATCCTCCATGTGATTATTCTTTATTCACATGTATATAGTTTTCTAACAGTATATAAACTGTAGATAGATCACCTAAAGTCCTCACTCTTTCTGATTTTGAACTTCAGGTTAGTAGTACTTTACTTTGATCAATACACTCTTTCTGACTTTGGACTTCAGCTTTAGTAACAGTTTCTGTCCCCTGTGCTTTGCCTGTCTTCAACACTAACTACTTTCTAATTTGAACAATTGTATGTTTTTCAATTGATTATTACTTGTGACACCTCAGTGTTTTGCCAACTACTGAGATGTAAGTCAATTTTTATATCACACTTAATATATTACTGATAGTCTGCAGTATCTCTCTGTTAATATAAGTAGATACCCAATATATTACATAGTGTTTTGCCAACCACTGAGGTTATCTCTCTGTTACTATAGTTATCTGAGATCCTCTGAGACCAGTCCAACCTTAATAACGTTAATGTGAGAAACAAAGCTATAGATAGAGATCATAAAAGTGAAAAGATACTTAAGACTGGACAATGACAGACCAGACTGGGCAAAGGTTGCCGATGCAATAATAGGAAGCAAAATAGCAAAGAAGTGGAATGTCAGAGACTATAAAACCTTCTCAAACACGTTTCTGCAGAATATGGATGTAGATGTGAGTGAACAAGAGGATGGCCTCCTACTATCTCTGCAAAGAATGCTAAAATCTGCAAGAAGAAGACATAACATGACTTTCCAAGTGTTAGAACTAAATAAGGGTCTGAAAGGGAACATGCTAATATAATTCTATATGGGCATGAGCGATGAATGGAACATGTGATGGAACACAGATTAGGCTTTGTGCCTGAGGAAAAAGCACAATGTAAAGATAGTGGGAAATATAATGAAAATAGCACAGGCCATCAATACTGCAAATAATGAACAACACAAGCAGAGGCATAATTGTGCATGTGCAGCATACAAGGAGGATCAAAGTATGGGCTGCATGAACCTATATAAGAAATTGCCTGTTGCATGCATTCCACTATCTACTATGATCATCATTCTACTCCAAGTTCATTCTATCATATGTATCTTCCATGTGATTATATTCTATCACATGTATATAGTTTTCAGCAGTATATAAACTGTAGATAGATCATCTGAAGTCCTCACTCTTTCTGACTTTGAACTTTAGGTTAATAGTACTTTACTTTGCTCAATATACTCTTTCTGACTTTGGACTTCAGCTTTAGTGACAGTTTCTGTCCCCTGTGCTTTGCCTGTCTTCAACAATAAGTGCAGGGAGTATGTGAGAAACATTATGAGTAAACTCAAAAGAAGATGGAACTCCACCACAAATGCAAGCAACAGGGCCCCCACTGAGGAAGAAAGAAACTTGAGTGCAGAAAATGGCAGGATTGCCTTTGATCCAAGGATTAAAGTTTCTGAATGCCTAGAGGAGGGCTTCAGGATATTTACAGAGGATACAAAAAACTGCAATACTAACAATGCAGACTACACATGAACAGCAACCTCCTCTCCCAACATAAAAGTTGTTTATATGGATAGATCCTGCTAAAAGAATGGATCTGTTGATGTGAAAGCAGGGGCCAGGATGTGGTTCAGCCAAGGGGATGCAAGAAACATGGCAATTAGGCTGCCAGTAGATCTCTCCCAGACAAATGATGCTGGGGAGGCTGTCGCCATCCTAGCTGCTATAAGGAAAGTCCTGGATGAGCAAGCAATCCTCATAAAGAGTGGCTTCCAACTGATAATAGATAATATTACTAAGCATCTTGGCAAGAGAGAAGATGAAAGCTGGATCGGAGCTGCAAACAAGTCTATCCTAAAAGCCCTGGTGGTGTGCCTGAGGCAACACAGAGAAATAATGATTTTAGAGAAAGTAAAGGGCCATGCCAATATAGAGGGGAACAAGGAAGCAGACAAGTTGGCCAATGAGGGGGCCAAAAAAGATATACCAGACATCATGGACCTTTTAATCCTCCCAGCATATGATTTACAAGGAGCAAAACTAATGACAATTACCCAGTCTCTAACATACAGGAGGATAATTGAGCAAAAGGTCATGCCCTATAAGAGAGGAACATTCATACATCTAGACATGACATGCTGGGCAATACATGCTCACAATGGTGAAGCTCTGAGTGACAAACACATCTGGTTATCACTTAAAGACAAGTCCCTGTCAAGAGAATTCAGAAATTTTGTGTGGAAGATGATGCATAACATCTTTAAAGTAGGGGGCTACTGGCAAAATATACCAAGTTATGAAATGAGGGCTAACTGCCCCCAATGTAAGGTAGAAGAATCTATGAGCCATATACTATCTGAGTGCCCATACTTGGGGCAGAAAGAAGCCTGGGAATTGGTTAAACAACTACATGAGAGAAGAGGGCTCCTCTTCAAACACTCATCTATTGGAGAGCAGCTAGGATGTGCAATCATTAAGAAAAAAGGTCAGTCTGGAAGGGACTCATTGAGTGCAAAAAGGTTCTCAATGATAATGGTCTCAAAGACCACACATGTAATATGGAAAGCCAGGTGTGAATGGCATATAAAAAATGAGTCGGACCTGGAAAAAGCCCCATCAAGTACAGAAATTAAAAGTAAAATCAAAGCTGCAGTAGCGTGTAGAATTAAACCAGACTGTCTGGTAACTGACACACATCATTTTGGTAGGAAGGCCCTGGAGCCCAGGCTAGTTGAAAAAACATGGAAATACTTCCTACCCAAGGGAATGGACCTCAAGAAGTCATGGAGAGTTGCTACCAAGGTTTTAGTGGGTATTGGCTAAATTGTCTGAGCCCCACACTCAGTGCGTAAAGGCATTTCCTCCAGCGTGGCTCCTGACTTATACTAGACTAACCATACATAGTGACATAGTGAGTTTCTCACATACCCATGTTTGCAGAGGTTGGCATCATGCGAACTGTCTGCATCCAGTAGTGGTACCATGAAAAAAAAAAAAGACATTGTTTAGAAATCGATAAACATCATAATTTTTTTCTTTATTTCTATTCAAATTTTATTGCAAGTATTATTGAAATACCATTTCAAGTTCAGTTACAATATATATATATTTGGTGATGTCTTCTGTGGTCATAGACAGCGAGCCAAGTCAGCCTTTATGTACCTGGACATTAGTGAAATGGGATCTTTATGTCACTCTTCAGGGTCATGTGCCACCCTGCGGAAATGCCTTTACGCATGGAGTGCGAGGCTCATCTTAACCAATACCCACTAGAACCGTGGTTGCTGTCCTCCATGCCTGGAGTGGTGCTATGTCGTCCCGCATGAAAGTCACCCATGTTCTTTTTGCCGTACCCAGTTTTACTGCTTTTTTCCCAAATCTTTTGTGGTCGGTGACCAGACAGTCAAGTTTCAGTCTTTGGGATAGTTGTCGAGAAAATTGACTGACAACTTCGGCTATGTGCCATTTTACTCTAACGTCATACTTTATTGTCATAATTCGTATGTTTCATTTATTCTTGTCTTTTTCAAATATTTTCTATACGACTTACTCATACTATTCAAAAGGCCCTCGACCCTACTCCACATGTCTTACTTGTATAACTAGTTATAAACGTGTCATCACCTGGGGTCAAAATCATCCTCGATTATTGACTCCCAGGTGAGCACTTATAATTTACTTCTTACTTTATCCATACTTATAAAATTATCCTCGATTATTGACTCCCAGATATTATATATATTTGTACACAAATACATCTGTTTTGCGATATGCTGCGACAGGTTATGGGCCCCGCCGCCGTGAATGATAATACTTCTGAGACTTTACAGTTTCCGAAGTTTAATGGTACGAACTACCACGTGTGGGCCGACAATATGAAGTCTGCCCTACTGGCAAAGGGATTATGGGGAGTAGTCTCTGGACGTGAAACTTGCCTGCCTAAACCACCCACCAAATACTCCACTTTGATGGCTCCACCCTGTCCTAAGAGTGACAAGCAACCTGACACTCCTTATAAGAAGGGAGACGACTTGATGAAAGCCATGCAGACAAAAGAGTTTTCGACCTGGGAGCACGCACAGGAAAAGTACCAGCGCTGGGTCATTAGAGATGATTCAGCTATTGGCCTAATTCGAGCCGCGATGGAATACACTCAGCGTGAAGCCATTACCGACTATACAAGTTCAAAAAAGGTCTGGGACCAATTGCGAAAGAATTACGTCGACCACCACAGTGGCATGAATGTTCACTATTATTATCAGCAAATGTACGCGAAGCAATGGGATGGAAAGTCACCCTTGACTGATCATCTTGGGTTTTACATGATCATCCATCGCCGCTTCATTGATGCTGGTCATAATGTTGACGACTTTACTATCCTAAACGCTATTCTTCTTTCATTGCCCAAGACTCCTACATGGGAAGTGGTCAAGCAAAATTTGTTGCTTCGAGGCTCCTCATTGACTTTGGAAATGGTTACTACCGAGTTACTGTCCGTTTATGACAGACTCACGCTTGAGGACTCCGCTACAAACAAAACGTTGGCTTTTATCTCAAAAAAAAAAACGTAGTTCGAGTGGGAGTAAAAGTGATCACAAATCGGCGAAAAGAAATTCCAAATCCAAGCGCGAGCCGAAACCAGATGATGTTTGCCACAACTGTGGCGAAAAGGGTCACTGGCGTCCTAAATGTCCAAAATTGAACAAATCCAAGCCTGTCAGGAATGCGAATCTGTCGATCTCAACGCAAGACGACGCCTCACGAGAGGTAGGCAAGCTCTTAATGGCTACTGATAATGGGATGCCATCAGGCCTACTTCTTGATAGCGCAGTGTCTTGCCATATGGTTGCCGATCGATTATACTTTACGTGTTATGACCTCATCGACAATCAGCATATTTCTGTTGGCGGCATGAATACCTTGACAGTCACCGGAAAGGGTACTATTTCTTTCAGGACTTGCCTCCCTGACGGGATCATGGATGTTCAATTGCATGACGTCCTTCATATTCCATCCTTAGGTGCAAATTTGATCAGTCTTGGATCTTTGCAGCGAGCGGGTGCTACAATTAATGGCTTACCTTGTGGTATAAGCCTCGCCTGGCATGGAAAGGATTTTATTCATGCAAACTTGATCGGTGCTGAAGGGACGCTTTATCGAATTGCCACTATGACTATGGGGATCGATGACAATAGAGTCGCTTATATTGCGAGCAGACCCACCATGCAATTGTGGCATCGTCGACTTGGGCATATTAGCCCTCGTACCATCAAAACTATGGTGGATCAGGATCTCGTGACAGGTATAAACTTAAAGTTACCTCATGAATTTGATCGTCTTTGCAGTGGCTGCGCTGAAGGCAAAGCCACTAGGCCGCCTCTTCCTGAACGAAGTTCAACTCAATATGACACTAATGAACTTCTAGTAATGGATCTTACTGGTCCCATGAGCATGCCTACTTGGGATGGTAAGTGTTACGCACTTGCTGTAGTCAAGGTGAGTAAACGTTTACCTTCCAGCACACTCCTCGAGAGCAAGGAAGAGGTTCATGCGGCCGTTCGTGACAATGTCGCTCGCTATGAGCGTGAAGGTGGAAAACTAGTTAAGGCTATCCAGACGGACAATGGTACAGAGTTTGTGAACGCCGTTATGCGAGAATTCTGCAAATAAAATGGTATTCAGCATCAAACCACTAATCCCTACAGACCCCAGCAAAATGGGATTGCTGAACGCACCATAGCCGTACTGATGGAAATGGTTAGAAGTATGCTGCACGCTGCCAAGATGGACTTACGTTATTGGGGTGAGGCGTTTCTATACGCTGTATACTTACGATCCATCACTCCCACCTCTGCCTTACAAGGGAAGATCCCCTACACCAAATGGTATGGTCGCAAGTCTGACTTATCTCATGTGAGAATCTTTGGTTCTCTCGGATGGGCACACGTGCCTAAAGAGGTGCGTCAAGGAAAATTAGAGTCTAGGGCTGTACGAGTTAGAATGTTGGGATGGTGGTCGAACAAAACTAAAGGTTACAAGTTGGAAGATTTAGAAAACGGCAAATTGATTGCCTCGAGGGACGTCAAATTCTACGAGGATGATACGCCCAGTGAGCTGGCCAAAATCGACTCTGGACTCACTTCCTCTTCTGCAGATGAAATCAATGATTTTATCGATACTGCAGTTTATCCAGAATCGAGCCAGCCTCTTGAAGTATCTATTCCGAAACCATCCTCCGAATCTGAGGTCGAGGATCAATTAATAAACAAAAATCTTCCTGACAACATGTCCGATAATGATACGCCAATTGGAGACTTACAGTATTCAAGCACTACGTCCACCACTCCTCCAGAATCTCGCAGCTCTACCCCAATTGTTCCTCCTGCTCCACGTAAAAGGGCCAAATGGTCTGATTTACCAAGACGTGAACCATCGAGTCGTGTAAAGTGTGCACCCATTAGATATCAGCAAGACATGGAGGAAGATGAAACTACGCATCATATCACTCTCGTTGCTGTATCTGGCCCACGTGTTGAAGAAGCTTTGAAATCGTCTCAAGCTAAAGGTTGGCGACAGGCCATTGAAAACGAATACAATCAGCTTTTGAGAAAGAACGTGTTCGAGGAAGTGGAAGAATTACCTCCCGGTAAAAAGGCCGTGGGAAGCAAGATTGTCCTAAAGGAGAAACTCAATGACAAGGGGAATCATGCGAAGTTCAAGGCCCGCATCGTAGCACAAGGTTTTTCTCAAGTCCCTGGTATTGACTATAACGATACGTTTTCTTCTGTTGCTAAATTTACAACGCTGAGAGTATTTTTGACCCTCGCTGCCACCCTCGATCTTGAAGTGCATCAGATCAATGTCGTCGGAGCCTATTTGGAGGGAAATTTAGCAGAAGAAATATACATGAAAGCGCCTTCAGGGATTGGAAAAACCAAGTATTGGAGACTTCTCAAGGCCATATACGGACTCAAACAAGCTGGTTGCCAATGGAAGGAGAAACTCCACGACGTGCTGATGTGCCTTGGCTTCTTGCCTTCCCACGCCGACGATTGCCTTTACATCTTACGCACGAATGGAAAAATAGTATTGATTGTCTTGGTCTATGTCGATGATATGGCCGTGGCCGGTAAAGACCTGTATAAAATTATCTCATTTAAACAGGATATGGACAAGAAGTTCGATATCACCGATTTAGGTGAAATTCATTATCTTCTTGGTCTTCAAATCAAAAGAAACTGACTCGACCACACGATTTACCTCAATCAATCAATTTACGTCGAATCCATTCTTGACCGCTTCGGCATGTCATCTTGCCACCCAGTCGCCACTCCTTTACCCACCAATCATAATCTATCCTTATTGCAATCGCCTCATTCCGATGACGAGCGCGAAAATTATCAAAAGTATTCAACAGGACTACACTATCTATCCTTGATTGGTTCTCTTCTTTACGCCACACAAACTCGCCCGGACATTCAGTTTTCGGTCAGTCTGCTAGCTCAGTTCTCGGAAAATCCGGGTATTCCTCACCTTGCCGGATGTAAACGAGTACTACGCTATTTAAAGGGAACCAAATCTTACAGCTTAAGGCTTGGAGGATTAAAAAGTGGATCTATTACGCTCGTCGGTTGGAGCGACGCGAACTGGGCCCAAGATCAGTATGATCGGTGATCAATCAGTGGCTGGTGTTTCGATATTAATGGGAGCCTCATCTCTTGGTCCTCTCGAAAACAGCTAGTTACGGCGACCTCGACCGTTGAGGCAGAATACATCGCTTCGGCCAACGCTACTCATGAAGCTATATGGCTCCGCAATTTACTAAAGGACCTAGACTTCGAACAAGTGGGAGCCACGATCATTCATACCGACAACACAGGGAGTATTGCTCTATCCAAAAATCCTGTTGGCCACTCACGCGCCAAACATATCGATATTCGGTTTCATTTCATACGGGAACATATCAAGCGCGAAAATATTAAACTTCAGTATATTTCCACTCGAGACATGATAGCCGATACTCTTACGAAAGCCTTACCCAGAGAAGTTTTCGAAAAACATCGTGCAAGATTAGGCGTCATGTTGCCTACGTTGCCGTCAAGTGGGAGTGTCGAGGAAATTGACTGACAACTTCGGCTATGCGCCATTTTACTCTAACGTCATACTTTATTGTCATAATTCGTATGTTTCATTTATTCTTGTCTTTTTCAAATATTTTCTATACGACTTACTCATACTATTCAAAAGGCCCTCGACCCTACTCCACATGTCTTACTTGTATAACTAGTTATAAACGTGTCATCACCTGGGGTCAAAATCATCCTCGATTATTGACTCCCAGGTGAGCACTTATAATTTACTTCTTACTTTATCCATACTTATAAAATTATCCTCGATTATTGACTCCCAGATATTATATATATTCGTACACGAATACATCTGTTTTGCGATATGCTGCGACAATAGTGCGGCTTTCAGTTTGTTGGTGGCTGGGTTATCTGTGGGGATTTTTTCGGGGTCTGCGTCTTTGGCTATGATCCACTCACATCTAATCTTCCATATCCATGTGAACTGTTTTTGATATCACTATAGTTTTGAATCTCCTTTTTCCTTTATCTAGGCCTGGGCTCCTGTCTGTTAGGGCACACCCATTACGTCTCCGAGGGAGGGTTTTTTGTACGGTGTACCTCTCTGGCTTCAAAGAGTTTCTGGATGAGTTTCCAGACTGCTTTCTGTCCTGAGGCTGTACACTCGGTGATTATACTTTCTAGGGATTCCTCCGTTCTGCAGGCCGGGCAGGTTGCTCTTTGTTCATATTCTTTATATTCTCCCAGTATCTACCCACTTTGTAGGCGTTGTGCAGCGCCTTCCACAGGAATATTCTTGTCTCCCAGGTCAGGCACTTATTCTTAAGCGATCTCCAAATGACCTTGTCTGTGGGTATGTCGCCAGTTCTGTCTTTTGCTGTCCATCTTGTCTTGTCCAGGTTCGTTACCATTCCTTTCCTTTCAGGGCTATTTAATGATTCTATTATTCCTTTGTATGCCAGTGCTTGTGTAATAGTGGCTAGTTTCGCTCCTGTAGCGTTATAACCTGCAGGTATCTCGCACGGTATCTTGTCCTGGTCTGCCTTACTGGCTCCTCTGTTTGCTAATTCGTCTGCTTTCTCATTTCCCTCTATTCCGGCGTGTCCTTTAACCTTTTCGAAGAAGTTGAGGCCTTTTCCTTCCCTCATTTGGGCCACTAGTGGTATTAGGATGCCCTTATTCTCAGTTCCTATCCAGCCGTTGTTCTCTCTCTTCTCTAGATTCTTGGTGAGGCTATCAATTGTGATCTGAGAGTCGCTTCAGGATCGTCTGTTCTGTGGGGACGCTCTGTATGGCGGCTGGGATTGCGGCGGTTTCGCCTGCGTTATTTGTCCGGGCTCTATTCATGGGGTCCCCGTGACTGAACCAAGCTCCTGCATTGATGTCTCGGTCTCTCGTGCCCGAACTGTCTGTGTATACTGTGACAATCGTTGGGTTGGGTTCTCCACATCTGCTGTAGGTGGCATGGTCGGGGAGGTTCATGTCCCCGGATGTGAACGCTCGGAATGCGTCTCCCAGAGATTTTCTCGTTGTGATGTCCAGGTTGAAGGATAGTCTTCCTTCTTCCTGGAGGAGCTCCGCCTCCTCGGGCTCATTTCTCTTCTGACTTCCTCAGCGTTCGGGTTCCACTTCTGGGGTAGTCGTAGTATATATCCTCTCGCGGCCTTGCTGAATTTGTGCGGGTTGTCGTATCCTAGTGCTCTGTATTCTCGGCATGGCATGCATACATAGTTCTTTCGTGTTTTGTGGCAGCCGTTCAGTGGGTCCAGTCTTCGCCCAAGCTGAAGCATCTTGCCTACCGTCGTCACCTTGTGTGTTTCGTATGCAGGTCATTGTTTTATCCGGAGGTTTTTGGTTTGTTTGAGGCCTATATGCATCCATACGGGAAGTTCGGTTACAATATTTTTCTATGGTTTCAACAAAAACATTTAAATAAAATTTTAAAATCAGTTGGATTTATTGTACATGTGTTTTTTTACATTGTTTTGCAAGAGAACATTGTTCTCTGCACCCAGTGTTTCCACTTAGCCTTGATTGACCATTAGGCCTTGTGTATTTATGGATCCCCGCTTCGTCAAGCAAATTGTGTCCCCATTTTTTAGATGGAACAGCATGATATTTCACAATAGATGGTTTACAACAATCAGGATGCCTTTCCGTGCATTATAAAACTTTTTCAATCAGTCCGAGTCCCTCACGCTCCAGGATCTCACGGATAGGGTCGCAAATTTCCTTTGAGTATGGAGCTTGCACGCCTGGGGTATTCAAGACACCATCGAGGACAAGCTGGGTCGCAATACCCGCGGGAAGACCGACGGTCAGGGCCATCGCTGAATGACCTTTGGGACTGCCGTACGCCTCGAGGGTCGAAGTGAGAGTTTGCTGTTACATCAAATATTGATTACTGTAATTAATCACTTGGTAGACGAAGAAGGTATCTTACCTCAGTTCCGTCGGCCCACTCAACGACAAACTTGTGCTGCAGCATGACAAGATCGCGCTCTCCTTCCTCATACTTCATGAGTGTCTCCAGACGAGCGCAGAGGGTATCTAGGAGATTGCCAGCGCGAGAAACAACCTTATCGGTCTGTGAAAAGAGACCGATCCAGCGTAAACCTGAGATGATACGGATGGCTTCAGAATCATCCGGGAAAGAGCAGAGCTGCTTGATGCGTGCGACGAGTATGCTGTGACAGGGTAATGTTCAAAGCCTTGTTCCGACAGAGCAAAAACAAAACAATATACCTTTCTGCAGAGCCAGTCGCACCAATCGCCTTCTGTGTTACCTCCGCCCAGGTCAGGCTATCAAGAAGCCAGGATTTCTGAGTCTGATCAAGCCAGCCAAGTTTTACGAGAGCGCCAATGAATTCTGGGAAACCCTGGTACCGCAAAGTACCGCGAACTACAGTCTCTGCCTCGGGGATGTTGTACCATTTGCTGAAAGGTGTCGAGTCGCGGTTGGGATATGCAACAAACGCGAAGGCAGGGGTAATATAATAGGGCTTGGCGTGCGACATGAGCTCTGAGCCAGGGACAGAAACTGTCTGTCCAGAAGCAATAAAAGAAGCTGAGTTGAGGAGTGCAAGGAGAACGCCACGGGAAGACCAGGAAAATTTGTATCCGAGAGGATTGTTGGAGCATTCGGGCGCCGGGAGACCGCCACAGTAGGAGAGGAACTGCTTGACCTGTAGAACGAGGATCAGATGCAATCGAGCGAAAAGAGAGAATAGTGACCCTTCCGCCCTTGGCGTGAACTTCGTCAATAGTCTTAACAGCATATAAGTGGTCAATACCGGGATCGAGACCAATCTCATTGAGTACAACGATGCCTGCTTCTTTGGCGGCAGTATCGAGTTCGCGCATGGCCGGCGAGACATAGCTGGTGGTGACAACATGTGTCTTTCCTTTGATGGCTGCAGAAATGACAGCGGCATGGTAAGTGTACGGAATCAAGGAGATGACAAGGTCATGGGCGGCGACAGCAACCTCCAACGCGGGGGTATTAAGGACGTCAAGGGAGACCGCTGTGACAGAAGGAAGACCTTCAGCCAGGGCTTTCGCCTTCTCAAGGGTACGGCAGGCTAAAAAAAGACACGTTAAAAGTATGAAAAGTTAGGAAAAGGGGCTTAATTTACCGACGGTCAACTCGTTGGAAGGCTCGCGCACAATGTACTCAGCACAGGGACGCGCAACGAAACCGCTTCCCAAGAGAAGGACCTTTTTGATGGGCTTGCCCTGGCTCTGGTTCTTTATCGCACGCGCGGCACGGCCAAATTTAGGGAGAATATCAAGTCCCTCTTTAAGCATGGCGCGTCCAAACTCCGGCAGGACGAAGGCCGCCCTGTGAACCTCGCTGTTGTAGTATCTGGTATTCCGCACTTTTCGAACTGGCGTGCGCAAGTCACGTCCAGGCTCCTTAGAGCACATTACGAATCCGATTTGGCCAGAAGGGTAAGTGGGGATAGTGGTGAATGCGTACTCAGCGACAGGGAAGATGCCGCGGGTCACTTTCTGAAGCTCTTCAATGAGAGGGAGGTGGATCCATAAGGACTCGCCTTGGGTGGAGATATGACCACCGGGTGTAAGGGCATCATGCAGAAGTTGGAAATAAGGCTTTTCAAAGAGCGCGGCAGCGGGGCCGACGGGATCTGAAGAATCAGTAATGATAACATCGTAGGTAGCAGTGTTGTCAGCAAGGAACTTGAATCCATCGCCAATGAAGACCGTCACCCGAGGATCAGAAAGGAGGGCAGCCATATGGGGAAGGTATAGCTTGGACACGCGGGGAACCGCCTGACCAAAACATGATATTAGACAATGTTCTAACGTGATTGGTTCAAGTAGAAGATGAGTCCGTGCAGGACTCAAGTAAGAAGAGAATATAACGTTAAATAGTTTATAGGATGAAACGAACCTCATCAATGTCACAAAGAACAACTTCCTCGACAGTGTCGTGTTTGAGAACTTCACGAACAACGCCACCGTCGCCACCGCCAATGACCAAAACTTTTTTGGGGTTAGGGTGGCTCGCAAGAGGGAGATGAGCAATCATCTCTTGATAGCTATTAGTTATGTTATCCTGAAATCGCGATATCATGAGTTATATATATAGCTCACGAGAACTCATCGCGCTCAGTGCATTGAATGACGCCATCAAGGACAAGTACATTTCCATAAGTCTCGGATTCAAAAACAAGAACGTCCTGGTAGAGGGACTTTTCGACGTGCAGAATCTTGTTGACTTTCAAGGTCATGGCCTGTCCCTGCCATTGAGGGGAGATTTCGCGAAACCAGCCGTCTGTGAGTCACGATCAAACACTTTGAACGGGGTGCACAGTAGGCAGAAGCACTTGCCTACGATTGATGGATGAGTGAGCGGTGCCATTGTATTCAAGTGAGAGTGCAAAATTTTGGAATGATCGGGTGATATCTTATCGAGCTGATGATGATTAAATAAGATAACATATAACACAGGCATCACGTGGATCAAAAAAGTTATACCACTCAGACAATGCCTCGAACAAAGGTAAACTATGCATGCTCTATTATACCATCGCAAAATTTATGCCCTATCAGCAAACTGCGCGGAAATCCCAAGCAAGAAAAGGATCAAAAAAGAGCAAGGTTTTTGATGATGAGTTCCGCTCAGAAGCTATTGATAAGGCCGACATGGACAACGAACGGTTCAAGGCTTACTATCAGGCACAGAATCTAGTTCCCGAGGAAGAGTGGCAGCCATTCTATGATGCTTTAAAGCAGCATCTGCCCACCACGTTTCGTGTTGCCGGAAGCCGTCGGTGAGTGCTGTCGCTCCACCCAAAGAAACTACTGCTCATTTTGAGGCAGAGTAGCAAATACGCTCAACCACACAATCAAAGACGTGCACGTGCCTGCTCTCAGTGACGTTACTTTCGAGGACCAAAGAATACCCCCGCCTGTACAAATTCCGTGGTGTGTAATTTGTTAAATACAATGAAGTAGACGTGAGCTTCTCGAAAGGTATCCGGATGGCTTGGCCTGGCAGTTCAATGTTCCTAAGAAAATACTTCGAAAATCGCCCGAATTCAAAAAATTTCACTCTTTCCTAGTGTTTGAGACAGAAGTTGTACGTTATCGTCCTTTTACGTATTCCTCCTGCTCTTGGTTAACTACCTTGCAGGGAAACATCTCGCGGCAAGAGGCTGTGAGCATGCTTCCTCCCCTTTTTCTGGATGTCGAGCCGCATCACAAGGTTTCTTCTATCCTACATTGGATTTCTATCGATTCAATCTTTGCCAGGTGATGGACATGTGCGCTGCCCCTGGCTCTAAAACGGCTCAACTTCTTGAAGCGCTTCATGCTCAAGATTCTGTCACTGCTACTTCCATCCCCACCGGTCTCTTGATAGCGAATGACAGTGATCAGAAACGCACTCATCTCCTTATTCACCAATCCGCTCGCCTACCAAGCCCTGCTTTGATGGTGACCAACCTTGATGCGTCTATATATCCCGCCATGAAAATTGCCGGTCCACCAAGGCCCAATGGCGAGGGGAGAGATATACAATTATTATTCGATCGGATATTGTGTGACGTGCCCTGTAGTGGTGACGGGACTATGCGTAAGAATGTTGGAATATGGAAGAACTGGCAACCCATGGATGGAAATGGGCTGCATAGGTTTGTCTGATTTCATGCCTGATAGGTATTTGACGAATTTGTGAAAAGTCTTCAAGTCCGTATTCTGCAGCGTGCAATGAAGCTGTTGAAACCTGATGGCCGTATTGTGTATTCCACCTGCTCTTTGAATCCCGTGGAAAACGAGGCTGTACTTGCCTCAGCACTCAAGTCAAACCCAGGCATGTATGATTCTCCGGAATTTTATTTACATTAAACGCGGAATTTCATAGATTTCTTTATTGTTGATGTCTCGGACAAGCTTACCGCCCTCAAACGCCGCCCGGGTCTTACCATTTGGCGTCCAAGTGTTGACCGGACAATTAACACTAAGTACGCCACATATGAGGAATATCTCGCTTCTCAAGATGCTAAGGACAACCCAAAAACGAAGTTGACAGAGAGCCATTGGCCTCCAGAGCATGTGGAGTGTTATAACTTACATAGGAGGTACGTGTCGTATAATAATGGCTGAAAGATGCTCTGACTCTTTTCGCGTATGTTCCATAGTTTACGGATATATCCTCATCTGCAGGATACTGGTGGGTTCTTTGTGGCGGTCCTTGAGAGAAAACCATCGACAGATGGAAGTGCTAGGTACGTCGATTGTTTGCTATATCAGCCGAGAAAATTCTAAATCATTGTAGGAAAAGAGCAACGAGTCTGCCGGACGAGGCAAATCAGGAGGCAAAGAAGCCGAGGTTAGAGAAGGACGACAATGATCTTCAAGCGGGAAAAACAACCATCGAAGATACTTTTGAGTTTGCTGCTATCGCTGTGGATGGTGTCAACGACGTCGTTTTAGAGACAACTGCGATTGAGACGACACCCGCTGATGAGGCGGCTACCGAACACTCGAAAAGAGAAAAGGCAAGAAGAAAAAAGCATGATACTAGTGGTGATGATGGCGGTGGCGTTTTTAAGGAACATCCTTACACTTTCCTTCCCCCCACAGACCCCATCCTCAAGAACTGCATGTAAATCATGTCTATTTCTTTGGTATGACTCTAGTAACCAGCCTTGATAGAGAACGCCTCTCCCTTACGCCCGAATTTCCATCATCCAATGTCCTCGTTCGTAATCCTGCTGGTGAAGCTGTTCGTTCCCTTTACCTTGCCAACGATATCGTCAAATCAGTCGTGGAACACAACGACTACACCCGCATCCGCCTTACCGCGGCGGGTACTAAAGTGTTTTCAAAACAGGAGGGCCGTAAGGCATCTACAGCGCCCGAACCCCACTTCCGGGTTCTCGGGGAGGGCTTGCCAGTCATTCTACCTTTTGTTAATCCGGAAACAGTTTTCACGGCTGATTTGTCGACGCTGAAACTCCTTGTGCAAAATTACTACCCACTTGTAATTTCATTTTCAGAGCCATTTAAGAGCACAGCAGAGGCATTATGTACGTCAGAAAGTGAATTTTGAATATTCCGACGTTGACATGTTTAACTTCCAGCTGTCGGAAGTCATGTTGTCAAGATTACACCAGAAGAATCGGATGGTGCAGTGTATGTTCATACCTTGACTTTCCAAATGCAATTTTGGCAACACAAGGCTTTCTCTTAGGCTCACACATGATCTCTTTCTGTCAATTTGGAAATCGAATGTGTCATTGACACTGATGATGAATAAGAAGGCAAAAAGGTTTGTCTTTCAGATTAATCCTAACAAACCTTGCTCACCCGTTTTGGAAGTGCGCTGAGCATGCGTCTTTTTGGAGTTGATGTTACGCCTGCTGGCGTCTGTGTGCTTGCTACTATGGCTGACTCCGACACTGAGCCACCGGTCAGCAAGGATAGCGAGGAAATAGAGACTGAAATGAAGGTCGTACAAGAAAGTGAGGTGTTGGATGCTGTAGAAAAATGAGATGGTGTCCAACAGTCAATATCCTATTAGAAAGAATACAAAATATTATATAAACATTGTGGTATCATTATGCTGAAGGCTATGGATAATTATTTATAGCTATATTCTTGAGATAGGTTCGGTCCATTAATGATGACAAGAAATGTTTTGACTCCTGGAAATCATCAAGATCTAGTATAGCAGATAGACCTTGATGAGACAAAAGACAAGCTTTACGGTCTGCACGAAGTTTAACGAGATGTTCATTACTTTTGTGCATGTCTTCAAAACAAGCCTAACCTGCATGAGTCATCATGATCTTCCAATGAAAACAAGGAATTAGATCCATATTTGATATATGTGGTGTTGAGGTGGTCAAAGATTCAGCATTTAAAGGTGTATCAATCAGTCAAGAATTGGATGCAGTAGTATGTGAATCCAGTGAATGAACCTGGAAAGTAGTTGACATTGGTTGTAAAATTGGTTTGATGAAGGACAAATTCTTGGATTGTAACTTGCTTTGAATGTTCTCTTTGAACACCACATCCCTGGAGAAGAAGTAACAACCATTTATATCTTGAACATGCCATCCCATTTGACTTTCTTTGTAACTGATAAAAATTGCTGAGTGTTCTCTTTTCAATGTGTTTCTTTGGATATAAAATGAAACACTAACAACCTCATACCTAAAAATGAGAAAGATTGGGTTTATATCCTTTGATGATTTCGTAAGGAGTGGTGAGATCAGATAAAGTTGAAGTAGGTAGACAATTTCTCAGATATCGTGCCATTAAAATAGCGTTGTCTAGAAAAGAAATGGGGAGACCAGCTTTGGCCATGAGAGTTTGTGCTTTATTTTCTAATGTATGAATATATTCTCATTCTGTTAATGGGCATATGTTGTCGTTGACTGCAATGTGGTCCCTTTGTTATTGAGATGAATCTTTCAGTTGGCTCTCAACAAACTCCTTCACACTGTCACATCAAACATTTGTAACTTTGTTTCTCAATTTAAGTTCAAGACAAGCCTGGAAATCCTTGAAATGTTTGTATGCCTGATCTTTGTTTGATTGTAAAGCAGTGCTGCCATAGTTTGAGAAATCATCCAGAACAGAGTGAAAATAAGAAGGTTGTCTATTTGCAAATTAAGTCAGAAAGGGACCACAAGAATCTATGTGTGAAAGTTCACAAATTTTGAAAGCATGATGTTGAAAATTGTTATATGGTCAAGTAGGCTGTTTGCCAATAATATATAGAATGCAATGATCATCCTGAAAAGTCTCCTTAAAGTCAACTCCAGTCACACAATCTTTTGTTAATGTCATCTGAGTGGTGTTCCTAGCAGGATGACCCAGTCTACAATGCTATAAACTAGAAGTGATTAGAATTTTAGGAAAATTCATAGAGAATGGAGTAATAGTAGGAAATAACTTGGTTTCTAGAAGTTTGATGAGAATGAAGTTGCAATGAAAAAAAAAATAATAAATTGAGAACTGTTGCTTGTAGGGACTTGCCTCAAAGTTGAGAAGATTTCAGAAAATAAATAGTTGTTGCTTTATTTTTGAAACAAGTTCTAAATTTTGCTCAGTTATAAAACTGACAGAGAAACAATTGATAGGAACATCTGGAGCATATAGGCAGTCAGTATGACAGGTTTTCCATCAATGATTACACAAAAACAGACTTCATCTCATGCTAGGATGTTCAACTTCCCACAGTTAGCTATACCAACTAAAACCACAAGGTCTTCATAGTAAGTCCAAAAACACCATTTGTTACAAATGATATGAGTCATACAACCCAAATTGAGAATTGAGTTGAAGTGAGAAAAATTGATGCCAGAACAACTGGATCAGTAGAACTCACAAATGCATAGAAGAGTGCTAATGTAGATTTATTAGGTAAGTTATAAAGATGAAAAACAGTGTCATTGGCTTTGTTGTCAAATATAGCAGGTAATACAGTAGTGTTGTTACTATCTTGTACAATTGTAATAATCACAGAAAAATCCTCAGACAACAGGTCTGAAATTGCCATGTAAGCATGTGGGTAAGCAACAAAATCTTGAGAAGTGTCAGAAACAGATGCACAAAGTGAATTTGCAGGATTAGATGTGACACATTGTTGAGAAGAAGGAGTGTTTGACAAAGAAGTGCAAGAGAAAGCTTGAGTAGTAGATTATTTATTGTGGTGGATAATTGATGTTTGAAGATAATGACAGACATCAATATTGATCTCAAAGATAGTATCAGCTAAAGAGTAAAAATTGAGATTCTGATGTTTTTCAAAGTCATGACACTAGAAAGAGCCCTTTAAGTTATTGGTTCAAGAGTACTAAACTTCCTCTCATAAGAAAGTAAATGCACAATGATCTGGAATCTCATCTATGAATTTCTGAATCTTTTCATTCCCGCTACTTTAGTAGTGGGTCTATGGCCTGTGAATGACACTGGTTTTTTTCCACTGTCTGACAATTGATCACGTGAAGGTTTTAAGCAGTAAATTGCATGCACTTCTAAACTCCAATCACATGATCACATAGTGTACTACAATTAACTCAATAGATACACAGTCTGCTACTTTTGAGGAGATGAAGCAATCTATTTTTGATCTAACATACAGTCTATCAGCAAACTATTAAACTCTTTGATGCAAAAAGAGTATATTGAAGTATCTATCAAGAAATTAAATTATAAAATGGCTAAATCAATTATATATTTAATTATTTATCATAGAAACTGATCAGCATGGCAAAATAATCACTTTCAATGAGGGCTTTGATTGAGCCCTCTTCAAAAGTGATCAAGACCTTACTTAACCTTATATACTCAACTGCCAGCTGTCATGACATGACCACTGCTCACTGTATCAACACAGCATGAGTACCAACCAGTATCTCATAGTAGATTGTCTGAATAAACCTGGCAGTAAATTCCAGACAAGACAGCAATTGCATCAATAGAAGGTGCAATCTTGACACCACATTTCAAATATAGGAACTGATCTCAAAAAAGTATTTACTTGGTGAGTGCTTTGATGGATACAAAATTGTGCAAGATACATTGATGCACATATACTGCTAGCACTGAAAGATGTTTTTATTAAAAAAAGTATAAAAAAAAATGGTGCCAATTTCTGAAAGAAAAAATCTTTAAACAAAGCAAAGTGCCTTTTTCTATCTGAAATTGATACTTTGAAAATAGTATAACATGTTTTTTTTTTACATTTTTTTTCCAATGGAAACATTTTTTTAGTGCCAGCAGTTATATAAGTACTGAGATATAGATACAAACAGGTGTTTTCCATTCTGATACAAAAATTACTGTTGTTGAATAAAATATAAGATTTATTATGTTTCTAGTTGATGTCTACTACTGGAAGTTTATTTTAAATCATCATAGTGTGATATGAACAATGCAAAAGCTGGTTCCAGACCTCTTTATCTTGATCAGCAAAGTTAAATCTGCTTTGTATATATAATTCTGCTGCAAAACCAGATCCTTAGTAGAAATATATCAACTCTTGGCAAAGATGAGAGGTTCAAAGCCATGGGCCCTGATACCATCATTTTACCATACTCATATGCATTTACAGCACAATGATCTCAACATAATAATAATTTTAAGTCTACCTCCTTTATGATGGCTCTATCCAGCTAAGTATTTCATTTTATTAATATTTAGTACTTTTGTAGACAATGTACAGGAATGTTTCTTTAATAGTCAATTTACTAGCCAATTAACTAGCTGTACAACAGATCTTTTCTTTATATTGCATGAGTATTTCTGTTTACAAACATTGGAGAGCATGAATTTCTTGATTTTCTGCACTTTTTATTCCTTGACAGCTAAAATATTTTAACATGAATGATTGTGCAAAAATATTTCAAATTACTATTCATTACATTCTTTGATATTGTATACTAAATGTTTTATAAACTACCTACCATTCTCTAATTCTTGCAGTAAATTTCAACTGTTCAATTCAAATATATGAAGAAGTAAATCTCAGACAAGCTGCTAGTTTGTGCAATAGCTCAACCAACTTTAGACCCCACACTCCAAGCAAAGTAATTGATTTCAAAAGCATTTCTATTTGTTCAATGCCTTAACATAACGAAGTCAATTTGTACATGAGTTTCTAAGAATGGCTGCACAAATAATATCTTGGTACATCTTATATGTAAAGAAGATCATACAATTTTTTAGTTCTGTGTCTTCAAGCTACTTCTACATGAGGCATTTTTGCATTTCAAACAATGCATTTCTCCTAACTAGGCAGATCATCTAATTCAGCAAAGTTAAGTGAGCAATTTGATTGTTTTCATAAAAAATGCCTTGTTTAATTTGTTTCTAATGATATCAGCAGGTGCTTTATTGCTTGCATAATACATACCTTTGTGTATCAATAGCAGATGAAATAAAAAATGATGAGTTGATACAAATGCAAATTACATGTTATTGTGTTGAGAAGCAACATTTTGAATCTTTTTTTCTGTTCAACACCTAAAACAGAATTTGCAAAGATGTGATGTGATATTCATCTCAAAGATGCAAAGAAAATAGAAATGTCCTCCAAATTCTATTGAACAAAGAGCAAAATACCATTATACATTGATATTTGTAGAACATGTATAACAATGCATTCAACATATAAAGTACAATTAATGCATGATTGATGCAATACATGTTTAATGTCTATTATCATTCATGATTGAAAAAGAAATACAGATAACCCATTCAGCAATATTATAGATTGTGCCCAGCAAATACTGAATATTTGTGACACACTCTTCAGACAAATCTAGTTCTGCCATTCCACCTATTCTATCAGCTTCATCCAACACTTGTATGAAATAAGTTGAGGCATATCTGAGGACAGAGACATGGACACAATACAGAATGGTATCAGTTGCCTTAACAAATAAATTACTATCATTGAATAAAAATTGAGGAACAATTTGACTTGTGTTGACTATGGTTGCTGCAAAAGGTTCATTCTCTGCTATCATGTTCATTAAGATAAAGTGTAAAAAGTAGTTTTAGATCTTCTCTTTTCAATCACAAATTTAGTAATTTCACTTCTTCTATATAAATTTAACATAGATTCCTGACAGTACAACAAATTTGAACTAATATAGTTAATATTGAATTGATGATTAATGATGCCCAAAGCATATATTGCCAATTTGTATATTATTTTTGAAAAAAATCAACAGTCACATATCAAATAGAGCTTGGAAAATTGCATCTTACTGTGCAATCAGTTTGGACATCTACAATTTGATTCTACAACATTTTAATCTTTGTGATCTTCAACTTTGTGGAAAACTCACATTGTATTGCAACAGGAAGTTTGTCAGCATGTGGCTTGTAAGATAGCCATCCTGTTTTATTTCTTGAGATTTGATGTTTCTCATATCTTAATCTGTTTGAAAGAAGTTGGAGGAATTGTATTTAGATTTATTGTTATTCTTACTCAATAGCTGTCACATTAACCTTTAGGACCTTAATATCATGGTGCCTGTGAATTGTGCAGACAAATTCATCAAGAATACTATAAAATCTTATTTCCTGCATGTTAACCTCTAATTGGTCTTAGCTGGCATGCTGGCTTTACTCAACATTTCAAAGATTATCAGTCTTACAAATGCTTGAGCACTCATCAACATTGTAATTACATATTCAAACAGATTTTTGAAACTTCTTTTTTCTTTATATTCATCAGCCATTATGAATTATCTGACAAAAACAGAAATTTATTGTGCCTATTCAGATTTGACGTTCTATTAATCCAATGGCTGTTCGATCTCTGGTGTAGAATGCAAGAATTTGCATTGTGCTTTGCCAAATATAAAAAGTGGAGTTATAGTTATTATGCAACACTTGCAAATTGGTCCAAATTCAATCACTATAGTTGCAAAGTGAAGAACAATTGTCTGAGAACTATATGGTAGTTGAGAGATGGCAATAGTTTCCAGTTCTTATTGTGCTTTGAATCAAATTATATTTTCAATTTAGACAATGAAAATATATAGTCTATTTGTTGACAGTTAAATAGCATTCATGGTATCTAGATTACATTATGTGAAGAGGCAAGATGAATTTTACAGTATTTGTTATTATATAGGACTACTGTTGCTTATTAGACTTGTCTGGATTTAATGATATTGACTTGTAAAGGTGACCTCTGGAGGCTATGGCTCAGTCACACAGCTGGCAGAGAGAGATCTAAAGAGAACAAGTCTAGAGATTATCTATGCCAGGTTGGATGCTTTTGAGGCCTCTGAAGCATGGGAAACAACTGTACAGTACAACAAAACCTTAAAAACTCAAAAATTGTCTAAATAAACAAGTGCACAAATAAGGCAGAAAAACTCCAGACTTTGGAGGTCAGAAAGGCAAACTCCAGCTTATGTAAGTAGTCTGGAAGTGGTACTGAAAAGCCCATACTTGTCTGAATGATAGCTAAAGAACCAGAGCATCTCAAGGACTAAGAATAGTACTAATAGATAGTGTTGAGAGAGTAGAAGCAGTAAGATAAAAGAATAACAGTAGAAATAAGAGAATGAATAAAAAGAGAATAAAGAAATGAAGAGTGAAAGCAAGAAGAAATAGGGAGTCTTCTGATATCACCTCTCTCTAGAGTGCAGTGTTTTAATGTGCTGGATAGAAGTAGTTCTGGATGGCCTGATCTATCTTGGAAAGAGAATAGAGGCCTTTAATTGCTCAAGAAACATTGAGGTGCTGTTGATAAAATTCCTGGACTAAAGCAGGGGCATGAATGTTCTTTTGTGGCTCCTAGGAGATGTCTTTGATTCCATAGCCCTTCTACTTGACCTTGAACTGAAGCTTGTTCCTAAAGAGTCAGCTGTCTAGAATCTGCTCTACTTTGTACTCTTTCCTGTTATCTACTAAAATTGGAGGTGGTAGTAGCTGTAAGTGTCGACCTAAAATTGGATCCTCTAGTGCAGGAGAGAGCTTCATCATATTGAAGACTAGATGAAGTTAACTCATTCTACTAGGCAGCTTGAGTCAATAGACTAGTGGGCCTATCTGCCTTACTATAGGGAAGGGTTCTAGACAGCAATGAAAGAGCTTGTAAGAAGGTCAGATAATAGCAATATCGGAGGCATCTGTTACCACCCCCTCAGGACATTTCCAGAACACCATCCGAGACTTCTTCACCAACCCTATAACACAACTTCTGCCATTATGACCACTGGAACTGCCATCACATGCATCAACCTCTACCATCACATGTGCCCCCTGACAGCCCCACATCATAGACCCTGGAATCACTCGCCAGCATGGCCATTACCCCATGATCAACAATCAGATCACGGCAATCACCCCAGCTATTACACATCACACATCATGACCTCTCTTCTGCATCAATTGATCATGCACTCCATATGTGTGATTCCTGGTATATAATCCCTCTTTATCTACTACTGCCCATTAACTCCCAGAACTGCTCCAGACATCTCAAAACCCCTCAGAAACCCAGAGTGACCTCTGCATGTACTTAAAGAGTAGCTACCCATTTGTAGTACCTTAGTCTTGATATTATATTGATTGTTTGCATGCTTTTTGGTTTTGACTAGTATGCACTGACTGGCACACTTTGACTGGCATGCTTTGTTGAAGACAAGCAAAGCACAAGGAACAGAAACTGTCACTAAAGCTAAAGTTCAAAGTCAGAAAGAGTGTATTGAGCAAAGTAAAGTATTACTAACCTGAAGTCCAAAGTCAGAAAGAGTGAGAACTTCAAGTGATCTATCTACAGTTTATATACTGCTGGAAAACTATATACATGTGATAGAATATAATCATATAGAGGATACATATGATAGAATAAACTTGAAGTAGAATGATGATCATAGTGGATAGTGACATGCATGCAACAAGCAATTTCAACATGCTTTGACTAATACACATGCTTTTGAGATTAATATGCACCTCACAACTTAAAGTTTATTAACCCTGGTCTCATTTTAGAACCCCAAGTTCTTGACTCAATCCTAACTCTACCCCCTTTCAACTTCTTCCAATCTCCAGATTAAGTCCCTTACTTTAGAAATTCCTTGTTTGTATCTTGAGCTCCAGAGCACAGTCCAGAGTTTCAAATACCTGAGTACACATAGATCAAGTCCACCTTATAAAGATGTTGCTTTCTCAGAAAGCCCCCGACTCAGTGAAACCTAACAGCATTTAGATAGACTCAATCTTCAGACTTATACTTGGGAGCTAGAGTTCACCCATAATCATAGTAGCAGGCCATGTTGTCCTTTGCCTTAGCTAAGGCTGCCTTGGCTTCCTCCTGAGCTGCCTTCATTCAATCTATGAACTCATTGACAGCTTCATTTTCTGGAGGTTGTCCACAAGGCTTAAATCTCATCCAAGGATGTCAACTGGTGTCTAAAAGGAAAGGAGAGACCTAGATGGCAGCATGTACACAGTTGTTGTATTAAACTCTACCTCTGATAATAGGTCATTACAGTTATCCTATCGTTCATCGCAGAAGAGCTGGAGATACTGTTCTAGCTCTTGGTTAATACACTCAGTCTGGTCATTGGACTGAAAGTGATAGGCCATGATAGAGTGGAGCTTGACATAGAGAAAGCAATACAGTTCTCTAGTAAACTCTGCTACAAACTGGGGTCTATAATCAGAGACATAGGCATTGGACAACACATGGAGTTTTCAGACATGCTTCTGATACAGGCTCATAGCAGAGCAGATGGTGTGCATTGAAATGAAATGAGCATGCTTGCCACAGAGATCTACTACCACTATAATAGTGTCATATCCATAAGAGTCTGGTAACTCAATAATGAAGTCTACTAAGGCCATGCTCCAATGCTCAGCTAGAATGGGCAAAGAATGAAGTTGTCCTATGGAAGGCTGGTAATAAGGCTTGGTCTGAAGGCAAAGATTACAAGTGGAGGTGTAAGAGCTAATATATCATGATATTTACGGCCATCAGTAGTTTTAAGAGACCAGCTCTAGTATCTTTCACCTGCCAGGATGGCCTACAATCTGAGAATCATGGTGCTGTGTGACAATCTGTCTCTAGAGGTCTGGTAGGTTGAGAATATAAATGCACCCCCAGAAGGTGAGAAGACTATTCTTCAAGGACCACTCATCAGTGCAAACTGACTTTATTCCAGCTCTCTCTCAAGCATGCAAGGCCAGAGCAGCCTTGGCTACCAGATCTTTCTGAGCACCTTCCTGGTTACCTTGGCAGATGTCTTGAAGAATGCTCACTTCTTACTGGCCAACCACACCCTCTAGAGCATGTATAGCAAACAGCTCTGGCTTCAAAAAAATAATATTGTTATTGTTACTTGCTTCTGAACTGTGGTCAGCTTGTTTGGCAAGCACGTCAAGCTTGCCTATGCTCAATATCTGAGTTTGTGATATAGAGAGAAGTCAAAGTTGGTCAGATACAAGAACCATTAAGCCTGTCAGCAGTTGAGTTTCTTGGCCATTCTAAAGTACTCTAAGTTTTTGTAATCAGTCCACATCTTGAACTTATGCCTGGCATCCTCAAAGAAATGCCACCATTTCTCAAATGACTGAATAATAGCCAGCATCTCTTTATCATGGATCTCATAATTGTGCTTTATAGCATTGAGACTCTTGGAGTAGAAGGCCACTGGATGCCACTTACTGTTTTTTTTTTACTGTTGAGAAAGGACAGCTCTAGTAGCAAAGTCTGAGCTATCAGCTTCAACATGGAAGGAAGAGTCATTATTTGAGAATAGAATGACAGGCTTTGAAGTAGCTGCCTGTTTAAAGGCATCAAAAGCAATCTGCTATGACACATTCCAGTGCCAAGGAGTATCTTTAGTGGTGAGATTGAAGAGGGGCTGAGCATGATGTGAAAAATTCTGAATGGACCTCCAGTAGAAGTTGGTGAAGCCCAGGAAGGCCTAAATCTCCTTCTTGTTTCTAGGCTCTGGCCACTCCACCACACCAGCCACTTTGACTAGATCCATCTTAGCCATTTCATAAAAGATAATCAGTCCAAGGTATTTGACCTTGGTCTACTTGAATTTACACTTCTCTAGCTTAAAATAGAGCTGATGCTATTGAAGATGTTTCAGTATAATGCATGTAATCCAATGATGCTCCTTTAAAGTCTTGATATAGATGAAAATATCATCAAGATATACACATACAACATCTTCTACTATGAGGTCTCAGAAGATATCATTTATCATAGTCTGGAAGGTGGCTGGGCTATTAGTGATGCTAAAAAACATCACAAGAGGCTTAAAGAGTCTATGATTTGTTTGAAATGCTGCTTTCTACTTATCACCTTCTTTGATGCACATATTGTTGTAGCCTTAGCAGACATCCAATTTGGTAAAATAACATGCTGATAGGCTTTTACTCAGGCTGAGTGCATCAAGAGACACTATAGGCCTACCAACAATTGTAGTGACTCTCTTGGAAACAAGACATCTCTGGCTTTGGCACCCCATTACAGGCTTCACTTACCAGTCTCATTCACTATTTATCAGACACTCAGCACTCACTATACATTGACATTGAGGTGACTCTAACCAAATCCTGATCAATTCTGAAAGGGGTAATATTAAGCACTGTCATTTGCTGAAGCACTTCAATCAAAAGTCTAAAGAATCAATAATGACAAGACAGGATATATTCAAGCCCAACATTGTAACCTATCAGAAAATAATACAATATTTAGCACCAATATTAGTGCTCATGGTATCTGTCAAAGATTTTCTGACCATACCCTGAAGTAGCCTGGCCAATCAGAATTACCTTAAAAAATGAGCAGACTTATACAATTCTAAGTAGTTTTAGAGTCACTATGGCCAATAGGCTGCAACACTATTAGTTGCTATTGACAGGTTGCCACTGGCTATAACTATGAGAAGAGGCACTAATTAGTAGCACTGCAAATGGACTCATTTTAAAAATACAGTAGCGC
Source organism: Macrolepiota albuminosa (assembly GCA_027475525.1). Lineage (NCBI taxonomy): Eukaryota > Fungi > Basidiomycota > Agaricomycetes > Agaricales > Agaricaceae > Macrolepiota > Macrolepiota albuminosa. The sequence goes on along the minus strand of JAMWFC010000076.1, from coordinate 61,043 downwards.
ATAGTATAAAAGATAGCTACTTCATATGTAAATAAAAACGAATTGTAACTCATTGAGCACCCAGTTACTCTTAGCATTCAAATAATGCTAGCTTAACTTAACTTTGTTACTAAGTTAGATGCTAGCATTGTTTGCAATGCCACCTATGAGCATATTTTATTGTGCTATTCTTTCTCTTTTCAATATCCTTGCTCAAGCTTTAGCATTTACAATTTGAAGGCAGCATCCAAGACATTATTATTTAGTCTATCATCCTATCATATTTATTTAAGCACACTGAGACTCTGTTAGGACTCCTCACACACTATGCATGCCAAGTGCTGGAGATAGTGTTGTACTGCATAATATCCAGCACATCCAACCATAGTTGGTGTTATCATTTTATCTACATGTGATTATTTTTTATTCATATGTATATAGTTTTTCAGCAGTATATAAACTGTAGATAGATTACTTGAAGTCCTCACTCTTTCTAACTTTGAACTTCAGGTTAGTAGTACTTTACTTTGCTTAATACACTCTTTCTGACTTTAGATTTCAGCTTTAGTAACAGTTTCTGTCTCCTGTGCTTTGCTTGTCTTCAACAAAGCATGCCAGTTAGTACATATTAGTCAAAACCAAAGAGTATGCAAACAATCAATGTAATATCAAGACTAAGGCACTACAAGTAGGTGGCTACTCTTTGAGTATATGTGGAGTTCACTTCCAGGTTTCTGAGGGTTCCAGGATGTCTGAGGCGGTTCCAGGAGTTAATAGGCAGCAGTAAATAGGGAAAATTATATACTAGGAATTATGCATGCAAAGCATGCAATTAATTGGCACGGAAAGATGGCTGTGATGTGTGATGCATGATGGCTGGGATAATTGCTATAATCTAGCTATTGATCATGGGGTGGCAGCAGGTGGCTCTGGGGTCTATGATGCAGGGCTGTCAGGGAGCATGCATGATAGCAGAAGTTGATGCACATGATGGCTGTTTCATCAGCTGTAATAGCAGGAGTTGTATTGTGAGGCCAGCAAGGGGGTCCCGAATGGAGTTCTGAGAGTGTTCCAAAGTGGTTCTGGATGGGGAGTCATAACATTGATGCCTCAATCAAATTCTTGCACCATGGGTCCATTGCATAATCAGTCTTTATTTCTGCAATAGTTGTTTTATCTACTTTAATGGCAAGCTCAGTTGAGGCCATTGCAGTTACCAGTGGAGAGGATAGTGTCCTGCACAATGAGAAGGCCATCGAAAACAGGAAGTCTTAACTTATCTGCAATACTGCTCTGATATATGCTGTGATTATATCATCATTATGCATGTATATTGATGTTATTGTTGGGGCATTTTGATATGGTGTTGATTGGTCTAGCAAGTTGTATGGCAGTTTTGAGAGGGCATCAGCCATAGTGTTGTCCTCTCTTTTCACATACATCAATTTGCAGTCAAATTGTGAGAGAAATTTTATTTACCTGGCCTGATATCGAGAGAGATCACATTGGTGGGCAAAATTAAGCAGTGTTTTATGGTTGGTATAGACAATAAATTGAGATCCAAACAAATCAGACCGCTCCTTCTTTAAGGCTTGCACTATGGCTAACAATTCCTTTTCATATACGGAGCAGTTCAGTTCCAGACCCTTGAAGGTTTAACTTTCAAATGCAATTGGCCATGCATGGTCTGGTCTCAGATTTCCTCAAAGGATAGGACTGCCTTTGAGCACAGATTGCTCATGTCTATTGTTATAAAAATTGTCTTTGATATATCAGAATAATTGATTGTAGTTAAGCACTCTTGCAAAATGACAATTTTTTTGATTGTATCGAATGCTCTTTGCTGCCAAGAGCCTTAGCAAAAGAACATAATGTTGCAGTCATGTGTAGTCAGATTATAAAGGACACCCATGTGCTCAGCAAGGCATAGTAAAAAAACAGTAATGTATCTCACTAGTCCCAGAAATGAATGAACTTTCTTGACTGACATGGGAGTTGGCCAATTGAGTATCTAATCAATCTTAAAGGCATCTGCCTCTATTTCTTTTGTAGAAATATGATATTTCAAGAAGTTAATTTCAGTTTGGTACAAATAACATTTTTTTTTGTTTATATACAAGCAAGCATCATGCAGTGCCTGCAGTATTTTATGCATGTTGTGATGGTGCTCTTCTATCATGTCAGATCATATCACTATGTCATCAGATAAATGTGGCAAAATCAGCTGATATAGTCTCTGAGAGTTGCAGTAACATGTTGCTGGTAAATTGTAGGAGCATTTTTTAGCTCCATTGACATCACTAACCACTCATATAGCTCAAATAATGTGGATACAACAGTCAAATATATATGTTCAGGATGCATTAGCATTTGAAAAAACATGTTTGTCAAATCAATTACAGCAAAATTTTTTTCTTTAGCACAATCTCTGAGGATGTTATCAACTAGAAGCAATGGATGATTGTCTGGTACTGTGTTAGCATTTAGTTCTCTGAAATCATTCACTCAACGTAGAGGCACTGTGGAGTCAGCTTTTAGTATAATAAATGTCAGTAATGCAAACATGAAGAATGATAGTCAAATACGTCCTGCTGTCAAATATTCCTTAATCAGTACCTTCCAGGCCTCATGGTACTTATAAGAGCATTGATAAGTATGTGTCTTTATCAGTTAATTAATGTCCTTGAGACAAATTTCTGCTAGCATATCTCAAGGTAGATCATCCACATAGACAATCAGTTCAAACATATTTCAAAATTCTGATTTCATTTGCATGTCATGTGCTTGAAACAAAGTCATCAAGACAAGTTCCTCAATGCAGGCTTAAACTGCTGCCACTACATTGACCTGTTTTACTGGTTTAAAAAGGCTAATGTGTTCCATCTTTTCAAGCCGCAACTGGCAGACAAAAGTCAGTTCCTTTACCATCCCTTTATAGTTACACATAGTGCATTAAAATTTTTTCTTTATGGATACAAACAGTTTTGATAAGGATAGGCAAATTGGACTAGGTTGTAAGAGGTTATAATTACTATATTTGTCCATTATTGTACCAGCTTCTACATTTATTACAATTGAATTTGATTTTAAGAACAAAAGTTTTAAGATAATCGGAATATAATTTCGGTGCAATAACAGCCTATAAGCTATAAGAAGTTCAATGCTGATTGTGGGATGTAACAGAAATTCTATAGTATTCCATGAATATTATGCCTCGTTTCTCTTCAGCATTTACAGCTACATCTATAGTTAATGGTCTATGCAACAAATAGCAACAGAGTCCCAGATAGTTCACTAGAGCTAAATCAATAAGTATGAGATGCAAGCCTGAGTCAATCAATGTAGAAACAATGATGGGCATGGCAACGTCAGGTCCATTGACCATGACATTCCAGACAAAATGAGACAAGGACAATGGAGTACAACTTACTGAGTTGTTGGTAATATCAGAATCAGTGTTTTTGTTATATTTTTTGTAATCGGCAACAGCAGTAAAACAGCAGCTATAGTTTCGATGAAAGCAGAGAATTTAACTGTCCAATTTAGTATAGTCATAATCAGGGCTACTGCTGCCACTAGTGCAATCAGTTTGGAATCTGTTGATGGTTTAGCTGCTTGAGCATGTAAGACTTTGTAATTATCTATAATGGCTTGTGTAACAGGTCGATAATTCGAAGCGTCTAAAAATCTGTTTTTACAGTTTCATGACAGATGACCAGCAAAGAGAATATGATACTTAAAACAGCCTCTGTTTGCCCCAAGAAGTTTACATTCATACATCATAAGAGCAGGCACTCTTAACATTGTCAATGATGCCATCATAGTAGACCCACTATTCATATGTTAAGTCGAGGTATTTTGTTTGGAATTATTTAATAATGGTTTCTTAGTGGTATGGACAGCTTTGTCTACAATTTCATGCTGGCATTTCTCAGAGAAATGTCAGATATTGTCAATGATCTAAATTGTCTCCAACCATCTTTTGAAATCCTTTTTCCACACTGAGTTTCTTGCTCTTATATAACTGTCTCAGAGATAGGTCTATTTTGGCTTTCAATTGAATATATATGCTGTCATTATCAAGATGACTGTCTGTGCCAACAAGTAAAGAATTGAGTTTCTACAGTTGACAGGCAAAGTTTCAGAATGTTTTTTTTGTCAGGTTAAAAATTGTGAAGTAAATATGTATATGTAGTTCTTCCTCCCAGGCTGGTGCAAAATACTTTTCCTTTATTTCTATTATAAAATCCTCAAAAGAGAGCTTTAGAATTTAGTTTTGTTCCATAGAAAACTAGTTGTCCTGTTTTACCCTCATCAGAAATCTGAACTTACAACATATCATGAGAAAATATTGGATTTTTTCCACTCCTTACCAACAGCTTCTTCCTCTTTTGTTGCCTGTTTTAACAGGAATACTCATAACCACTATACTCAAAACCTATTCAGAATAGACAATTACAATCAGCTCCATATTCCTTTTATAGCTTAAATATATAGCTTCAGTTCCTCACTGAGTACAAAGAGGACATTTCCTTATTCGACTCATGCTCAGAAACATGTCACAACTATATGTCAAAATTGAAATTTGGATTTTTACAACTTGGATCTATGCTCCAGTAATTGCCGCCACAATGTTTGCAGTGAATGCAGTGGACGGCACAGAGCATGAGACCATGAAGAGTGCCTCAACAAACTTAAACAATGCTGAGAGCAATTTTGCTTAGCTATGAGAGTAACTATAAAGCTAATAATATTTTATTTTTTGGTCTTTGCTCTTTGTTGAGAATTAAATGAAAAAGAGATGTGGAGGGAGCACTAAAATATTGTCAAGGCTTTGTTTGGAATCCTGATTCTTCTTTAACACCATTGTCTCCAGCCACATTGGCTCTTGAAACAGCTTTTCCCCTTCCATCATCTTCATCACCATGCTAAAAAATGAAAAAAATTAGCACCATGTTGAAGGCATTGCAGGCTCATATTCATGTTGAAACCCCTTTCAATGTAAATAAATTCAAAAATATGTTATCAGATCATCAAAATCTTTCTTTTGTTTCCTTTGTCATGACAGGCTTGTGCAATGGCTTCTGGCCTTACAATAAAGGAGACTGGAACTTCAATGACAATGAGAATTATTCCAAATTATTCTTCTGACTTTGATGATGCAGAGGCTATCCAAACCTGTCAAAACAAAGAAATTAAGATGAGAAGGTGGTCAGACCCTATCGATATAAAAGAGCTTCTGCTAGAAATGAAAATTTTCCCCCTGTTTGTAGTCTGACAAAAAGAGAAGGCTAGAATTGTTACTGATCATACAGCTTTCAGACTCAATGATAGTATTGTTATAGACAGGCAAAGCACAGGGGACAGAAACTGTCACTAAAGCTGAAGTTCAAAGTCAGAAAAAGTATATTGAGCAAAGTAAAGTACTACTAACCTGAAGTTCAAAGTCAGAAAGAGTGAGGACTTCAGATAATCTATCTACATTTTACATACTGCTAGAAAACTATATAAATAATCACATGTAGATACATGTGATAGAATGAACTTGGAGTAGAATAATGATTATAGTGAATAGTGGAATGCATGCAACAGGCAATTTCAACAGGTATTCCTTGCTACGATGCTAAAGTCAGATACAATGATGATATGCGCACATTCAGACAGGCTCTTTATAATGCTAAAAAGAAATTCTATAACAAGCTTTTATAGGCATGAAAATCTGATGTTTTGAGTGTCTTTCTGAACCTGCTGGCCCACTCTTTATAGCAGCTGTATCAAATTGTTGAAGTTGATGGATTTAGACATATTGTTCACCGCTTTGTCTTTGGGAATAGAGCATCACTAAAGTGTTGGTGTGCGGTAGCTGGTCTAATGTGTTGACTAGCAATTATGAAGCTAAAAATTCTGGATCTTCATATGTTTATGGATGATTTTTTTTCTTGGGATTGTGTTTCAGACACAGTCATATACAAAAGTCGCTTACATCTAAAACAACAGGCCCAGCTTCTTATTTTTTAAGATGCCATTAGTTGCTCCTGAAAAGAAAAGAAACAGAAGTTTAAACCATCTTCAAAAATCATTGGATTTTAGGTCGACATCAACTTAGGTACTATCATCCTTATAGATGATTCAATCAATGTGATCATCACAAAGATGCACTCATTCATTGATGATCTCTCATGTCGTCCTCTGCTATAAACCTGGCTTCACTTGGCTAGATATCTCAATTGGCTTCTTAATGTTTTGCTATGGAGTTGTCCAGCCTTGTCAGAACATTACAGAAAAACTTCAGGCAAATCTATGATGCATACAAACATCTTTCTGAATTGTGAAGTCATTGAAGATATGAACTAGTTATTTGATGTCATATTAAAGGCCACTGATATTCATCTCCTTGATAGTACATACTGGAAAGATATGTCGGCAGACATAGTGCTGTAGACTAATGCCAGCCTTAAATTAGGTTTGGCATTTGTATATTCCAGAAATGGCTTTGCATACCAAATCATTCTGTGTTCATCAACCACGAAGATAGATATTTTCTTTCTCAAATTCATAGCAATTCTTTCAGCAGTGCATTATATAGCATGTTATCCATGTCCTTCACAATTTTCAATTCTCTTAGTGCAGCCCAATCCTTACACAACTGTGTCTTAAAAGCAGTGGCAGGCATTGTTCTGCAAACAAAAATCAATCTTCAAGTGTCATACATTACAAATAAAGATAATAACATCAGAGCTGACCTTCTTTCTCACTTTCTTTTTATTGATTATCAGCATCAATTTCCAGCTGATTGTGTCCACACATTTGAGCCTCCTCAACATCTTCTGCCAGCACAATGGAGAAAGTCTTTTTAAAGGCTTTGGGCAGATCAACATCTTTGTTAACCTGCCTACCTATGGCATTATAAGAACTGGATTCTTGAGTAGCTTACTTTCAATCCAATGCTATAGAAAAAACTATAGCAGCTGCTTATACTACTGGAGTGCATAATTATGTTCACTTTTGCATTTCTCATAACCTATCCTTAGTTAGACTCTATCCCTCAAACATTATCTCATTATATAGCGTTCACTTCAAAATCAATTGCATTGGCACCAAAGTACCTTACAGAAATTTGCCATTTCATTCATGATTTCTATACTAATTTTGACAAAAATTGCTCTCATCCCTTGGTCCAAGCCACAATTTATAGTTTCAAGAAAATTTGAGCTGATTCAATTCATCAAAAACAGCCTCTCAGACCTTTCCACCTCACTTTATTTGTAAACAATACTCAGCATTCACTCAACTATAATGATATTCTTTTTGCAACTTTGATGTCCTGTTGTTTCTATACTTGCTATTGTTTAGGCAAGCTGATTTTAAAATCTAATTCTTCCTTGGATTAGCACCAAATCATCAAAAGAAGTTCTTTACACTTTCAAAATAGATATGCAAGATATTGCCTACCTTACTATGAAACTGATCCATTTTACTAAGGCACAAACATTTTATTCTCTCTGCAGGACATGGCAGATCTCATTTCACTGCTCAAACAATACATCTAAGAAATTGGCTCTACGAGGCTCATATAGCCCTTTTTCTTTGCTAAGACGGTTCTTATCTGACACGATCATAGTTTGAATCTAAATTCTTTTTTTTCGTGAACAAATCATTTGGTGGCCACTCTTCCAGTGCTGGAGGAGCCACCTTTTACACCCCATTAGATCTGTTTGAAAATATTATAATGGCAATAGAATGTTGGACTTCCAAAGCCTGGAAGTCTTACATTTGAGACAACCCTTGTGTCTAAGCTGCTCTCCAGCTTACATACTTACACAAATTGTGTTTTTGACTTTAACATCTTACTTTCTCTTCTCTTTTTTGCTCAACTTCTTGTCTCATCACTATTACCTCCTCCATCTCTGCTATTCTCCTACTCTGGCCTATATAGCCCTTTCATTTGCTCTAGTCAAAAATTCAATCATATTTTGAAGAAGCTGTGCATAGCATGGCCGCTTGAGCACTACTCTATATTTTATTCCTACCTTTATTCTGTGATTTGTTCTCTTCCTTTAGCGACAGCAGCAAAGATCAGCATAAAGATGAGTTCCAAGAGTAAGGAGCCTTTTTGGAGGCCTCTGCACAATATTCATTCATGTTCACATTCAAACAAACTCTTACAAAAGAAACTTCAAGCTATTCTTGGCATGGTACTATGGTTGTGACAAACGCCAAGTCAGGAACAGCAGGGCCAAAAAGTTTCACCTTCCTCCTTGTGCTGCCATCTTCTTCTATTTGTTCTAGTACAGCACAGATAAGTGTGCAGCCGCTCTCTCATCTCATATTACTCACTTTAAGTTAATTTGCAGAATATTTGTTCATTCCATTTTCTTGTATCTGGGAAAACTTTGATCATCACAAGTTCAATAAGCTATAGTAAGCCTTTGCTGGCTATAGCTACGTAAGGCCATCTCACCTCAAAACTTGTAGATCTATTCTGTATAAAATAGTCTTGTCTCATTTTTTTCAGTCATGAATACAATAATCTTTAAATATGGTGTATACTTGTCAGATCTGATTCTTTTTGGTAACATTTTTATTCTAAAAAAATCCATGGAGTAATCGACAAAGTTCTGTAAAACTTCCAAGGTCAGATCTCCTTTGGTAACAATCAGAGACTTTGAATGCTTTTCTTCACAAATTGCCATAATAGAAGCTTCCATATCTGTGTGTTGTTGCTCTGCAGGGGTGTTCTCTGAGCTTACAGAGAATGAAAAATCACTAGAGTCAGTTTTATATCATCTTTAGAGCTTTTCTTTTTGTAGAAATTGCTCTGATTCAGATAAGGAAGAAGACAATATTGTTATTAGAGACAGGGGGAACAGAGAATGCAACAGATGTGCTTAACTACAAGTGATTAAGAGCAAGGAGGGAAAGAGTAAGTGAGACAGTTTGGCTAGTTGGTACAACCTTCACTTTTTTATCTGTTTTAATCACACTGACTAGCAAGTTAAGACAGGAGTAACATAATGAGATATTCAAAAAAAATGTATAAAGCCATATGGTTTTAGACTAATACAGAACAAGACCACATTATATTCTATTGACTCAAGAATACAATTTTAAAGGAACCAAAAGAAAAAAAGGGAACTAGAAAAGAAGAAAAATTGTATTAGTATTATATGATAAGCTGGCTTTTATCTAGCTTATTAAGGTTCAGTCACATCTGTCATATGTGATATAAGTAGTTGTAATATGCCAGGATTACAGCAGCAAAGGAGCATTGGAAACAAGCAGAAGGAGCAGGCATGGCAGACATCAATGAAGTGACAGGAACTGAAGATAGAGAAGGGTTGCTAGTGGTCAGCATGGACTTGTAACTGCAAAGAAGCTATTTAGACTGTTTAATTTTAATATCATCAAATACCTGGTTCTTTGATGTTGACTGGAAAGAGTCTATGGATCAGCTGATAAAGTAGTCACATGATTATAAAAACAAACTTGTGTTAATGTGCCACTTAGCTTCAGTTGTTCTCTCTACTATAACAGACAGACATCTGAGGCGGTGAGCATCTTTTCTATTCAAATATGTATTATTCTGATAGCCTGCATTCTAGCTATATTCTGTTCATAGGTATAATAACAAGTTGTTCTCTCTACTATAACAGACAGACATCTGAGATGCTACATTCTGTCTATAGGCTCTCATTCCAGTCCAGCATTTGGCAAGCTGAGTTTCTGTTTAAGCTTGAAGATACACTCTTTTTAAAAGAAGCCAGGATAGTCACTAACATTGTTGAAATACAAAATCTCATGGATCATCTGCTACTGTGCTGCTTGGTTAGGATCAGAGTTAGCATTGCCTGAGAAAGTGCCAATAATGATTTGGCCTGGATTATATTGGTGCTATTCATCTACTCATTCTTGGTATGTCTTGAATTTTGGATAGTTCATATTGATAGTACTAGTAGTTAATACAATCTTGCTGTCAATGGCCTAGCATATTTTATCTTGTCAAATATAGTTTTTTAGCGTAGTATAGTGTTCTTATGTCATAGTATGATATATTTCACCACAAAAATGGCAACTGTTTAATTTAGAAGCATTGGCAATGCAAGTAGCAGAATGCTGGTGGTAATTATAGTCTCAATATGGGTTATGGCAAAAGCAATGGCAGTATTGATTGCGGCATTGAAGTCTTCTTTCTTAATGAAATTGTTGGTGGGAGAGGTGGCAGTGGTCTAGACTGAGAGGATACCATTGGTGTATTTGAGTGGAGTTGTCCTAGTATGTTGTATGCCAATGCCGATACCTGTGTCAGTATTTTTTAAAATCTATTTACCTGCCTTAAAGATGTTGGCAACATTGTAGAGTTCCTTAAGATGGTAAGCTAGTTGTACAATTTTCAAATGTCTAGCGATGTAAATCTATAGTAACCTTAGGATGCCCTGCTGAAATAAGCAATGCTCCTTGTTGATGTAGAGTTTATCATTCTGCAAGAGCCATCTGGCAATCTTCTGAAATTCCTAGTAGTAAGTCAAGAAGGTGCCAAAAGAGTATATGCCACTATTAAAGGTATTCTGGATGAGTTTCTAGAGTTTGTTTATTATGTACTGTGTAAATTTCTCAGCACTAGAGTAGAGCTGGATGACTGCTGCCTTTTATTACTTATAAATAGTAATAAAAGCCAGGTTTTTGCCATGTCATAAGAAATGTATCATGCCACACCTTTATTTGAGTGGAGTCAGTAACTTCACAGTCTCTAAAGAAATATTCAAGTTCCTTAAAATATTGAGAAAGCTCACATAGTTTGGACTCATCCAACTTTGATGCAGAGAAGTAGTTGTGCAGCAGCATGCACTAAAAAGGCAGTTCTATAACGACTGCCTTGTCATGTGGAGAAAATGGTGGCAGTAATGAAATTCTAGAGGTTGACAAAGAGGTATGGGAAATGATAAGTCAGGAAAGAGGTGTTAAAGAAGTAGAAGGAGTAAAAAGCTAAGATGTGGTAAGTAGCAATGCTAAGGAGTCATCTGTGGTAAAATCAAGAAAGTGTGGAAAGATATCAGAAAAATTGTCTACAGTGGCATTCCATAGTTCCTGTGCAAGAGAAAGACCCGGTAAGGCACCAGGTAGTTGAGGAGTTGATGAGAAGGGACTATGCCTTTTGCCAACTGCTCTAGCAGACAGTATATGCACTAAAAATGAGTTTCTGGCAGAATTCTGCTTTAAAGCCTCTTGCAATGAGCTCCAATTTGATGATGCTCAAAAGTTGATCAGTAGCAGACACAGTTTACAGTTACTGATCAGAAAAATATATGTTGGGCATGCTAAGTGTTTTGAGGAAGTTCTGGACAGGTCCCAATAAACAAGTTGAAAACAAGTTAAACAGCAAGTTTTGATGGTGATCAGAAAGGGGAGTCAATAAAAAAAGTGCAGCAAGAGATGCAGCAAGAAAACTAGAAGCCTAGTAATGTCTAAGCTATGTGATGCCTGCCATAAGTGCAAGGCATGTAAGTTCTATATATAACTGCAGCAAGCAGGCTAGAAATATTCAAACAATTGGCAACTATGAATTTAGTTAGTGTAAAAGAAATCTGAACTGTAGAGTGAACTAAAAGAGGTAACAAGGTACTTTGTTCTGTTTTATAACTAGTAACAATGATAAGTACTTATACACTGGCTTAAAAAACTGCTTCGATATTTGGCCCTTTTGGAAAGATTTACATGGTGTACAACAATTACATAAGCAATAAATTGTAGAAAATCACATGACATACAACTACATCTTGGCTTTATAATTGTCATGACCCCTCCCCTCCGGGCCCACTCCGGGACACCCCCAGAACACCATCCGGGACCCTCCCTCCGACCCCACAGGACACGCCCCGCCGACACGACCGCCGACACCGCCATCACGCGCATCAAGGACCGCCATCAGCTGCCACCGGCCCCGATCAGCGATCGGATCACGCGACTTGTTCCCGGCCATCACGCATCACGCATCACGGCTCCCTCCATGCCAATTGATCGCGTGCCCCACACGCGCAATCCCGGTATACAGCCCCTGCCGCTACTCAATGACCCCCGGAACCCATCCCAGACACCCCAGAACTCCGAGACCTGGTCCCGTAGTACTTATAGCATAGCTCCCTGTTGTATTCGCCAGTCTTGATATTACATACACTGTTACTTTGCTTTACTTGGATTGTTGCGTGCCCTCTATTTGACTGGTACGCATTGACTGGCACGCTTGACTGGCACGCTTGGATAATCGCGTGCTCTAAGACTGGTATGCACTCTGCGACTTTAACTTACTAACTTGGTCCCGTCTTAGAACCTCCAGTTCACGACTCGACCCCCACCGAACTCCCCCGTTACCCACCACCCAAAACTCCCGGACTAAGTCCCCTCTTCCAGGATTTCCCTGTCCACGTCTTGAATCCCGGAGTCCTAGCCCCGGAGTTCCAGACACCCGAGTATCCGTGGGTCAAGTCCGCATTGTAAGGGCGATTGCTTTCCCGGAAGGCCCCCAACTCAGCGGAACCTGACATAATATCAAAACTCCCTCCTTACACCGTTCTTGATGGCTACGTATACTCACACTTACTACCCCACAGGCTACCAGACCGACCCCTACGGCCACCCGGTATCCGAGCATTACTCCACACAAACCCCCCGCCCCGTCTACCCACCCCTCCTGTACAAACCTCCGTACCTCCACCGTTACTGGGCCCCCGACCCATCCCTCTATGATCTGGGGCCCTCAGCCAGCTGGGCCCCTCCGCCCAACTTAGCCATGGCAACTGGGCCCCCGACCCATCCCTCTATGATCTGGGGCCCTCAGCCAGCTGGGCCCCTCCGCCCAACTTAGCCATGGCACGACCCGTGGAGGTCCCCTCGTACTGGAGCATCCCCGAGGGCCTGCCGGAGACCCCACCAGTACCCAGTGGACCTCGCCCGATCCTCCCCAGCGAGGGCCCCTTTGCACTCACCCCCTACTACGGCTACCAGCGCCCCGTTCCCCAGCCCCGAGAACCCCGAGGACCCCCCTACCTCGACTACCCCCCTCATCACTACCCGGCCGCCGCTCCACCCGCTCGAACCCCTCCCTTGCCAATGGGACGACGACGCCTCGAGGAATATGAATGGCAACAGGACAAAGTACTCCGCTCACTCAGGATTACGCCGGAGGACTTCGCTCAACGGACAAGGGCGCTGCTCACGGAATTTGGGCACGACGACTTCGAAGGCACTCCGGAGGAATGGGCTCATTGCTTGGTCGAGTTCGGGGACCGCCTCACGCGAGGAGAACTCCCGGAGCAAACTATGGTAAAGTATAGGCGCAATACGATCTTCTGAGAAGAATTGCAGCAGCTGCTCGACAAAGTCCACGCGTCCCCCTCCCCTTGACCCCTCAACGACCCCGCGGACCCAGGTCGCTCGATTCACGTTCGACGGGAACCCCCAGAGCCGACCCCGGCAGCCCCGACAGCCCCCGCGAACCCCTCTCTGGAACAACGACAATGGGAAGAGCGACAAAACGCCTCAGCCATATTGCGGTTCCTCAATCCAACCGGGGGCCTCTTTGATCAACCCGCTGCCCGCACGGTAGGCTTGTCAACTCGCCGCAGGGCTAACTCCGTTCCTAGTACCTTCGAGACCTGGGGACAGCCCCAAAGACCCCTGGAACCCCTCCCGCGAACAGACAACGCCCGATCCCCGGCCCCGGCGAACCCCGGTAGACCCTGCGCGGACACCCCTAGCACGGACAACACGCTGTGCTACATCGACGAGCTCACGCGTGGCAACAACGAACCACGCCCCGCGCCCGCACCCGTCCCAGTATCACCCCCTACGTCAGCCCCGGTCCCTCCAGAACGCAACTTCCGCCGCGATCCGCCACCCCACTTCGACCTACGAAACCCCCCGCGACCCCCGATACAAGCACGACCCTCCCAGGTTGAATGTTCCTTGCGCAACCCAGCACCCGACCCCCCTCTGCCCGACCCGACACCGCTGAACCCTCCCCGACCACCTCCGCCACCCCCAGCCAAACCTCGAGGACGACCCCCAGGGCCACCACCTCCGCCACCCCCTGCGTGGAGACCCGGGCCTCTCTCTGGCAGGAACGAACCCCCCTGGGATAACGGACCCCCCGGGCATGGACCCCCAGGTGAGCCACCCGGAGGAGGCCCTCCAGGCGGGTGGGGTCCCGCCCTTGGTGCTTTTCCTCCTCAAGTGGACCCCCAGGTGAGCCACCCGGAGGAGGCCCTCCAGGCGGGTGGGGTCCCGCCCTTGGTGCTTTTCCTCCTCAAGGAGGGGGGGGTAATCACTACTACTACTATTACAATGCCGGCCCCCCTCCCCGCAACGCTGCCAGACCGGACGATGCTCGCAACGCCCTCGCCCGCGAAGGACGACTGGACATTCAAAAGCCCGACGCTTTCACGGGCTGGGACCCCCGAAAATGGCGTACCTTCCTCACCCAGTGTCTCAATACATTTTAGGCAAAGCCGCTCACGTTTCAGGTTGACAGCTTCCGGGTAGCCTTTGCCGCATCGTACCTCCAGGGGATCGCCTTCGATCACTACACAGCCCTCATCCAGTTCAACCCCAACAACCCAGCACTCACTCGCTGGCAGGCCTTTGTCGACGAGTTCTCCGGGAAGTTCGGAATCTACAACACCGTGGCCGAGGCCGAGGACAACCTCTTCAACCTCCGGATGCGCTCGGAAGAACGTTTCACCACCTTTATTGTACGTTTTGAGAAGGAAGCTTACGAAACAGGTTGGAACTACAGCGCCCTCCGGTACGCCCTCCGCCGCGCCCTGCCACAACGCATCAAGGACGTCCTCCGACTCGCCCCGAAACAACCCTCCTACGACAGATACAAGGCCCTCGTCATGCAGATCGACCAACGCTACTGGGAAGACCGCAGCGAGTATTCGAATTCCTGACCCCCTGGAACCTAGAGGAGGCCCCCCTTGGCGACCAACGCTACTGGGAAGACCGCAGCGAGTATTCGAATTCCTGACCCCCCTGGAACCCTAGAGGAGGACCCCCTTGGCCCTCCGGCGAAGCCCCCAACCCCCAAGGTCGGAACCCCGGTCCCCCCGCGTTCCCTGGCGGCCGACCCCCGGTGAGTCGCGGCCCGCCCAATGCTAACTCCGGCAGCGGCGCCCACCCCCAGGCCCAACTCAACGCCGCTGTGGCCGCCCATGACCCGGGCAACGCGCCAAGCTCCGAGGAACCCCCAGAAGACCCCAAAGACTTCGACTTCAACAACGAACGGGACGAAGAGGCCCTCCGGGCCAACCAGCTTCAAGAGAAGGGACGGCCCTGGATCGAAGTCCCGACGGATGTGCAGGAACGACGGAGAAGGGAGGGTGTCTGCATACTCTGTGGTGAGAAAGACCATTTCATCTCCGAGTGCCCCAAATGACAGGTCATGGGACGTGCCACCTGGACCTTCGAAGGGGAGGACGCCACCTACGAGTATTCGGAAAACGACCCGGCGATTTAGACCCGGAAGACGCCCTAAATCGCGGAATCGACCCCGACGTCTTCTCCGCCCCGGTCTCACATCTTCGCTCTACGACACTCATACAGGACACCCTCACGGCTTATCTACCCTCCCACTCTTCGCACTCCCTCCTCCTCAAAACCCACCTCACCCCCTCCGGAACTCCCCTCAACACCCTCGTCGACAGTGGCGCCACCGACAACTTCATCGATGAAGCATGGTCTACCCTCGCCCCGGAACCCGCCCAGCGACTCCCGGTCCCGGTACGGCTCTGCCTCTTTGACGGAGACGCCTCTACGGCGGGGGACATCACTCATTTTGTGCGTATGCCCGTTACTTTCGCCAACGGACAGACTCACACCTTTCGGATGTTGATAACCAAACTCCACCCTTCCGCACCCCTGGTCCTAGGGCTCCCGTGGCTCCGAGACACCAATCCCCGCATCGATTGGCGACATCTTACCCTTCGCCTGACCCAGGACCCGACGCCCGACGACCAGCAACTCCCCTTCGACATCCCCCACTCCCCGGACCCTACCCCAAAGGACGGGCCCCCACCACCCCCCGGACTCCAGTCCCATTCGTCCCAATCCTTTGTCATCAATGCCAGGCTGGATGGCACCCTGGGACCAGTATCGGCCCTCATCGACAGCGGAGCCACCGGAGTTTTCATCAGCAACGCTCTCGACCTCCCCCACGACTCCCTTGACCAGCCCCTCCACCTGCAACGCCTCGATGGCACCCCCTCCTCCTCCGGCCCCATCCAGAGGTCTCACTCGGGACGCGTGACTCTGGACAACAACTACGAGTTCACCTCCGACTTCCTGGTCACGCGACTTCATGAATCAACCCCGATGGTGCTGGGACTACTCTGGCTGCGTGACACGAACCCCGACATTGATTGGAGGACACTCACCATAACCTTTCCGGGACCCGAAGACCACCCCTCGACCGCCGTGCACCTCCGGGCCCTAGGAAACGACCCAACGCCTGACACCCCCGGGACGACTGCCGCGCCCCCCATGCATGCACCACCCACGCCCGTCCGAGACCGCAAGGCCCCCGATCGACCCCCAAACATTCCTTGGAACAAGTACAAAGGGCCGAACTACCTTTGCCGGTCTCAGACACGCGTCACACCCGCTCTGGCCGATCCTTCCGTGACCCCGACCGACCCGAGCGCACTCGACATTAGGATCATCGGGGCCGCCCCCTTCGCCCGCCTCATGAGGGACGGAACTCCCACGTTTCAGCTACACACCTCGCCCTCTCTCCCGGAAGAACACCTATGAGGGGACGCTATTCCCCCAGAAAAGAAAACCGAGGAGCAAATCCTCCGAGGAGTAGTTCTCCCGGAGTATCACGAGTTCGCTGACGTATTCTCCGAAGGAGACGCCAAGGAGATCCCCCCTCACCGCCCCTATGATCACACCATCAACCTCGAGGAAGGAGCCAATCCCTCTTTTGGCAAGGTATACAACATGTCAGAGGTCAAACTCCGGGCCCTCAAGGACTACCTCGACGAAATGCTCGGTAAGAGATTCATCCGACCCTCCGCCTCTGCCGCCGGAGCCCCGGTCCTATTCGCCAAGAAGAAGGATGGCTCGCTCCGACTCTGCGTCAACTATCGAGGACTCAATAAGATCACCAAGAAGAACCGCTACTCGCTCCCGCTCATCGGCGATCTGGTCAATCGACTCCACAGTGCCAAGGTTTACACGAAGATCAACCTCCGCTCCGGTTACAACAATGTCCGCATCGCCCCGGGACACGAGTGGAAAACCGCGTTCTGCACGCGGTATGGTCTGTTTGAGTACCTTGTAATGCCTTTCGGAATGACTAACTCCCCGCCACGTTCCAATACTTCATGAACGACATCTTCCACGACATGAGCGATGTCTTCGTGATCGTCTACCTGGACGACATCCTCATTTATTCCGACTCACCGGAAGACCACCAGAAGCATGTCCGGCAAGTCCTGTGATCGTCTACCTGGACGACATCCTCATTTATTCCGACTCACCGGAAGACCACCAGAAGCATGTCCGGCAAGTCCTCGAACGCCTCCGGGAGCACAACCTCCATGCCAAGCCCGAGAAGTGTTCATTCTATACGGAAGAGGTTGAGTATCTTAGCGTCATCGTATCCCTGAACGGTGTTCGCATGGACCCCCACAAGGTCGAGGCCATCGTCAACTGGCCGCAACCCCGGAACGTCAAGAAAGTACAGTCTTTCTTGGGTTTTGCTAACTTCTACCGGAGGTTCATAGATAACTACTCCAGTATCACAAAACCCCTCAACCGGCTCACACGCAAGGACGTCGCCTGAAACTGGGACAGTAAGTGCCAGAGTGTCTTTAACCTGCTCAAGGAGGCTTTCACGACCACCCCTGTACTCCGGCACTACGACCCGACCCTCCCAATTATCCTGGAATGCGACGCCTCCAACTACGCCATCGCCGGGATTCTCTTGCAGATGGAACCTGACGGAGGGGAGCCCCAGCCAGTGGCCTTCTACACCCGGTCCATGATCGACGCTGAGCTCAACTACGACATCTATGACAAGGAACTCCTCACCATCGTCGAAGCCTTCAAGCAATGGCGAGCCTACCTTGAGGGAGCCCAGCACCGGATTCAGGTCTACTCGGATCACAACAACCTGCAGTACTTCACCACGACCAAACAGCTTAGTCAACGGCAGGCCCGATGGTCCGAGGTGCTCTCAGAATACAACTTCACGATCCAGTACCGCCCGGGACGACTCGGAGCTAAACCCGACACCCTCACCCGTCAACCGGATGTCTATACCAAGAAGTCATTCGAGGCGGAACGCAATGCGTTCAATCATCGCATGGTGATCCCTCCCGAACATCTGAATGCCGTACTGATCTTAAACAACGAAGGAACCCTGAGCCAGATCCGCCGCGCCCCCGGGACAAGTACTTCACCGACCACGCCCCACAACCCCCCGACAGGACCGACCGGGACCCCGTCTTCTCCCTGTCCCCCGACGAAAAACTCCTCCTCCAGGATGGCCGCATCTACATCCCGAATCACGCCCGACTCCGCTACAACGTCCTCCGTCAACACTACGACCACAAGCTCCGGGGACACCCTGGGATACGTAAGACTCTCCAGCTGATCTTCCAGACTTACTTTTGGCCAGGGTTGAAAAAGGACGTGACTCGCTACATTCGATCATGTGAACCCTGCCTCCGGGCCAAGGTCCCCCAACACCGACCATACGGACTCCTGAAACCCCTGCCAGTCGGACATCATGTGAACCCTGCCTCCGGGCCAAGGTCCCCCAACACCGACCATACGGACTCCTGAAACCCCTGCCAGTCGGACGATGCCCCTGGTCCTCCATATCCCTGGACCACATCGTCGAACTCCCGGAGTCTGAAGGGTTCAATGCCATTCTCGTCGTTGTGTGCAGGCTAACCAAACAGGGCATCTTCCTACCCTGCCACACCACGGATACCGCCCCGGACTTCGCCCGGCTGTTCCTCGAGCACGTCTTTGCCAAACATGGACTCCCGGACGACATCGTCTCCGACCGTGGCCCCCTCTTCATGTCCAAGTTTTGGACTTCCCTGTGTAAGGCACTTGAAGTAAAAACTAACCTCTCTACCGCCTACCACCCCGAAACCGACGGCCAAACCGAAAGGGTCAACCAGTCTCTCAAGCAGTACCTCCTAACCTCTCTACCGCCTACCACCCCGAAACCGACGGCCAAACCGAAAGGGTCAACCAGTCTCTCAAGCAGTACCTCCGACTGTACGTCAACTACTTGCAGGACGACTAGCGCGCCGAGCTCCCCCTGGCAACCAGTCTCTCAAGCAGTACCTCCGACTGTACGTCAACTACTTGCAGGACGACTAGCGCGCCGAGCTCCCCCTGGCCGAATTCACTTACAACAACACGCTGCACTCTGCCACCGGGGTATCGCCCTTTTTCGCCAACAAGGGATACCACCCTCGACTGACACTCTTGCTCCGGGACATCCCGTTGCACGCCGCCCACGAGGTCGCCCGGGATCTCCAATCCCTTCACGAGTTTCTTCGAGAAGAGATCAACACCGCGAACCAGACCTATGCGAAACACGCCGACCGGAAATGGGAAGACACCCCCGACTGGACCCCCGGGGCAAAGGTATGGTTAGATCGACGCCACCTCCGCACCTGCCGGCCCTCCCCAAAACTCGATCACAAGCGCCTCGGCCCGTTCAAAATATTGAAGAAGGTCTCATCCCATGCCTACAAGGGCCCTCCCCAAAACTCGATCACAAGCGCCTCGGCCCGTTCAAAATATTGAAGAAGGTCTCATCCCATGCCTACAAGATCGAGCTTCCCCCGGGGCTAAAAGGTCTGCACCTGGTATTCCACGTCTGCCTACTGGAACGGCACCCCCCGGATCCCTTCTCCGAACGACGCCCGAGCCCCCTCCCCCAGTCGAGGTCGAGGACGAGTACCACTATGAGGTTGAAGACATCCTCGACTCCCGGAACATTCGTGGATGACCCCACTTCCTCGTACGATGGAAGGGATACGGCCTGGAAGACGACATCTGGGAACCGTGTCAAAACCTCGAAGGCGCCCTCGACAAACTCCGGGACTTTCAACAACGGCACCAGGAAACGACCCTCCCGGGCGTGGGACTCACAGACGGCAGTAGTGGGCGTAACCCCCGCCTCTGGGCTCAGTAGGGATTCAACTCCCATGTATACTTTCTGGACTCACAGACGGCAGTAGTGGGCGTAACCCCCGCCTCTGGGCTCAGTAGGGATTCAACTCCCATGTATACTTTCTACTTTCCCTTTCTAAATCTTACTCCTTTTTTAGTACCTTTTTGTAGTAGTGTCCCGGAGTCTGGGCAAGATGTTCCTCCGGTTTCGTTCAGTTTTTTCACCCCCTTACTCATACTTCTCACTGATTCGGGACAACCGAGTATATACATTTTTTTAGAAATACACTATACTACAGCTACAGACCGCGAATTAGGCGACAGCAAGAAAAGGGGGCCCCTAGAGCTGGGGCCCCGAATCACCCCCACCCTCCCCTCCCCTCAGCCAGCCCGGAACTCTTCCCCCATCCCCTCCGGATCGTGTCCCCGCCACACCTCCTCGGCCAGTTGGTCCCAGGACGGGAGCGGCTCCCCCTCGTCCAGAACTCCTCCGGATCGTGTCCCCGCCACACCTCCTCGGCCAGTTGGTCCCAGGACGGGAGCGGCTCCCCCTCGTCCAGAACTCGCTCAAACCACGATTCCAGAGCCGGGACGTTCCTCCGGCGGTGCGCAGTCACCAACCTCCCCAACAGGTCCAGACCCCGCTCCACCCCGAGGTTCCCCGCTTCCGACTGGAGTCCCTCTTGCAGGGAGGCAAGCGCCACGGCCACTCCGTCCAGGAGCTGACGATGCTCCCGAGCCCAGCCTGGGGATGTCAGTACTGACCCGACCACGAGAAAAGGAGCACTCACTGAGAAAGGCCATACGCCCGATTACCACATCCCGGCGCAGAACCTCGACCAACCCCGGGGGTTCTTGCCCAGGGAGCCCAACCCCCTGCTTCAGCCGGGCCTCGGCCTCCCCCCGTGCCACCCTCACCTCCCCCAACTCCCGGAGGGCCGCCTCGCGATCCTCTTCCAACCCCCGCCAAAGCGCCGCCTCCTTCCTTGCCCCCTCCTCGCGTTCCTCCCTCTCCCGGTCCGCCTGCTCCAAACGCGCCTGCAGTTCCCTCACCTCGGCGCTCAAGGGTCGCCCGGACAGCGGGGAGAATACCGCCAGGGAAACGCGCGCTGGGGAGGCCGGGGACGGGGTCTGCACGGGCAGACGCGCCCTCTTGGAGGGGCCCGGGGAGGGACTAGGCGACGCCCGCCGCTTCCCCTTGTCCAGGCGCCCCTCCTGCCCCTGAGTGCCGGACCGAGGAGCCCGGCGCGTGATCAGCACCACGGGCTGGCCCCGGACGACCCCCCGACCCCCCGCTGGGCGCCTCTGCGGGTGCTGCGGGCACCCCCCCTACCGGCTCCACCACCTCCCCCACCGGCTCCACTACCCAGTCCCGCTCCTCTACCCCCATCCTCCGGGTAACCTCCCCCAACGGCCATCCCTGTTCCCGGGCGACACAAACAACGCGCCCTCCACAGCGCCGACACAGAACAACGTTCATGGTTGAGGCGGCAAGCCTCACACACGGCCGTGTCCCGGCGGGACGAGGGGCCTGGAACTTCGAACGCGCAAAGCACGCCTCGACGAGCACAGTGCAAGCACTACACCGGAGTCAGCAAAAGGGATCAGAGGTAGGAAAACGACTCACCGGTCCGTTGTTCACGCACCAGGCATGGGTAGGCAGACCCCGGAGCCTTTCCAGGGCCTCCACAAACAGATCCTGCGTTGCGTCCGCCCATGCAACGCGTTGACTCTCCGGGACCTCCGACACGGTCCCTATCCCCATCCCGGAACGACGAAAGCGGGGGGCGGGCAATCTAGGACGGGAAGGGGGCTGCGGACAGGGAGGACGGACAGTCATGCGCGCGAAGGTCGGCGCAGGATGACTGGAACCCGCCCCAGGAACAGATTCTGGGAGCCGGCTGGGACCCACCTCCAGGGCAGTGGTGTTGTGTTGTTCTGAAAAAGGAAGGTCAGTAGCGACAAGCGAGCGGCGCAGGAACCACTCACGTTGCTGCACAAGCGCTGCCACGCGCTTCCAGTCTTGGCGGGCTCGGTACCGCGCGTCCCGGGCTTCCCAGACCATGAGGGGCGCGACCTCGTTGGTTTGTGGGGGCGTCGGGGAATGGCTTGGCGTACGCAACATGTTTGAACTTGACGGTGAAATTTTTTTTCGATACGTGGCAGGTCAGGTGCCGGATCCCACGGTTGACCCCCGGTCCGAACCACTGGCTACGCACGCCTTGGAGGGTCTCAGCGCTGAGGGGGGGGTGATGTCACGACCCCTCCCCTCCGGGCCCACCCCGGGACACCCCCGGAACACCATCCGGGACCCTCCCTCCGACCCCACAGGACATGCCCCGCCATCACGACCGCCGACACCGCCATCACGCGCATCAAGAACCGCCATCAGCCACCACCGGCCCCGATCAGCGATCGGATCACGTGACTCGTTCCCAGCCATCACGCATCACGCATCACGGCTCCCTCCGTGCCAATTGATTGTGCGCCCCACACGCGCGATCCCGGTATACAGCCCCTGCCGCTACTCAATGACCCCCGGAACCCATCCCAGACACCCCGGAACCCCAAGACCCGGTCCCGTAGTACTTATAGCATAGCTCCCTGTTGTATTTGCCAGTCTTGATATTACATACACTGTTACTTTGCTTTACTTGGATTGTTGCGTGCCCTTTATTTGACTGGTACGCATTGACTGGCATGCTTGACTGGCATGCTTGGATAATCGCGTGCTCTAAGACTGGTACGCACTCCGCGACTTTAACTTACTAACTTGGTCCCGTCTTAGAACCTCCGGTTCACGACTCGACCCCCACCGAACTCCCCCGTTACCCACCACCCAAAACCCCCGGACTAAGTCCCCTCTCCCGGGATTTCCCTGTCCACGTCTTGAACAACTCCCCCGTTACCCACCACCCAAAACCCCCGGACTAAGTCCCCTCTCCCGGGATTTCCCTGTCCACGTCTTGAACCCCGGAGTCCTAGCCCCGGAGTTCCAGACACCCGAGTATCTGTGGGTCAAGTCCGCATTGTAAGGGCGATTGCTTTCCTGGAAGGCCCCCGACTCAGCGGAACCTGACAATAATGACATATAAATCATGTGATTTAAACAAGAACTCGCTGATGAATAAATCAAACAAAATATTTAATCATTGGAGCAGTTTTTTGACCCACTTTAATTTACTTTAATTTTCATATCTAGTACTTGGTATGGCCTCTATTTGCCTTTATAACTGCCTTGATCCTTCTAGGCATGCTCTCTATGAGGCTTTGGCATACCTCTGATGGTATTTCATATTTGCCTTTATAACTGCCTTGATCCTTCTAGGCATGCTCTCTATGAGGCTTTGGCATACCTCTGATGGTATTTCATTCTATTCCTTGACCACTCTCTCCCACAACTCATGCACTTCTTTAGGAGGTATCTCATACTCCAAAAGTTTGCGCTTGATGTAAATCCAGAGATGTTCAATGGAATTGAGGTCAGGGAATTGGGCAGGCCAGGATATTACAATGATGTTGTTATCAGAAAACCAAGTTGTTGCCTGTTTGGAGGTGTATTTTAGGTCGTTGTTCTGCTGAAAATATTGTTCTTCCTCCTTCATTTTCAACTTCTCAAAGCTTTCCATGACTCTCTCATCCAAAATCTCACAATACTGTGCAGCATCCATCTTCTCCTGAACTTCTATGAGCTTCCCTACTCCATTCCAATCTATGCAGCCCTATACCATTAAATTGTTTTCATTAAATTGTTTTCTCCTCCATGCTTGACAGTTGATATAATGGTGCGGTCAGATACTAGTCCTCCTGGAATTTTCCACACATATACCTTTCTATCTGATTCAATCTGATTAATCTTTGTCTTGTCACTCTACAAAACCCTTTTCCAATCCTCCACTGTCTAGTTTTCATGATACTGAGCAAATTTGAGCCGCTTTGCATGATAAGCAGCCTTGAGCATAGAAACTTTCTTCTTTGTTGCTGAGCAAAAGCCTGCCTCCTTCAATGTATTTCTGACTGTCTGAGAATTGACAGAACTAGAGATGACAGAATTAATGAACTGTGTAGCTTGAACAGCATTACTCAGCTTCCCAGTAGTAATTTGACAAATCATAGACTGTTTGTCACGTGCTGTAAGCTTGAAAAAATGACCTCCAGAATAATTCTCTTTGTTGCTCTCCAGCTCTTTGCTGATCCTTCCCACAGTGCCCTTTCTCAGGCCAGTTTTTGCTTGGATTTGATGCTGAGAATACCCCTTATTGAGGAGAAAAGCAACAAAAGAGCAATTGGCAGCAGAAACAGATTGCATGATGGTGGTAGTAGAGTATCAAGAAAGTAATTGATTGAAGTTGAACATGTTAAATTAGTACAAACAAGATCACATAACATTGTTTATACTTCTCACAAGGTGTTTCCATTTTCTACTGCTGAAAAGTATTGAGAAAATATGAAAATTAAAGTGAGCCAAAAAACTGCCCTAATAATTAAATATTTTGTTCAATTTATTAATCAGTGAGTTCTTATTCAAATCACATTTTTATATGTTATTATAAAGCCAGGATGCAGTTGTATGTCATGTAAATTCCTACAATTTTTTGCTTATATAATTGTTGCACACCATGTAAATCTTTCTAAAAAGGCCAAACATTAGGGCAGTTTTTTGAGCCAGTATAGTAAAATGAGTTCACCATCACTAATTGACTAAAGATCACCAAGAAGCAATGAACTATAAGTAAACACCATACATTAAACTAAATAGTAAAAAGTGAACAAGCATGTGGTCTATCTGTACTGATAAAGGACATCAAGAGATATTAGGCACCAAAGTAAAATGCCAAGCTATCTGTCATAAGTAAATGCTATTATCTTTAATTCATAAGTACTGTCATTAGCTAGCTGCACCATGTGCTAATTGAGTTGTTATTTGTCAATGCTTGCTGATAGCATGATTTCAGCTGTTATCTGTTATTTCAGCTGCTGCCGGCACTATCACTGATCAGATCTGATGCTTGTTGTACATAGCCATTGGATAAGGCCTAAAATGGATAAATCATATATGTCAAGTTCAGAACAAGTGCAGCAAAGTGTCTGGAGCCAATGCTAAGCCTGCTATTAATGCACTTAGCCTATATGTAGTTCTATCAGCGAGCCTTCCTATTATGTATTTACTTTAGATATTTCATCTTGAGAAGATGCAGTGAAAGATAGTTTTTGAGAAGTCAAAATATTTAAGGTAAGAGGTGAGTCTGGCTCATCAGATGGCCACTGTAGTATTCTCATCAATAAAAAGAGACAAGACAGGAATTAAATAAAAAAAATACAAGTATAATACAATAACTGTAAATGCAAACAAAAATGCTAGTGAAAAAAACAATAATGTGAAAAAGCAACCGAGTGCTTATCTGGACAGCTGAGAAGAAGGCTGTGGACTGAAGCAAAGCTATCTAAGATGTCTGAAACTATATGCCATGCTGACCACAATATGGCATCTGCCAGCTCTTGGTGCTATGCCAAGATCAGCTTACAGACTAGAGAGAAAAGAAAGGCACAGGCATGAATGGAGACACTTCTGTGCATGCAGAGGCCTCCAAAAATGCTTGCTATCTTTGGCACTCACCTTTATGCTAATTAAAAATTATATAACCTGTTTTTAATAAATTTTTTTTAAAAATCTCTGTCATGCTTTGAAGTCACAACTAGTTTTGTAGTAGTGAACTTTCAATTTTTTTTTATTAAAAACAAAACAAAGAGAAATGTTAAAAGAATTATATAATAGCTTTCAATATCTGTCACTTTAGAGCACATCAAAGATTTCTAAAAAAACATTCATTAGATCATGCGATTTTAATCAGCATAAAGGCGACTACCAGAGGTGAGGAGCGTTTTTGAAGGCCTCTGCGTGCCAAGAAGTCCTCTGATTGTCACATCACCCCTCTCCTTTTTTTTCGGCCAGATGCCATTCTCAGCACATTGCCAGAGTTTGGCGGTTTCCATGTTGTAAGCAGTAAGACTTATGGTCTTAGACATTCTGGGTAGCTTTCTCAGTCGTCCTTCTCCTTCTCCTCTGGCTGCCCAGATGAGCGCACAGTCGCTCTCTCACGTTACGAATTTTGTCTCACCATGAGTACTGTCGACATACAGTTCTCACATATCGCTTCTTGTACTTTATAATTTTTTACTTACACTTTTTGTTATCACTATTTTGGTGCATAGAACTTTTATTTCTATCATCACCGATTTCAGATATTATTGGTGAGACATAATCCATGGCCCTATGGTGAGCACTTCTCACCTCTCACTTAGCTATTTCAGTGTATAGAACTTTTATTTCTATCATCACTGAAATATCTAAAAGTAAGCATGTGATGGGAAGGTCACGGTGGCCTCCCACTTACAGTTTTTACTTCTAGTCATTTTAGTCTATTTTTAGTCCCCCTTTTTTAATTGACCCTCCCACCTCACCCTTTTTTATTTTAATGATACACACTTCAGGGCATGCCATAGATTTCTGAAGAAACATCCATTAAAAACAGGTCATGTAATTTTTAATGAGTGTTTCTCCAGAAACTTTCATAAAAATTTCCTAATAAGGCAATTTTTCCAGAATTTTCTAGAGAAATACTTGTTAGAAATTATCTGACCTGTTTCTAATTGATGTTTCTCCAGAAATCTCTGGTATGCCCTGAAGTGACAATTGTTATGTAGTTAAGTAGCCAGCTAGCTTTGCCTTAGGCCCTTATCAATACATGTGGGTCACACGAATGTGTGATCCGTTCAGCGCTACATTTTTCATACCTTCGTTTAACTGCAGAGGCAAGTGTTTCTCTAGAAATTTACATTAAAATTTCCTAATTAGGCAATTTTTACACAATTTTCTAGAAAACCACTTGTTAGAAATCACATGACCTGTTTCTAATAGATGATTCTTCAGAAATCTCTGTCATGCCCTGAAGTGTGTTGAGAGCCTTTATATGATTTCTCTAACATAAACATGCAATGAAATTTTTTTAAGATTTCCATGCTATTTCTGCCAGCAGTATAATAGTAAATAAATATGATTTTCATTTTAGAAACAGCTCAGCAAAAAGTATAAATTATCCTCACTCTTGTGGCAAGAGATTGCTTATGTATTTGGGAAAACAACATTGAAGTAGTAAGCAAAAAGTATAAATTATCCTCACTCTTGTGGCAAGAGATTGCTTATGTATTTGGGAAAACAACATTGAAGTAGTACGACAGCTGTTCTTGTCTCTCTTTCTAGTGGAAACAGGTTTCACTGCTAGCAGTGTTGACAGATGATCTGTCAACCTCAATGCCGCCAGCTTCTACTGGAAATTCTCACACAAAATTCATATAATTATTCATATTTTTAACCAACAGCTAACAAAATCCCTCTAATTAGGGGGGTAGGTAACCCCCTTCCTCCCCTTCTAATTAGAGGGGCTAGGTGGGACACGCAGGTTCTATAAAGCTCTAAAAAGCGGCCAATCTATCCAGTCCGATAATAGACATCCCTTTGCCCTGAAGGTGTCGATATATTCACGCAAATTGGCTTTTTCTACATCCTCAAAGTGGCTTGTTGGATTGGTCGTCGCTCACCCAATGCACCCACCTACAACCCAGTTTGCAGCCGCATCAAGACGACAGGCAACAAATCGCAGTACGTATCTAGAAGGTACCCCTACAGACAGATCGCGCAGGTTTGCAAGTCATCTTACGGAACGGACAGCTGAGAATTGAATCATGGGGTATTACAGAGAAGTTCGTGAATGATCTCGGGTTATAATGCGACTATCATCAGCACATTGAGTCTTGCATTGCTTGAGGGGTTTTGGAGAACAGATTTGTTGACAAAAAGGCTGTGCTTGCGGTCACGTGGTGTGGGCAAACGCGCGCTTGAGACTTAAATTAGTTGTCGCACCGCTTTATAGACGCGCCTCTTTTGTCCCATAACCATCAACATTCCCTTTTTTCGCCGTTTGTATGGCGACAAAGGATATATCTAAGCTTTTGGCTCTTGCCAAATCACATCTTGGATTCTCAACCGATGCTCCTGTACGTATCACTTCTCGCTTTCATTGTGGCTCTTTACATATGCTCCTTTTAGGATGAAACGGTCCCGAGCGCGTACCTCGACGAGCTACTCCAACACGTTGTCTTATACCCTTGTGATATCAACGTAAATTAATCGTCTCAGAGTTAGCTTCCTTCGTGCTAAGTTTCACTTACTTCTCGTGTAGTTCCACTTAACATTAGAACCAGGATCAGGATGTAAGTATCTGGAGTTAGATCCATGAACTACTTCGACACTCAGCACGTTTTCCTAGTTGGCAAGGTGACTTGCCTCAAGAACGGCTGCAATAATTCAATCATTTCCCTCACTCAACGCTCCAGCTCTCCCGATGGCGGCCTCCAGGATGGCCTAGGTTCTTTATCTGCATATCATGTATATTTCTTCTACTTTCCTCTCCATTAATTACCTCTCAACCCAGTGTATCCAGGATCATATCGCCCTGCATGCCACGCATGCCAAGTACGGACACGGCAAGCAACAGGCTGTGGCTGTATTAGGATCTGTTATGAATTATGCTGTGAGTGACAAATATAGTATATATTTGATAGATACCTATTGGATAGACATAGGCATGCCCATTGGACGTGAAGATGGAACAATCTCGTGTTCTTGACAACTCGTTTCGCCCTCCCTCAAATAGACATGCGACTGCACAGCATCTTGAAACAGTCAACGATTACTCACGTGTAAAATCGGAGCCCACAGAGATCAAGCTTTCTGGATATCTCTCCAGCTCCACAGCATTTCCTCAAATTCATAGCCACAATGCGTCCAGCTTTGTGCATATAAATGCAGAACCTGCTACTTTCTCTAGCAATTCTGCCACGCCTACCCCTATGTGGAACGTATCCAATGTCATCCCAGCTACTGAGACTACGGAAGCCCAATTGTCGCGCAAGCGCTTATCGAATACCGATAGCACTACAAATGAGCCCGCGCAAATCCAGCAAATGACTCCGGACGTAAAAAGACGCAGGCTTGAAGAGATACCCGCGAACTTCGTCATCCTTGATTATCCTCTTGTCAATCAGGCTACACCTTTGAACATAGAAGCCCATCGAGCCAACAACTCTGTCATTCAGGACGAAATTATCACAGATGAAAACGTCCTCGACAGCTCTAGACGCAAGAAAAAACATACTAAAGTTGAACTTAATCGTATGGAGAATGCACCTGCCTTCCTTACCTCTTTCCAGCGCCACAAGGATAACCTCAACGCTCCACTTGCGAGTGTGCCTGCCTTCTCGATATTTCACACATCAGATTTCCTGGAAGATAAAGTTGTTTCGGCTACTCCACAATTGCAATTATTCCAAAATCAGGTCGTTCGAGGCCAGCCTCCCGTTGCATTGGATTCGAGCATCTCTCTCCCTTTCCACATGGCTTACGATAGGATGGCGGTTAACCATCATGAGTACGATGATGAACTTGATTGCGGTGTTTTGCAGAGCATCAACCCAGAGATCCCTGAGGCTATGCCATGTCAAAGCTATGAGAACTTTGACGAGAATGGTGACACCTACATCAGAGGTTCTGACACTTTTGCTGAACCGCAAGCCAAGGCGGACGAGTGAGTCTTACTTCTCCTGTGTTTACACAACATTGACCTCCACTCTAGCATCGATAAGTTTCTTATCGAGGCTGGAAATGCCCAGCAGTTTGATGGAAATGCCAGGCTTGAACAAGCACTCGAGAAATTGGGTCTTCAGAGCCAGTATGAGCTTCTGCCTGGTATGGAAGTTCCCTTGATGCCTCATCAAACGATCGGTGTAGCTTGGATGATTGAGAAGGAGAAAAGCCGGTTCAGAGGCGGCTGTTTAGCAGATGACATGGGACTTGGCAAGGTCGGTACTGCCAGTTCTGCATTCTATGGTGGGCTAACTCTGTTCGTTGATTTAAGACTGTTCAAATGCGCGTGTCCCATTTTGGCTTCTCTCGCACTTAACTTATTCTTTATTTCAACAGGATTGCTACTCTCATAAAGAACCAGTCGAAAAATCCGATGTGCAAGACCAATCTTATCATTGCTCCAACTGCCCTTCTTGACCAATGGAAATTGGAGATAGAGCTGAAGACTAGCTGCAATCTGCAATGCTTGATCTATCATGGTTCGCCCCTCGATCCAGAATCACTCGTTCGTCTCATTGTAAAACTGCAGGTTCAACAAAACCTAAGAAGAAACAAGATTTGCTTAGATACGATGTTATACTGACAACTTACTCGGTGAGAGTTTTATCCTCGAATAAATTCGTCTGTGCTCACGACGGTCATGACTTTAAAGACTATGTCTCTGGAATGGCCTGATCACGAAAATGAAATGAAGAAGCAGGCCAAGGCCAAGAAAAGGGACGACTTCATTGTCAACGATTCGGAGGATGAAGTGGTTAGGCCAAAGAAAAGACAAGAGCAAGGACTTCTCTTCCAGGTCGAGGTAAATTAGATACTTTGCTTCTAAAACATATGTGTATTAAATACTTCATAGTTTTTCCGTGTAGTTCTTGATGAGGCGCAATCTATTCGCAATCGAAGGACAAGTAGGGTCTTTTCAATGGGAGGATGGTGCTTTTCTGATTATATCTAGGAACATCCAGGGCGGTAGCGGATTTAAAGGCTACCTACCGATGGTGTCTTACAGGGTAATTTGAATTTGGACGAAATACCCTTTTCATTCATGTCCTAATCATTTAGGACCCCCATTGTCAATAGCCTTATCGATATCTACGGTTATCTGAGGTTCTTGAAAGTTAGGCCATGGTATGACTGGGAAGATTTCCAGCGCCATATCGGGAGCTTGGAGAAGAAAAAACGTAAGTCGTCTGATTCTTGTTGAATGGTAAAAGTATGACATTGATGTTGGACTAGCCACACTCGCAATTTCACGCTCGCAAGCCATCATCACAACATTTTTGCTTCGGCGTATGAAGGATACCACGATGGATGGCAAGCGCCTAATTGAATTGCCCGAAAGGAAGGTTTCTCTCGTGAAACTCCAGTTTTCCAAAGAAGAGCGAGACATTTACAAGATGGTATGGACTTTTATTCTCATGTCCTCAACATAGTTTCGTCCCCAATTTCGTTGTAGGTTGAAGCCGGTGCCCAGGCGAATTTCAATCGTTTTCTCAAAGCTGGTACTGTCCTCAAGTATAGTCCTTCACATCTTTCTACAGTCGGGGAATTCAAATGTTTCTCAAAGGAATTATACACAAGTACTTGTCCTCTTGCTGCGACTACGACAAATATGCTCTCATCCTTCGCTCGTCCAAGAGGGTGGAGCAGCTTTCATCTTCAACGATCCAGCTGACGACGAAAGCGGTACGGACCAAGAGTTGATGCGAGCTTGTAAACTAGTATCTTCAGAGTTCGTTGCGAGAATGAAGACGAAGCTGAAAGCTTCCGCTTTGCAACGGATGGAAGCGGAGAAACAGGTTCAACTTATATTTGATATTGAGTTGTCCATACATCTCAAGCAATTTCCAGTCGGCCGATGCCACAGTAGAAGACGAGGAATGCCCAATCTGTTTCGACGCTTTTACGGACGCCGTCGTCACCCCTTGCGGCCACGTCTTCTGTCGTGATTGCATTGGTAAGCAATTTATGTGTATAATCTTGTAGACTAATTTACTACCTTTTCGAACTACGAAGTCGACGTTCTTAATACGCCTCCAGCCATCAATCCGATTGAATCGAACCGATACAAAGTCAACGAGCGTCCTTGTATGCCAGATACATTTTTTGTCAAAGCTTTATCCTTATCTTGAATTGACAGGTCCCACATGCCGTGGCGCTTTTTGTGCAGAAAAGCTCTTCCCTCTGAGAGCGTTTTTGCCTACTGATGCTGAGCTTTTGTCCAATGTTGATGTCAAAGTGGGTGGTGGTGATACCGTCTCGGATCGTAAAGTCAATAAGGGTGGAAAAGCAAGGCCCGAGAGATCGCGTAGATTTGTTTGTTCGGAATCCTACGATGACGACGGGGACACGTCCAATCTCATCGTCGAGGATGATGAGAAGGATGCTCCGCGATTGTACAAAAAGCGAACCAATAGTCTGGCATCGGTTGTGCTCGACTCGGATGATGAGGAGTTACCTGAAGAGAAGGAACTCATCTTTGGAATGGGAATTCCCAGGTCTGCCGAAGCAATCAGACTCATGCCAAGATTTCTGCCTTCAACCAAGATGAAAGTTTGTAGAGACGACCGTTTTCGTTATTCAGGTTTTGACGAGCTCCTTTATTAGTACATGATGGAACGACTAAGCAAACTTTTTGAGGAGCATCCGGACGAGAAGGTTTGTTATAGCCCCAACCAATCCTTGTTCCCACTTCACTTTTGTTCTCGTTTTAGACTTTGGTAGTTTCTCAGTGGACAGGTTGTTTGTCACTTGTTTCCGATTATTTGACGGAGAAGGGTGTTATTCATGTCAAGTGATTATACCCTTTATTATTTCTACTTTCCTGTCCGACTACATTTTCTTTCCAGATACCAAGGCGATATGAATCGGGCAAAGCGGGATCATGCTATCCGTGTTTTTATGTCGAGAGACAAAGCCCGAGTAATGCTGATGTCTCTAAAATGTGGAGGCAAGTTGTCTTGTATATTTTCAACGTACTGTTAAACTGACATGCCGAAGGTGTTGGTCTCAACCTTACCCGTGCTAACAATGTTATCTCTCTTGATCTCGGCTGGTCTCAGGCAATTGAAGCGCAATCGTTTGACCGGTGCGTCCCAAATCAAAGTATAGAAATCCCACTGGCTAATGCATGGGCCTCAGGGTTCACAGATTGGGTCAAACGCGCCCTGTTGACATTCAACGCCTTGTCATCTCTGATACCGTCGAAGATAGAGTGTTAGCCATGCAGGAACGTAAGGTAATAGTCATACATACCTCTATTCCAGGGTTCTGTCGCCTAATACCTATTTATAGCAACAACTTGCCGATGGAAGTTTAGGCGAGGGTTCCGGTAGGAAAATTGGCCGTAAGTGGATAACACCAATGTCGAATTTGCCTCTCCTGATTTTTCACTTCCAGGTCTCACAATCAAGGAGCTTGGTAGGCTTCAACCAATCTGCATTTCAACAGTTCGTAACATCTGACACACTCTATCGCACAGCTAATCTGTTCGGGCTTGATCACCGCGGCCGACTTCTTCACAACTAAAAATAGAATGCCACATGTGAAACAATCGGTGGTTGATAGAACCTAATGCTCAGTAAATACTAGTCTTTTTCCGCCAAGAGATGAGATGAGATTTTTATTCCCAGCTACATTATGTAAAGTAATTCAGCTATATACCTCGCTGGGAAAGGAAAGAAGGCAATAAAGACAAGATACTACAGGCAGAAGATGGTTCGTAAGGCGTCTGGAATACGATGGTGGTCATTGTCTGCATTCCCTGGGTGTTTGTCAAGATACTACTAAGCACCTGTACGTAATGCGCAACATGTTTGACTTTCGAAAAGGTTGTATCACGGCAAGCCCGGCAATATCAGACAACTAAACAAGGAGCCAAAGTCGGGGTCTATCGTTATGAAAACAGCTCCTCTGCAGTTGACGAGAATAATGAAGTGATAGCGCTGAACCGGTCACGCAAATGCGTGACCTACGTGTATTGGTGTCAAAAGGCGAAAGCTACTAGCAGGCTACGTATTTTACAGGGTGAGGAGGGAGGGTTGACGGAAGAACGACTAGAAATAAAGTAACAGAATACTAATATGGAGGCTGTAAGCAGGTGGATGACGCGACCTTCCTATCGCGTACTTACTTTAGATATTTCGACGCTGGGATGAAATGTGAAACTTGATTTTAGTATGCAGTCGAAATATCTAAAGTAGAAGGTGAGCTCGTCACTAAGTGACGATGAGATGGGTCTCACTGCTAGTGTACAGATCGTGCCGTGATTGGAAAGGAATAGAATATGTGAAGGGCTGTGATGGCGAGCAAAGCTCGTGGTGAGACCCAACTGAGCAAGTGAGAGAGCGACGGTGCGCTCACCTGGGCGGCCAATGAGGAAGGAGATGGACAGAGAATAGAACGCCACCCAGGATGTCTGAGATCATTGAACCATACTGACCTCCGCGCGGCAACTACCAGACCCTGGCACCGTGCCGAGATCGGTTCAAGGATGAGAAAGTGAAGAGCGCAGGTGTGACTGGAGAGGCTCTCTAGCACGCAGAGGCCTCCGAAAACGCTCGTCACCTTTGGTACTCGCCTTTACGACGAGTAATCGATTCAAGCATACCAAAAATATTATGTAATTTTTTGTCGTCTTTCCAAGACACGATATATCGGTCCAGTCTTTTAATTTACACTCCTCTTGCATTGCCAGCTGCGGGCATTGATGGTCACATTACTGAAGCGCACATTGCGTTTCTCCTCGACATTAAGTCCACCGACATCAACATCTACTACTGTGTATCGTGGCACCGCATTTGAACACCGTGCACAACATATCCTCCAAACCCATCTGTCCATGTCATTACGACGCGTAGGGGGCAAGTCAGATGGTGGTATTGACCTTCTTGGGTGGTGGTGGCTCCCTCCCTTTGGGGCCTCTGATATTAACGTGCCTCGTCGTCGGTTACGCGTCATTGCACAGTGTAAAGCTGAAAAGAAGAAAATCGGGCCAAAATTCATCCGTGAGATGGAGGGCGTCCTCCACCGGTACCTCTCTTTGTCCCCTTCCTTTCACCCTTTGGATTCCCGCAATCAGAGTACGCATACATCCCAAGAAGCAGCCCAATATCCGTTGGTGGCGCTGTTTATATCTGAATCGCCATATACCCGCTCCACGATACTCAGAGCTCAATCATCACCTGTTCCTTTATTTCTTCTATATATCCCCCCTGAACCATCCTACTCTGATTCCGTCATCACGGAAGGTAGCTTCGACGAGAGGATAGGAAGTGCAGTGTGGAACCCTGCATTGGCTGGCGCCCGAGGGGTCCTCAGTGGGGATATTGAAATGAGATGGGAAAGGGAGCTTCGAGGATCTGGTAGACCTGGACTATGGTGGCGCAATAAGAAGTTGGCAAACTGGACTCCCGAAGTGGATAATATGGAAATAGAAAGCCTAGAACACTAATTTATTACTTGAAAACTTGCTAAGTAATTGACAGCAATGACTGATATTATCACAAGACGTGTGGACAACTAGCCGGCGACTAGTATGTCCGTGCATGAGAGATTTTGTCGCTTGAATTTGTAGCTTCAGTGTCTGCTTCTCAGATAAGGCCAGCATCTTCAAGATGTTTGCGCATCAGCACATCCCTCACTAGTGGACACACTGCGTGAGGCGAGAATAAAAGAGAACCGATTATACATACCCCTCGTGAGGATCTCTTTCGTTGATTTGAAGTTCTTTAAAAAGGAGAATACAATGAGCTCGACTCCGATGTCTAGCTGTTTCAACATACGGTCACGGTGGTGAGATGGCAATAGAAAGGGCGAGAAATAGCCGACTTCTCTCTAAGAATACCGGCTGTGGACAGGGATGAATGATACGTAATCAGGAACTTCCTTACGCCCGAGCTAAAATTACAAACAAAATTTTTCTCTGAGATCTACCGCAAACTACCCGTCAACTTTACTCTACAGACTGAATGAAATTCAAGAGTGAACTCACATTTTGTTACGCTTTTGACGTCGTTCTCGCGTTTTCGCCGTGATTTATAGGAAACAACATAATCGGAGAATTTAATCCCAGATTCAAGTTTTGCCTTTAGAATGTCGATCTTGTTCATGAAAATGATAAGATTGGTGTGTTTTAGCAACTCATTCTTCACAAGATAATTCCAAATATTGACAGTATCTTCCTAGCGAGCAGATACATCAATTACCTCGACGCGTTTGGCTATGTTTGGGACAGACCAAACGATTCATCGAAGAGTCTTCAGAAAGTTTCTGATCGAAGGCACTTGTGATGACTTTCAGCATATATGAAAGTAATGCTAGTTGAGTTCTTACCTGATGGGAGCCAGGAAGATAATAGCATCCATGTCATCAAAGTATGGGACCCATGCAGCTAGTTTAACGCTCAATGAGTATTACTGATGATCGTTGGAAGCCATACATCTCTGAATGTGATTAGATCAAACATAAGTCAGAAATGGAGAAGACACACCAAAGACCTATGCCCGCCGACATCAAAAACACGCCAGTCCCTGGATGGACCTGGAGAGAGATTCAACTTCAAAAGTCTATGCCAGGGCCTTCGGGCCTACCATGTTCGGGCTTGATCTTGAACCGGTATTCCGACACACCTCAAAGTTTATTTCGGAATTCGGTGTACACTGGTCCTAGAAGATCACTAACCTAAGGTTTTTAACCGCGCCCGAAGGACATCATCTGGACATCAGAAGTGTTCATTATGAGTCTGGTTTATTTTGATGCAGAGACAATTCTTTCATACCATCGGAAGGGACGTAATCCAGCGCTGTGACTCGGTCCAAAGAATCTAAGAAACTAACGTCGTTAGGAGTCGTTAGTAGTTAGTCAGCACCATCAAGAAAGAGATTATTCTTACAAACCCGCCACTTCTTCCATGTGAATATTGTGCCCCTTCAGAAGTGTCTTGACTGAAGAGTCATTCCAAAGTATCTGTATGTCTTGTACGCACGCATTGAGCACTACGCTCGGGTCGCTGGAGTTGTGGGCATCGGATGCCTTTTCGCTTAGCTTGTTTGAGCGCGAGGACTGGTCAAATGTCTCTTTCCACGCGCGGGTGGAGTTAATAGCGACCTCTTTTACAAGGTGCTTCGAGCGGTCCGCATAAGATGCTTCACGGTCATGCAAAGTGGTCTCGGTTTCAGTAGATCTTTCGGGTGTCAGACGCTGGATCAACGCTTGTTCGACTTGTAATAGCGGAGCAAGTCGCATCTTCAGCTTGAGCAGGTCAGTTCTGACAGGCAGATGATCCGGCAATACTGCGTCGTTTCCCTCCTGCATGATCGCATCGAGGATAACATGCACGGAACGGACAATGTTCAGTTGTATCACGGCCCTCCAAGACGCCCTTTCCTTCCTGAATGTCTACTAAGAACGATTAATATCTGCAAGACGCTACAGGACAATACACACCTCTGGATCATATAAAAGTTGAAGGTCTAGCAATGTAACACCATCCAATGAGCTTCTGACGTCGTAAAAAGAGAACAAGGAGGAAATTTTGATACCGGGTCCAAATGGGGAGAGCTCGGTAGAGCCGGTCCCGTGTTTATTGCTCGTATACCAGTGACAGTATGCGGCGGGAGGTGGGTGGGTAATACAAAAATATACTACGTCGCGGTACTACGAGCGTTGAGAAAAAAGGAAAGAACTAAGTAAGTAGAAACCCACGTAATACAAAAATATACTACGTCGCGGTACTACGAGCGTTGAGAAAAAAGGAAAGAACTAAGTAAGTAGAAACCCACCTAGGGAGCAAGCGTTGAGATTGGAAAGAATACCAATGTCTCAACTCGCTCCCTAGTGGGTAAGCACGTGAGTCCCGCGACTCTGTGCACATTGGCCTCGTGAAAGTTTTACTTTAACACAGTCAATGAGCTTCTGACGTCGTAAAAAGAGAACAAGGAGGAAATTTTGATACCGGGTCCAAATGGGGAGAGCTCGGTAGAGCCGGTCCCGTGTTTATTGCTCGTATACCAGTGACAGTATGCGGCATACCGGGTCCAAATGGGGAGAGCTCGGTAGAGCCGGTCCCGTGTTTATTGCTCGTATACCAGTGACAGTATGCGGCTATTCGCCTATAACGTTGAAAACGAATGAGTGAAACGATGAAGGTGGTTGTCACTGGCATACAGTACTCATCGACCGGTCTGATCGACAACTGTAATCGAGGTTAGTAGTCACTAAGCAATCTGCTCGGGTGACTTTACCTCAGTTAGTCTCGGCATAATGTCTGCGTGCGCATGGACAGCTCGGAGACCATAATGAGTCGTTGCTTTAGCAACAATATTAGTGCAATAGCACCAGTTTCTGTGAGGAAACAGACCTAAGAAGAATAGCTACCAATCTATCGTCTCACTCCGTCTGCTAAGCGCAAGGGCGTGTAAGACAATGGGGTGTTTCCTGATGTATCTCTGGAAGGCGTCTGAAGACCAACGCCCAGTTGCTTGGATTACAGAGGGTGGTGCTCCAATCTCAGCAAGGAAGGTTGCACCTCCAGCACGTAGAGATTGACCAGCGATATCGTTATTGAAGAAGCTTCGCAAGCGGCGTATGAAAAAAGATCGGGTGGGTGACGAACCATCTTCTCGGAGCCACAGTTCCCGACGCAGTGGAAACTTAGAGCTGCGGTTGTTCCAGTACCGTATGAATTGTCGTCGTGGGTCAGATGCGTGGCGAGTTTTTCGAATATAGACTAGATTGCCTTCAAAAAAGGCATCAGCCTTGTGCGTCGGTAGGAAGAAAGAAAAATGGTCGTATTCGATGTTGACAGAGCGCGATGTGGTAGTTTTCCGATAGTCTTGTAAGGCTACGTCGTCTGGGCACGTCATTTCTCCAAGACGCAAAAGGCCATGGAAGCCGGTGCAGAGCATAGCAATGAAAAGTAAATCGTCGTGTGAGGGGTTCGAACCATAATGAGTAATGACTCGGACAATATCTTCACGAGTCAAGGCGTGCTTCCGCTGGGTCGCAGATGAGAAGCGTTTTCTCGAACCTGATAGTGTCTTCTTCACAAGTGGGGAATTGCGTTCACTGCGAACGTTCGGAAAATAAATTTCGAGTTGGTTGCATATACCAGACAAGTAAACCGTGATAGATTTTGGGTCAATATGATGGGACATATATGCCACATAGAGGGATAGCGTGTCAGCGGTAGGCTTTGTTTCGAGGTGGTGAAGTTTTATAAAGTTGAGGTAGGAATTGAGAGCCGAGCCGTAGGATTGAAAGGTGGCATCGCCGATTCCGTAACCAAGTGCGATGGAGCGTTCTCTGATCAAACGCTCCTTTGACCAAGCAACCCGGCGGGGTTGCCTGGGTTTCACGGTAGGTATAATCATTTTTCTATCGCCCCCAGCAGATCTCGAGGGGGTACGAAGTTGTAGATGGCAATTGTCGGCTGTAAAGCCCTAACGTCTTCGAATCGATGCCTAGACAGGAGATCTGCGATAATGTTGTTTGCTCCTGCGATGTGAAGAACCTTGAGTTTGTGGTCTCGCTCCAAAAGGATATCAACCGCAAACTTGAGCAAGGGATTATAGAGAGGTTGAGCATGCAATGAATTGAAAATGTCGACCGTGTTACTGTTGTCGGAGTAGATTACGATTCGTTGGGGTTTATGCAGGAAAGAGTCGGCGTGTTGCAAGGAACATACTACCGTCAAAGCTTCCAGAAAGAAAATGAGGTCTGGAGAGGTATCATTTCCCACTGGACAATAATACCCACGTACCAAACGTGGGTACCAGAAAGCAAGACCTGTCGGGCATGCATCGCACTCAATAATGAGATCAGCATCTGATGGTTCCCAGGCTTGAGCATTCAGAAGAAGTGTGCCATCGCAACGCTCAAAACGATCTGCTCCCCAAATTAGATCAGCCCTGATGCTTGTGTTGCACCAAATTCTTGCATTTGGGTTGTCTGGGACTGAGTTCAGTTTTGCGTAGACGTTTGAAAGGCATGGTGCTAGCAGTGGGAAAACATTCAGGCCCCAATTTACCCATCCAGCCAACCGTTGCCATTCCCTTTTGGTGTAGTGAGTGGATCTTTTTTTGTTGTACGACGTAAAGCGACGAATTTCTTTGATAAGGTCTTGTTTGGCCTCTAGCGGGAGTGTCATTGACATAGCGTTAGGATCTACCAAAATACCGATAATCGTTAGCGGAGAACCAAAGACCTGCTTCTTTTGTTTATGGGGTACGCCAAGATCATCCCATAGCCGCAGGAGATTGACTTGACTCTTCGGCATTGACTGCTGGTACGGTTTATAGAAAGTCATGTCGTCTTCATCATTAACACCATAAGAATCGTCGTTGAAACACAAAGGGTCTGACACCTCATACGAGTCCTGAGCGGACCAGGTTATAAGGCTGTTGACCGAACCCCAGCAGTTGAGTGAAGCACGTCCACCAAAACAGTTGCAGCGATCAATATGGCGTGAGTTGTCAATCGTCACTACTTGCTTGATTTGCCAGCGGGGGTGCATTGGAATCAAACGATAAGCATTGGCGACATCGGATTTCCATAAGATCAAGCGTCGGTTGCATGTACGGCGAATTTTGAGTAGCTGACTCCCCAAATGCTTCATATTATCCATAGGAAATCCACTGATATTTTCGTATTTTATCATCGAGTTCAAAGAATGCGTGCCCGCAGATTGGTTGGTAACCAGACGGAGATCGGATGATTTGGGTTTTGGTACAGCATGAATGGGAGAACTGTACATGCCATCGAACAATTGACTGCCAAAATTGGGGGAAAAACGACCTGCATCAACTTCAATATCGCGCTGCTTCCGCAAGAAATTAGCTTCGATAGGGTCTGCTGGGGTTCCAAGTGACATGTCACATGTTAGTGGATAAGTGGAGGGTTGTGTGTCCGCAAAAGGCCAGAAACCTTCCTTGAGGCTCTTTAATACTGAATTTACGAAAGGGCGGTTCGGATGGTGTTGAACAAGGCGTTCGAAAACTTCAATACGGATGGGCGTTACTAGTTTGAAAAGATTGCTGTGGTTTTGAATTGTAGTGGTAACACGGGAGTTGTTAAGTTCATCATTAGGAGGTGAAGGAAGAGGTTTGGCTGTAAGAGACCATTGGATTAAAGTGGGAGGAAGTGGTCGAGCGAAATCGTAATAGTTGAACCGGAGGTATTTGGGAACGTTTCCCTTCAAAACTTCAATTCGTGATGTTTTGCGGACACTCTGTTTTTCGATGGTTTCCTCCACATCTCCGGCACACATGCCTCCAGAAACATTTGCTGGCATCGAAAGGACATCCAAGATTCGTGTTCCACCTCTTACAGACTGCCCTGCTATTACCCTGTGATCCTCCACTTCCACTTGATCGATTGATGGCTGATTTCCCTCCGCCTTTTCGCAATGATCCGCAATGGTTGATTCCTCCAGTGTCGAGGATGGCATCCCGGAGGTCATCGAACATTCCCCTGTCGGTGAGTAACATTTTCGTCCCAGCTCCAACTCGTGCTCGGACAGCCTTTTCAAACTCGATGACGCTAGCATGTAGTCCTGATGGCTTGGCAGAGAAGAGGCCGACGATGTAGCGGTAATGGTTTGACCATTCCT
The DNA here is from genome assembly GCA_027475525.1 of Macrolepiota albuminosa. Taxonomy (NCBI): domain Eukaryota; kingdom Fungi; phylum Basidiomycota; class Agaricomycetes; order Agaricales; family Agaricaceae; genus Macrolepiota; species Macrolepiota albuminosa. The sequence goes on along the minus strand of JAMWFC010000076.1, from coordinate 19,560 downwards.
CTCTTCGGTTGGGCCATGCAAAACCGAGGGCTTCTCCATAGAGGTTTGCTGCGATAGTCCATTGTCCAAGGTCCTCGACTCTTCGAATCGGATCGCTGTAGCCAAGGATGATCTCACGATCTCCGATATGTCCTCGATTCTCCCGAGGAGCTCCGATATGGTGGATAGAGGAATAGATGGCGTCGAAATCTGCAAGTTCTCCTCTAAAGAGTTTATCCCATTCTGTTGATGGGAAGTTGCAAGGAGCTGCTCGGGACACAGTGATCTGTCGTTTGGCTGCAGTGGGGTTCTCGAGGTACAATTGAAGCAGCTCTCTGTTTCGGACACATCGAGGGTCTTCATTTTCTCGAGCAAGTCTCTCTTCTTCGTACCAAGGGAAGGCGGTCTCTCTAACCTTTGGCTTCTTGATTTTCGTTCTACTCCTTTCAGCACCAGATCCATATGATCCTTCTGTATCGCATGACTCATTGTCTTCGTCTGACCCTTGCTGGACCAATCGAGCTCGGCGGGCAGGCAAATATCCTCCACTGGTTTCCCCTTGCTCGAAATGATTGGCATTGGTTCTATTCTCTTCAGGAGACTGCAACTCGGCGTTCTGTCTGTACTGCTCACTTCGCTTTTCAGCCTTTTCTCGGTGCAAGGCTCGCTTTCGTCGTAATCTCTCTTTCTTTTCAACGGAGTCGAGTATCCCGAGATAGCCGGTGAGAGCCTGTCGAGTAAGGTTCTCTGCAAGGTCTGACTTCCGGATTCTTTCGACGACAGAGGCAATGGCGTCAATTCTTGTTCGCTGTCCTCGCCGAAAACTGTCGACGATGCCTTCGAGTTCGTCAAAGATTTGCTTCTCCTCTTCAGACAGCTGTGCTGCTTCTGGGGTAGAGTCCCGAGACGTTCGGCGAGGCTCGGCCGAGGCATGAGCTCCTTCTCCAGACTGGTTTTCGGAGAGGTTTTCAGTGAATGTTTGGGAGGTAGGGGGGTCAGGTTCTCGAGCCGGTCCAGTAACCGTGCGCTGAGGAGTGGAACTGGAGGCTTGTCTACCATGCGAACTCATATATCAGGGCGATACAAAGCGCGATACGAAGTGTATTGAGTTGTGACGATTGCGAAGCCACGTAATACAAAAATATACTACGTCGCGGTACTACGAGCGTTGAGAAAAAAGGAAAGAACTAAGTAAGTAGAAACCCACCTAGGGAGCAAGCGTTGAGATTGGAAAGAATACCAATGTCTCAACTCGCTCCCTAGTGGGTAAGCACGTGAGTCCCGCGACTCTGTGCACATTGGCCTCGTGAAAGTTTTACTTTAACACAGTAAACATGTACTGATGTTCTGAGGTGGGCTTACTTTTTATCGTTGTCGACTTTCCTATGTGATAGTTATATCATATTTGCAGAGTCTGACTCACCATCTTACCTGACTCGCTTTGGCCTATCATGCATAAATCGCACTCACGCATAAAAAACCTTGATTAGACGTACCCAAAAGTAACATTTTCAAAGCCTTAGCGACCTTCTTCTCTGCAGCCCTTTCCTTCTCTATTTCCTCGTCGATTTGTTCAGAAACACGTTTCGCTTGTGCTTCCGCGACCAGACGTGCTTCACGTTCCGTTGTAGTCTCATTAGGAAGAGGCTCGAGTACTTGTGCCAATGGGTCGACGTCAAGAGTCGTAGTGGGTACTGGCATGATAGATCAAAAGCTGCTAGGTAGGCATGGCTGGAAGTATAAAAAAGATCCGAATTGTAGTCCTGAGCAAAAGGAGAATCGAGCCTCTCATGCTATGTGCATGACATAACCAGAAAGAAAATCAGGTTGGGAAGGGCTTTGTTGCACACGTCAATACTGAAACTCAAGATTTGATCTCATCACTCGGAATACTCGTACATGGTCCACGACTTCCAGGAACATATGGAAGCAGATCTCCACCCTGAACAAATTCTCAAGCACTGTCTAGTAGTTCCAACGCTTTGCTACACCTGTCAATACAACACTTGTTGGCATCAGAGCCGCCTCAGTCGCCGAACTTGTTGGTGAGGTTGTGAAGAGCTACTTGACATTAGTGGATGATTATTATCACAGGGATTGCTGGCAGATATCAATTTCAGCGCTAACTACATAGTTGGTGATCAGGCGACTTACGAGGTATCTTTCCCATCTCAGAACACGAGTTTTCTGTTCAGGAACTTCTTCACCAGTCCCAGGGTAAAAACTGGCTCACACTCAGATTGGAGTTAGATAGCCATACTATCCAGGTAGTGCTTACAAACAAAATGTCTCGCCTGACTCGGAATTTTGAAATGCTTGAGTGTATCCTTTATTCCCACGACCACACGACCAAAGAGGCCTCCTGACTAGGACTGTCCAATTCTAGGAGGGCGTTTCCCAGCATGATTATTGCAATTCGTCCATGTCTATCAAGTCTGAGCAGGCACTCGTCAGCTTCTTACTGTTCAAACGGTGATTTGATCTTGGTCTTGCTTTCCAACAATCGTTGATCTAGAAATTCTGAGTGATACAATTTATAGTGTACAAGTCAGGACCTAGCATAGAGCCAACACTGTCAGACATCGCCCTACGACCTGTATTACGCAGCAGCCTATTACTTTGAATCACCAGTCGAGTCAGAGAGCTTTCACAACCCCTTCATCAGTCTCACAGAAGTTTGCATGCATAACTGTGGTGTAGACAAGGTCTGTACAAATACGAAGAACTTGGCAACAAATTGTGACGTACCACCTGCGGACAGGATGTGTCGCCAACGTGACTTTAGAGAATACGTGAAACGCCCAAAGTGCCTCGAACTAGGCGCTCCGCATACCTATGTCAGGGTACCGAGAGAACAGAGGCTGACGAATATATATGTTCCGCGATCTTGCAAGTCTTTGTCAGGAAGTAACAACTCTAAACAGAAACCGCAACCTTCCGAACAAAATATTAAATGCAGGGGTAGAAGGTATCTTACAATCTTACAATCATTGCGCAGAACAAGGATTCAGGATGATCATGATCTACACTGTGTCGGAATAATTTAACTTATTCCACAGCAATGTCTTATAGGTATGACGCAGATGAAAAGAGAGTCCTGACATACTGGCATTAGGAAGGAGTCAGTTTACTTTCATAGACAAAGGAGCCAGGCAGTTTTCCAAGGAGCGGCCAGAGTATTGAGATCAGCAACTTTGTTGAAAACATCATTGTAAATAGAATTGCCAGGTCGACGCGCTGTCAATACCTGATGCACCACTACTGATGACCGGCAGGAGACAACCAGACTTTACCGACCTGTTCGGCTGCCACTTGTCCGATGATGTTCCGAGATTATCTTTTTCAAGGATTATAATTTGAAAAGTGAAGTATCATCTTTGAGAGATATGAAAATGTCCGTTTGCCAATAGACATCACCGACTTAAGTCAGAATATGCAATGATGAAGTTGAACAAAAGTAGAGGCTGACAAATGTACCTGTCTATGCAAGTGTGGAGAGAGGATGGTGGGTCACCTTACACATTGCGCTGCTTGAGGATAATATAGATCAGGAAACGGAACAAAAAGTCCAAATCTAACTAAAAGGGTACTGGACAGACAGCGCTCGTCTGACAAAAAAGTCCAAAGTGACCAACACAGCATGATGTGACCAGAGTACGATGATCATTGCTGCGAGCCGCAATTTCCGGCGACACCGGCCTATTTACCTCCGCCATCTCCGGAAAGCCAAAGCTATGCGTTTTTTTTCCCTTGCATCCACCGAAAAGTGGCTGGAGCAGAGCCATGGAGACACATTAAAGTTGCGAGGGGAAAACAAAGTGATATCAGATTTCGAGTGAAGCCGCCCGCCCCGGTTGTCATTCCAATCAGCTCGGAGTATCGCCAATCTTCCGTTGCCGATTAAAAGAGTATGGCGGAACATTGAATAATCAGCGTACAATGTGTCAAACGGGAATTTGTTGTGTCACCAGGGGAAAAAAATTGGGCCAACTGGACAAAGGATAGAGGTCCTCACAACAAAGTCGTAGAAACAGTTGAAGCGCAGATCGTGAATTACCGTGAACGACGGAAGGCGTGTTTTTTGTCAAGGAGCGATCGAAGTCTATCTATTGAGAGTCGAGTGATCCACTGAATCTTGCCAGGCATTGACCGCAAAAGTAGTCCGAGAACCCAGGCAGTTTATCACGACCAAGTGGTCAATCTCGATATAGGAAAATGTGCGCAAGAGGGGCACAGCATCACTTGAGATCTATTGACAGCATCACTTTAGGTGGATCTGATGGCAAAAACAAAGTCAAATACATAAGGTCGCCGGAGCCCGACGAGGTCGAATCGATGTCTTCGGAATAAAAGATGTGTCTAGAGTACAAAAGGAAGCGAACGTTCTGTCGTGCCTCCATCGCCGCCCACTCTGCCTTATCGTTCTTGCAATGTCTACTTACTCCACATGGCATACTCTTCCCAATGAAATCAAACTCGCCATCGTGGACAATCTCGACTTGTCTACTGCCAGGGTCTTTTCCAAAGTAGATTTCCAAACATACAAAGTTTGTGTTCCGTCCATCTTCAAGGTGAGTCATCAGCCACAAGGGGTCATTGTTGTTTATTAACTCTTGCACCGCTTTAGAGCGTCAACCTCGACAGTTTAGGTCGACTCCAGCGCTTCCTTGAAAATGTTCCACGCACCTATTGCCATTATATTCAAGAGCTAGATCTGTGTACTCGTCCAGGCTCGGATGATGAACCTCTTGTTCATCCTCGGGCTGCGTCGGATGCCGTTCTCTCTCTTCTCATCGCCTCACCCCGAATCAAGAAGCTCGCGTTACGAATGGCTGGCTCATTGGACAAGAGCGTTATCACACCTTTTGCATACTTACAAGACTTGAGAAATCTGACGATCGCTAATTGCGGCGAGGAGGAATATCTTCCTTTGTATGTCCAAGCAGGCCCTTTTGCCCCTTTCCGTCGGACTGATGGCCATTTCAGGAGTGAACGGCTTGTTGTCTCTATCGCTGCAACAACACCTAGCCTTGAGCAATTGTCGCTTGATAGAGTTACTCGCTCAAGATTGCACGCACCGGAGCTCGAAGGAGTTTACCCATACGTTCCTCTCGTGATGGGGGACGACGACATTCCCGATCACCCCGTTATCGGTTCGGAACTCTCACTGCCCTCTTTGCTACACATCCCTACTCTTAAAAAACTGACGATCCGCGATACACATCTCGGGGACAATCGGTGGACAACTATTCCTGTCGCCTGTCGATTAGAGGTTCTTGATCTTGGTAGCTGCTACCATGAAACGGAGGAATTTAACCGCCTTTGTACGGAGCGTATCATGGCGGCCGTCGGTCCGACGGTCGATGAGTTCTCTCTCACAACGTCAGTCTCAGACACGGTGTTTGCCACGCCGGCTGCCACGCCCCTCCCGCGCCTGCGTAAATTGCATATTTCCCCGTTCTTTCCGGTTGACAGTGTTGTTGATACTATGTCAAACCTCGCGGGTTCTCCCATCGAAAGTTTGTCAATGCAATGCTATGAAGACGACGTTGTGGATGTCTGCTCGGCACTTGAAGACTTCCTTAGTCTGCGCGTTGAGCGTGGTCCAGATTTTTACAACAAACTGACTCGAATCAATGTTTCCGTGACGGCAAATGATCACTCTGTATCTGATACTGAGGAAGCAGAAGAACGCCTAGAGGCAACGAAGCGCCTCCAAGAATTTTGCCAGGATCTCCAGCTATCTAGTATTGTTGGCAAGGCTATCCCCGAATCATATTCGTTTGTTCATGGACCTTCTCTCGGACCATCCCGTAGCAACAGCATCAGCATGTCTGATTCTGGAGACAAACATTGTGTTATTGCACCCAAACGCGCAAACACACTCTGATTTGTTGTACTTTTTTTTTCTCTTGGAACATCGGTACATAACATTGCATTTAGAGATACCAGCATCTAAATTATCTTGCCTACTTTCATCCTCTGTACTTTTACGAACATCACTTTGTACATTAGCTTTGAATGGCCAACTTTATTGAGATCTACTGGAAAGCGTCATTGGAGTGGTTTGAAACACTTCAAGAGCGCCCACTGTCATTCTGTTGGCAGGTCGAGTGACGTGTGTCAAACAAGAGTTTACTCGCTGTCGTTTGGGTTGTCTTCATAATGGCACATGTATATACATCGTGTCTCTAAGTAATGTGCGTGGACTTCGGCAAGATATTTTTTGCTACATTCACTATCTTCCGAGCACGCCGGCCAATGGGAGAACGTAGGACGACAAGGTGTTTGTTAGCCACCTACCAGACTCATGAGTCACTAGTGACTCATGCGGCGGTTTAAGGAGATTATCAACGATACATTTCGAGTCCAACGCCCTTAGAACAAATTTTAAGAGCAAGCATCTAGTCAATAGAGAGGACACCGATGGAAAAAACCCATTCGATAACTGAAAAACGCTGATACCTTGACACTAGCTCCTGAAGGGTGTGTAAACGGACAGGGCTAAGGAAATCAACGAATGCATGTGGTAAACACCTCAAGACAAAAGGTAGTGAACAGGGTTTTCTCCAAAAGTACACATAAACAAAGCCATTTAAACATTAGCGGCACCGTTTGGGATGGCAGGGGGGCAATCAGGGAAGAGATTATGGATGGCATTTAGCAAAAAATTGACATTGTCCTTCAGGAGACCCGTGGTGTTGAGAAGAACACCTGGGACATTATCAGCCGCTAAGTTGTCATAAAAGGCACAGTCCTGAGAAAGCGTTTTAGAACGCTGACCGAGTAAAAAAAAGTAACTTGCACTTACGCCGAAACCTTGGTCGATGATATACGTTCCATTCGGAGCATTGGCACCGGGGGGTACAGGATTAGCTTCAAGGACCTGGTCTGAGGAGATTCCAATGATATCAATGGTGCCAGGCGAAGAACGCCTGAACCAGTTAGGAGCGAACTTCTGATCACGAAAGATCGAGGTCATTGCGGGAGCAGAGAGGGTCCCATCAGTTCCTAGTAAGTTTGTCCAGTTGTCTGAGTAATGGCATATGGTCCAGCTGACTTACCGTTGGCAAAGAAATTCAACACAAATCCAGTCTCACCGTAACTGAGAGTCAACCTCCCGACGTGGTATTGAAGCTAATCAAAGGTAAAAACCAGTGATACAGTTGTTGCGGGCAAACAGTCTTACCTCAACATTTTGGGTTTGGCTCTGCTTGAATCGTTTCAATTTGAACTGAGACAACGCTTCCACGTTGACAATGCTTTTCGGACCAGTCACCTCGGAATCATTTCCAACCTGAGCGACAATGTCAAGAAGCTAGAAAGTGTGATTTTTTGATTCCATATGAAAATCAATTTGACAGTTGGCGTCGGGTAACAATGCACGAACCTCAGCAAACAATTCCGGTTGAAAGTGGATATTATCACCAATAGCCCAATCTTGGCGTGTCATTGATACATCACCTTCAGATAGTTGTAAGTCATGATCAGGAAGAACAGCTCTTTATGAGAAATGAGGTCTACCCTCGAAACGGCCATGGGCAGCCAACCCACGAGTCATATTTCCATCGATTTCGCCAGGCAGAGGGGGGATTAACGGTGTATTTAAGCCAATGGATAGTTGATCAGTATAGGAGTTCCCTCTTGCCAGCTAGAAAGTGTAAGTTGTATTTTTTTTGCCTGGCATCGCACAGACAAATCTCCTCACCATCCCAAAAGCAGTCAACCCAGATGCAAGATCGTAATCCATGTTAAAAGCGTGAGTAACAGCTTCAACAATCTGCTCAAAAGAAGCTACACCGCTAAGGCACCGAGTCAGAAGTCTGGCTAAGAGTTGAAGGTTTCCTGTTTACTGACTTGCGCGGGATATACCCATGGTTAGCTAATGTATTCAATCCCGCTGCAAGATAGTTAGACATGTTAGCTGAATATCAAAGGTACTCACGGCATGGTCCACGTAGATCTTTGTTCTTTGGGGCAACGAAAGGATGGGAAGAGTCTGGGAAATATTCAGTCAAGTGGTTGATTCAGTATTGGTTCGTAGTTTAACCTGGGATTTGGAGGATGCCTGTGTATGTCGGTCTCGGCGGAGCAACGATGCGAACACCTTTCTTATTCGGCGATGCCGACGCGAGAAGACATGTCACGAATAAGGGTAGCACAAAAGACACAATCATTGTAGGCCGACCAAATGGTATGTCTTAATAATTTGAGACAGACCGTTTATAAAGAAGCGACATTCCAGGCGCAGCTTCATTATGACGAATAGGAGCCCGGAGTGTCAGCGCAGCCATCAGCACACGGCCGCCATACAAGGAACATTTCGAGGTGGTTTGACACCGATATTTCCATGACATCGACATTCAGGGTAATGTACTCACAAGAGTGAGAAATAACTGCCACGAGAATAGAATAGTTAGTTCCACTTGAGTCAATGCTGTTGAGATCCGATGTGTTCGTCTCGGATTCCAAAGGGGAGGGAGCCTCTTCGGAGCCCTCCGTCCAGGCACACATACCGCGCGGCACCGATCCGAAGCCGTCCTCGGCATGGTGCCATCGTCATTGGCAGCTGAGCTGCCGTGTCGAGAGCAGGTTTTTCGCACCTTCTCGCAGCAGCTCAGGTGAGCGCATCGTCGCTCTTGGTAGGGTCCTAAAAGTCTATCTATTGATTCTATATTGTACACTACTCCGAAAGTGAGATCCCTTGCCATTTGACGATTTGCACTTTCGAGAAGTTCCTTTCCTAATGTGAGCCTGCGCAGTCACTACTACTAGCGCGCGGCTTTCTGTAACGTTTTGCCTAAAATGGGACACGTCGGAATTGCACTCGACGAACCAGTTGGACTACCTGTCCCATTAGAACAAACTGGCATCGTTACGCGTCTTCATCGAGCAAAAGAAGTACTTACATCCCCCCATGGTGCAAAAAAGGGGAGGTCGGCTGTCGTCGATCATGTTTTTCATGCTCCGCTAACCCTTACAGTTCGGAGCTTGTTTTTGCATCGCGTCGATGCACCGCCACATGGCTCATGGTATGAAAACTTTCACCCTCAAGTTTGACAGATGCCAATTGCAGTGTTTTATTCGGTATGTGGTATACTCTATAGCTCCTAGGATGATGACAGCTTCGCACTTCGGAGAGCCACGTCTCGATGAAACCCCAGACTTCGTTTCCTTTGGTATACATTCGTTGAACGAAAGGAACCACCGAGACGAGTCAAGAACGGAAATCTGAATTTTCTCTTCTCTTCTCATGCTCTGTAATCGTTGGCTCACACGGTTGCCTTATAGCCAGATCACTCTTCTCACTACAATCAGACGCGCAGCCTTATCTAATGAACTTATTCAAATGGATCTTGGAGAAGCTCTCGACACAAATATTGCTTGGCATGAGCCATGTCTGCCTGGCTTGGACTGCGCACGAATCATTGATCAACGAGCCCAACCCGTGTCCACTCGTTGATGGACTATGACAACTACGAGATGACAAAATAATAAGCCACTTGTCAAAACCGATTAGTCAGACCTAATTCGCTCCGCTTATGGAGCGACAATGAGAAAATGTTCTATGAGTACGTACGATCCTTATATATGAGATTGATACCATAGCTGACCTATATCGGTGCTTGAGGACCGGGCGACGTTGGGTATGTCGAATACTTCATGTTACACAACTTCTTGTTTCGCGGATGCAACGTGCCGGCTTGCGATTCCACTCACAAATTACAGCAAGTATTTATGTATCTGCTTTACTAGCCTGATAAAACCTGTGGCAAATGAAGCACAGGTTTTCTGTATTCTAGCACAAAAGTAACTCACGAGAGACTTATCCAGGCAACGTGGTCTGTTACAGAGCGGGTTGTCTGTCGAGAGGAGACGCCGTTCATAGAGTGACATACAATCCCTAATGAAGTCTGTAAGTCGAAATCCTTGTTGGATTCTCAACAAACATACTTGTTTTCATTATGGCAAGAGCGTTGAGCTATCAAGGTCACATGACATTAAAACTGAATTCTGGCTGGCCGCTACATGGTCAGGCTAGAACGAAAAATGTTTTTGGTGCATCTTTAGTACACGCCAAAATCTTTCAAGAGTTATAGTAGTGTTCTATGTATAGTCGTTTTTCTCAAAGGCCGGGCTCGTGACGCGATGCTGTCGACTGTGATGGTGTGCGTGGTCGTTTTACGTCCTTGAAAACTTCCACAAATTCACATCTGAACCAAGACGCCCTCGCAGATGGTATTTGAAACTCAAGCCCTTGATCCGGTATGCCCATGACTTCACTGCAGCAAACGAAATTCGGCGAAGATATAAGTACACTCATTTTGTTGGGTACGGAAACGGAGTCGACGGAACCTGGTGAGTTCTATATACTTTTTCTATCCTGAATTGAATCCCTTACCTCAACAGAGTCCTCCATTCAAAATGCATCGCAACCACCGACGTCGAGTACTCCTTCACTCGAAAGCATACGAAAGCGTAAACTTGACGATTATTTGGATTCGTCTCGTTCTCTTTTAGCATCCAAAAGACAGAATAAAGAGGATATCAATTCAAATTCTCCTACTCAACCCTACATTATTGTGCGGACATATTTCGTGCCATTTGGTATGCTCTGCTGATAGATAGGATATTCCAGGCATACTCAGAGCTCGTCCAAAAGCAGACCAACATCTCTTCTGGAGTTCTTTATGAATTGGCACGGTTAATCACTCTCAGCAAGATCTCTTATGAAGAAATAACGGTTGGCCATCTGTTGTCACTCCAGGGAAACAACGTTGAATCTGCTTCGAAAACCGTACGGGCTTTCTTTCCGGATTCAGTATCTGAGGCTGCTCAGGACTCTGCCTTCATTCAAGAGGCTGCTGCGACAGTGACAACCTTTTACTAATTTGACACTCAGGCTTTAATAATCCTGATTCTTCTTTGTTTAGTCACCGTGGGAGGAGCTCGATAACGAAGAACAGGCTTTGGCGCGAGATCCATACGCTGGGCTGGGTCATAGCGAGATAATGCCCGGCTGGTACGGTGGCAAAATTGACTTCCGGGGCAGGTTAGACAGGAGTGATAACAAATCCTACAAAATCAAGCTAGATCGTTGCATGCTGGGCCCTTCATGCCGTTTTTCTAGGCGATTTGGGAGCACGAGCATCTTACGCATAAAGGTTGCCGACAGACAGATTCTTCACTCGACCAAGAATAACCTTGGCAACTTCTTTCGTAAGGCGTTTGTATTGTGGGGGTCCGTGTTTCGAGCATTTTACGCAAAAGAAGGAAGTGTGTTTCTTTTCAAAACCAACGAAAAGATGATCAACGGCGAGATTATACCAAATTGCTCTGCAGGAATGTCACTTTTAGACTTCCTGAACTATCATAATCCTTTGGATTACATTGAGAACCAAAATCAGGTATGCCATTCAATTCCTTCTAAGGTCCGGCTAACCCGGAATGCAGTCTATGTCAAAGTGGGCTGCTCGAACTGCCCTTGGTTTGTCTAATTCGGTGCCTGGACCACTTATCGAGGACCAGAACATCACTTGCCAAGATGACATAGGCAAGTTTTGAATTCACGTGGGTTTTCCTTTCTTTTCTTTTTAAAGCCGATAACAGTCTCCGCTGAGGGTTCTGATATGACTGATGGATGTCACTTCGGGGCATGGCGGAGATTTCTGGAGAAACATCCGTTAGAAACAGGTCATGTGACTTCCAACAAGTGTTTCTCCGGAAAAACTAAAAGTATAAATTGAGAAATAGTAAAAAAAACACTTATTGTGTTTTTTGTGTGTTTCTTGAGCTATTTTTAAAAATTTTCTTTCTCTATTTCTCAAGAAATACGTGGGGAACACAAATTGTGTTTCTAGACTGTTTCTTGAAAAATATGGCACATGTATCTTTTGGTTTTTCTAAAGTTATCTTTGTAATTTTTTTATCAAATGTTTTTCAATAAACTTTCTTTGTGTTGTTTTAGAAAAATAAATTGTAAAAACATGATGTATTTCTAAAAAAAGACCGATTAGAAATTCTTTAAATGTTTCTCAAGAAAGATCAATTAGAAACACTGTCGCGTCGATGAGCGTGGCGCTGATCACACGACGAGCGCACGCTGATCTTCTTCCTCATCGGTCTGGTATACTCGCGTGCAGCTAATGTAGCGATAGGCAACAATATATTGTACATTAAATGCAATAGTAATGACAAAAGAAGGCGCTTGTCTCCCAATACCAGAACCTTCATCACGCCCATCACGATTCACCCACTATCCTCTGTATCTTCCCTGTTCACGGTGATTTCACATGTTTGCTAAGACAGAGGAGATTGAGATGCTCCTGCTAGGTGGCAATTGACTCAGCGTTGGTGTCGGGTAATTTGTGACAGCTATCGGTGACTGTGCACCACTCTCTATCGGAAAACCTCCCGCGAGCCATGCAGGAAGGCCTCCATCAATGATACTGGATCTCTGGTGGCCAAATGTTCGAAACATGAAGAGAGCTCGGGGTGCGGAGAATACGCCGTATGTGTCATATCTGACCAAGGTATGTTAGAGACTTGTTGTCCATCATGGATAATGCACACATTATAACGTGTGTTTCCCTCTCAATTCCGAATTGTTCTATTCAAAATAGTTTCAATAAACACCAAAGACGGGTAGATCGTGATAAATGTAATGAGGGCCATACCACATGCATCAGCGAAAGCACGCTCTCTAGGCATCATATGCTTCAAACCCAGTTCATGAGGACTTGACACCTCATCCAAGTCTAGAAACTGTGCTCCTGGAATTCTCTTTGCCATAAATTCCTGACGCGGTCGACGCGGAGAGTCAGGCATGAACCAAGACGCGTCTAGAAAGGAAACTTTCTTGTTCTCATTGACAAAAGAGTGTGCTAGCTGGGGTGTAAGTACGAATGGGGCAGTCCCAGAGGATATTGAACGACAGAAAAGCACTGAAGGAAGAGACCTGAATGGTTGGCGGAATATCGGTGAGAGTGTCTGCATAAGGGACATAGTATAAAATAGCTGTAAACACACCTTCTGCTCTGTGCAACGATGCCTTCGGATCAGAGCACTTGGCTCATTGCTGTTCCCAACGATGGCGAAGCTGAAGGCCTGTCCCAAGAACTGCATTCGAAGCTCTCACAGCAATCAAAGTTTACCGGGCTTGCTCAGGTTGAGATCCCATCGTTCAAGGTCTGTTGGAAGGAATTCCTGATGGTTACAGTCTTAATGGATCCGCATTAGACAGGAACTCTCGACAGTCTAATCGCACTGTCAGAAGATATTCCCAAGCAAGATATCGCTTTCACTGCAACAGTTGCTAAAACAGGAGGGTAGGAGTAGTAGACGTGAGCAAGAAAAAAAAACACTTTGGAGTCCGTTTGTATTACACGTCCATACTCTTTATACAATGACGGACCCGATGGAGAAGCCAAGGACATTAATTCAAGTCGAGTAAAGTTTAAAGGCCCAGATTAGATATGACACGTGAAACCTCGTCACTAGGATCCTCATCAAGAGTACGGTCAGATCTATGAGCGACCGCTGACGTCCCAATAGCTGCCGGCCGGCCTGCTGGAGGCGGAGCATATACACTCGGGAAAGAGGGTGCAGCAGCAGAGCTAGGGCTCGAGTTTCCTCCTGTATCGCCAGTCGACGTGGTTGGCGAATCTGGGGGTAATTTCGACGTAGATTCGGTAATCCGTGAGAGGGAAAATGTCAGATCAAGGGACTGAGCGCGATTTTGCAAGGACCGCGGTTTTGTTATTTGCTCCTTAAGCTTGGACTCCAGTAAAGAATCCGATCCCCGCTTTATTGCATCTTCGGTCGAGTGCCGGGTACGATGAGGGATACCAGAACCCTGAAAAGCCGCTTTTTAGAATTTAATATGAACTGACGAACTCTAGTAACGTACAATTGGTTGTAAAGGAGTCCAGTACTCGACCGCGGGCCCCGAAGGCCCAGGAGCGGGTGGTAAGAAAGGTTCCGGATCAGTGTGATCTTCCAAGTTGTAGATATAAGCGGGTGAATTAAAGAGGGCCTTAACGTCAGGAGAGGAGTTGGCAAGTCTCAGCCTGCGATCTGAACCGAGATCCGGACGACCCATGTCGACGGATTCTATAATAAAGTGAGATTAGATGAGACGAGGGTACGACTTGAAGAAGGGTACAGCATACCGTGACCCCTGGCTTTGGCAGTGGGGAGTACTTTGCTGTCGAAATGGGGGAACGAATCTGCAAAGGAGTCGCCTCGTTTGTGGATATGTGCGGTAGGTGAAGGATAGACATGTATATTGTGGTTGAGTAGGAATTGCTCTAGCATATCTCGAGCCGTAATGAGGAAATCACTGTTACTCCTCTGGCAACGGAACTTGAATGAAATCTCCAACAAAGTGAGAAAGTTTAAATGGCCAAAAGAATATTAAGCACCTTGATGATGTCCAGCTCCATTATCATACTGACAGCAGCTCGGACTTCATGCTCAAGACCGTGCACCTCGAAGCACATGCTTTTAAATACTACTTCAGCACCTGTGGCCATGGAAATCTGCTTCAGAAGGGTCGTGACTGCAGACGGGTTTAGGGTAGCAGGTGGCAAAAGAGCGTTGAATTGCATGGGGAGAAGCCAGAAAGATCCAACGTAGTATTGACACGCCTCGCCATGGAAGTCAGCTGATTGAGACAATTCGAATGACAGGATTGACTCACAAGCTGCATGATAGATCGGATAGTACGCTGGATGTTAACTCTATGATCGCCGTAGACAGTGATGAGACTCGTCGAACTGCCGAGAGACGGAAAGTGAATGAAAGTAGCATTGTCGGACATGATAGACCTTAGGTCGTCGGCCCTGTCGGTGACCATCCAGTCTAGCGTTCGAGGGAGAATCGCAGTGTCTCGTGAAATAACAGACTTGCTCTGGTGGCACAGTGAGCAGGGCAGCGAGTATAAAACAAGACACGTACTTTGTTGACAGATACCTGGTACAACATATCTCTCGCCCTCTGAACACCGAAGAATTCGCCCGTGATCCAGATTACATTCGCATTTCGGAAATTGCCCACTGAAGTGGCAAGTTCGGGGCCCATGAGACCTTGTAGAGGTGAAGGGAGGTATATATTGGTTGCTGTCTCTTCCTGGATCGTCTGCAAGACACTGCGCTTCCTTCCAGCGATGATGGCATGCAACTTGTGGTCGATCTCGCAGACCTCTGAGTGAAGGCCACTCTGGAAAAAAAAATGAGACAGCGGGAAGGAAAATGCACGGCACAACAGACCAGTTCATCGAGCATGACCAGCAGACGCACGCGAGCCAGCTCTACCGAGTCTTCATGGCCAGTCACGACAAGTTCACAGACCCGCTCGGTCTCGAGGCCCGACCAGCCAGCACTGCTACTGATGCCATCTGGAGGAGTTCGGTTTGAAAGAGAAAGAGGGCTGTTCACGACGGCGATGTGTGCAAGAGTCTGCGAAGCAATCTCGTCGAGACGACGTCTGACCTCAAGCTTGAGTGCAGGCTTCGAAGAAGGAGAGTCGAGGATCTCTGAACGAGCGACCTTGATGGCTGCGCGGTGCTGTGGAGTGGTGAGTGAGAAATGGGTGGAGAAATGAGAGAGAAAGAGCAAACTTGGATGGGACACTCCTTGAGGATCATGCCGCGGGTGGCCATGACCTGCTGGTATGCGCCAGTGATGTGGAAGTTCCAGCTGCGGGCGTCGTTTGCAAGAAAGTAGGAGACACGACAGCCATGGAGGGACATGGCCATCATTGCAAGCTTCTGGATTGCATCTGAGTCGTGGGCGGGGGCATCAGATTGGGGTGGATCGGGGCGGAGGTCAGTGGCGGGGGGGAAGTCGAGGGAAGCGTGAGCAAAAGAGAAAAAACTTCAATACCAGAAGAATGGGGATACAAGGACTTAATTGATAGGTTGTGAACGTAGACAGTCTCGCTAATACATGGGTCAGCCACCGAAACGCCAATAACGAGGAACAGGGGCAAGGGGGATTATCCAAAGAGGGTATTGATAAGGATGGCAAAGAAAAAAGCACCATAGGCTACATAAGTCAAAATCGTCGGAATAAATATAGTCACTCCGAATGGGCTTCCATAGTATTCCTTGATTTTCAGAACTAACATTAATGATCAAAATAGCAGGCGGAAAACTCACGGAAAATTGCGGATACTTCATCCCAGACAGGTGGAGGGTCGAGATAAGTACACAAACCGCACAGGAAAAGGAGAAGAGTAGCAAAAACTGTGCAATGGTCCCTTGAGGAATTGCCATTGCCCCAAGATAAAATCTGTGGATAATTGAAACTTGTGAAAGGGTGGTAGCAATAGTACCAACCCTATTGTGGCTACAGACTGGTGGAAGTTCAAAAAGAGAGATAGGTTATGAGGTAGATTGCTCACCAAACCCAGCAGTTGGCTGAATCTTTCCTTCCAATGCAAGTAGATTGCATGCCTCACTTCCTCTGTCTCTCCTTGCTCTAAATCTGGCAAAGTCTTCCTCAAAAAGGGCCTAAGCAAGGTGGTAATTGGTAAGAACATGGTACATGCAAGAATGAAAGATGTGCAAGTGCCAGCAAACAGGTGTCATGTGTGTTCTCGCGCGCTGCCACACCTGCTACACCCAACTATCAGCAATCACATACTCATTCTAGATCCATATTTCGTCCGTGTCGACGCAACGAGCACGGACCTACGCCTACCGAAGTCCTTCTCTCAAAGTTCCGACAATTTTTGAGGCTTTGCCTAGCAAGGGGAAACTCGTTGAGATTGAAGAGGCTCAACGGCGCCTACTCACCTATCTATACCCTTCAGATGTCCAACCACCAGAGTCATATGAAGGAGTGACTAGTATACCTTTCTTTTACTCTATTCTCCGTCCTGCACCTCAATTAGCGACTCCGCGTATACAAAAAGCGATGCAACCAGTGAAACTCCAACCGATTCTTCTTCCCTTCCAACGTCGCAGTGTCGGATGGTTGCTAAGTCGCGAAGGCAAGACAGTAGTCATCAGGATCAGCATACCGACTCTAGAAGGGATCCCATAACCTAGGAAACTCACCTCACGACCATATGCTCAGCAATATCCGCCCCTCTCAGATACGGCATAATCTGCACTGCCCTCGTATACACATTCCCCAAAAGCGTTTTAAATGTCGCATCCTTCCACTTCGCCGTGAGCTCATACCATCCCTCGAACCTCTGCTTAAGCGGGGGCCTAAACTCCTCCTTCAACTCATCCCAATCCGTATCATCCTCATCCACATCATCCAAGAACCCCGCAGGGTCCTCGTGCCCTCCTGGCTCCTCGACCGCGCCGTCCATAGGGAACCCCATCATGATCGCCGCAAACGCCATGGGATTCATCGGCATCGCATGGGTATGGGTGAGTATAGAATCCGCCCAGCGCTCAATACGGTCTTTGCGCTCTGACGACCCCACGCGGAGCTTAAGTATCTGTTCGACGTCGCTTTTGTGCTCTTCGTGGTCGACGAGCCCAAAGACGCCGATGAGCGCTGCGTGGATGGCGCGGATCGTTTCGAGAAGCTCTTGTTCGAGGATTTGGAGCGCACGAGAGGAGTACCCCGCTGCTACGAGGACACGCACGGCCTTTTGGAGTACCTCAGTGTCGCGGGGGCGTAAGAGATGCGAGTGTGTATCGAGAAGAGCGGATATCCTTAGTGCGTTGGTCTTCAAGCTGTATATCGCGAGCGCACCGGCGAGGGTGTCGGACGACTTTGTCGCATTGTCGTTTGTTTCTTGTAGGAGAATCTCGTCGGCCTTGGTGGGATTTGCTCTGAGGCCGCGGATGACTTTGAACATCTCCAGAGAGGGCATGGCGCGGAAGAGGGTGTGAAGACGGTCTTCGACGAGCTCTCGAAGGCGTATTCGATGTTGGTCCATTGGCTTAGGCCAGTGCGCGGCGTGGACGAGACACGGCCTGTTTGAAAAGTGGGCGGATTCTTCATCAACAAAGTCCTCGTGCTCGTCGTCGTCTTCTTCAAAAGAGCAGTCAAAGACGTCATCATCGGGAAGGTAGTCCTCAAAAAAATCATCGTCCCAGGCGTAATCATATTCAAACCCTTCGGATTTGCTGAGAACTACTCGAGGAATTCAGCAACACAATCTCGTCGGGATAGCCGCGAACGGGGCGGACGCACATGATCTTCCTCCGTGGAGTAGACGCTCCAACGCTTCCCAGCCCATCAACATCTCTATGTCTTCAATCATCTCCGGAATCTTGTTTTTGGCGGAAGAAGTTCCGTAGGCTAACATGGACACAAAAAGCTCGCGCCAGATCCACAAAATGGGGTTTTTCAGGGTATGGGGACCGCGCAACACAAATGACTTGACTACCGTCCCATCACGGGCTTTGATTCCGATGTCTATCGGCATATTCATCAACGAACACTTGCATCTATGAGAACTAAGCACATGTCACGCGACAACATTGCACTTACGACTCACCCTAGCCCCGGCACCTCAGAGAGTGTAGATGCGACGTCCGCAGTGAACAAGAGACATACGTGCGCCAGGTGGTAATGACCATGAAATTCGTATGTTACGGACCAGATATCGTTTAACCAGCTAATCAGGCTGTCAACGACTTCTGCTAAGAGTTCCTCCCGGTTTGAACGGTCCCTTGTGATCGCGAGTTTCGCATCTAGGCTAAGAGCATCCATAAGGCCGTTGACCTCCTTTTTCTTGCCCTTCAGATCGAGTCTTGGCATCGCTCGGAAGCGCGAGCGAGCTTCCACAGCACTCGACAAGACTTTAGGGGTTGAGTATAATTCAAAGGAGAGATAAGATTTAAGCGCACCGTTGTTAGATAGCTCTTCTGGGAGACTGTCGAGGAGAGGAAGCAAATGCTTTTCAAGCAGACTTCGTTGTGCATCTGGTGGTAAGGTTTCGTAGAGTTCTGCCAATCTGATTCTATGAGTACGTGTATACAAAATTTTGTGTGTAAGGACCCACTTGACGCTCGCTGACATATTCCTGCCTCTACAGGACACCCGTGCCCACTTTCGACCGCGACTGACCTTATCTCAGGACCCTCAAAGCGAACATCAAGAAAGAATTGACCATCCCACAGCAGACACGATATCTCGTCAGCATTAACCTCGGCCCCGTAGAAAAACATGTACATTTCTTTCTCTGTATCCAAGGGCACCTCACTTAGTCACTTCAGGTATATGACCAAGCTCTAGAGGGTGCGCTCCTAGAACTTGGTCTGGATGCAAGAGGTGTCGCCGTAGTTGAAGGCTGGGAAGTTGACAGCACTCAGCACTATCCTCCGTTCCGCGATCCGTAGGCTACGTGGTATATGCACCCATCCCCAAGTCGGCCAGATTCAGAGGCCTGGAGATAAGATTTTGAAGCCGGGTGCGGTGAAAACGATGGATGATGTGCTCCAGGTAGACATGGTGTGCATATAATGATCTTGTACTGATGTAACATCATGCAGAACATGAGGGACAGCAATTGGAGGACGATGATGGACAATCGTCAAGCCAAGGTGACGTTCTCAAAATGTGTACACATATCATATCTGATCTTCAT
This sequence comes from Macrolepiota albuminosa, assembly GCA_027475525.1. Taxonomy (NCBI): domain Eukaryota; kingdom Fungi; phylum Basidiomycota; class Agaricomycetes; order Agaricales; family Agaricaceae; genus Macrolepiota; species Macrolepiota albuminosa. Next base: position 21 of record JAMWFC010000076.1, on the reverse strand, counting down.
ACTCGTGATAGGTTCAAGCTT
>JAMWFC010000077.1:1597687-1838111 GCA_027475525.1 Macrolepiota albuminosa | reverse complement strand
GTCACAGATTTAAGGTTTGCGTGAGAGAGTTGTTCTATTTTTATTTAAATAAATTTTAAAAAATCTGAAAATATTATCTTTGAATAGCCCTTTTTAAATACATGTCCTTTGCACTCAAAAACACTCTATGTACCTCTCCAGATCATGAGAAAAATATTCTTTACTGTTTTTTTCTCACCAAAAATAATTCAAGAAATATCATAAAAATTCTACAAGTCAATGGTCAAACTGCATGTCACACCTATTCTAATTATCCTCAGACACACTTTCATCCAATAAAGCACCCTGAGCCTGAGAAGAAGATGGAACAACGTCAATACTCTGATTTTCGGAAAATTACATATAAAAGTAAGTACCATTCTGAGCGAGATACATGGATCTATAGGCCTCAGAGAGGGTACTCTGGCTGGCATGAGTGAGGTGCGGCAGCGCATTTATACTTGGAATGAAGGCGAGTACAAAGGAATCAAATGAATATACCATGAAAAATTTGGCAAAACAAAAATGAAAAAAAAAAATGACAGAAGGAAAAAGATCTCACCTCATCATCATTGTCCAAGATGGTGTGCGGGCAAGGCAAGGTGGCCTCCAGCAGCAATAATGGGTCGAGTCACCTACAACGAGTAAAAAACGGTTAAATTATAGATAAATGTAGCAAAAATTTGATCTTAAAAAAAAACTTTAAATGCGCCTCATTGTCGGTGGCACGATGCGTGGCTATGAGACTGCTGGAAGAAGAAGGGTCTGACAGTGAAGCGAAGCATGCTCTTTGAACTGGGAAGAAGTGGCCACATAAGGCTTGAGGTGTGGGTCATGCAAGGGAGGCGGTGTCGAGATCGATGCCAAAAAATATGAAACTGTGAAACATTAGTAGATTCAACGAAAGACAGAATTCTTACGAGAAATTATAAGAAAGTGGTCAAACTTTATGTCTATTGTCAGCTAATCGTGGGGATGGTGCAGTAAACGGGCTCACCGGGATTGTTGCTCAGCGTGAGCACCTTCTTGTTGGAATAACAGGTACGCGACTCTCTGAACGTATGAGACATCACTTGGAAAGACGCGAGTTCTGTCTTACGCAAGAGATATTGAGAACATCAATTCTAAGCTCCGCAGCCCCTGCAATGATCCATTGTGCCGAGATGATGTCCACACTGGATAAGTAGGTATCAGAAATGGTACTAGGGAAGAGGCAACGAGTTCCTGCACGAGTCGAACGTGCGAGGACTCGGGTCTGATGTAACTACTACAGGAAACAACGTCGTATCTAGTCAATGCCATCTCATCAGAAATTTGCCACGACAAGTCTTAGTGGACAGCCCATGAATACGGATAAGACCAGATCACGATTAGAATCTATATTGATAGCACTGTGGGGGGAACCTCAGGAATCCCGCGACAGGTGAAGAATTGAAGCAGGCATAAGCGAAAGAGGATCTGAACCACAGGTTGAATCTGAACTATAAAGCTCGTTCGCCCCATTACAGATTTCACCACATGGTAGTGGTGTGTGAAAACACGAACTCTCCAATACCGCATGACAGCGCCGGGGAACCAGCCGTGCACACTAATAACAACCATGCGCTTACACCCTCTCGGCATGTCCTTCTTCACGTCTCCCACATCCCTATCTTTGCCTTTGCCTTTGCCCTTGCCTTTACCCAGATCCCATCTTGGACTAGAGGTAGACGTCGACAGCGGTGGATGGGTAGGATTCACAATATCATAAGCACGCGGAAGTTCCTTGCCAAAATATTTGAGGCACTCTGCACTCTCCCGCTGTTTGTCCGGGTGCACATCCGACGTCTGACCACCTTCGTCGCCACTGGACAAGACTCCGTTGACTAACCGCATCGTCTTGCTGAACGCACTCTCCGATCCGACTTGAGGTGGTGGCGTGCTGAGATCGGGACTCGAGGAGCGCACGGAAGCAGATGCAGGCGCGAATTTGATGGAGTTGGCAATGATCAGCGGAGGCACTTTGCCTTCAATGTTGGGTGCGGGGGTGATCGAGGGAGAGCGTGAAGTTGAGAGCGTAGCAGCTTTTCAGGGAATGTTGCAAGTATTCAATGAAGACAGTGTCATTCTGTGGCAAAGCGAGCGATTAGGTAGACCTTTGATAACCAAGTTGTCCGGACACCCAGAAATCGAATTAAGCGTCAAATGAACATCAACTCACCAGTCAGAGTACGTCTGCTTATCAGAAATCCCGTGCTGCATTCCGTCATCTCATTAACCAACGCCGCTTCGAGCTCGTCTTCAGAATACAAGCACAAGCTTGGATCAAACGGTTCCTGAAGCTCTCGCTCTTGCGCGCTGGAACGAAATAGACGTTCGATGTCGAAGCTGGTGTGGGAGAAATAGACCGTCAGGACCGCGAAAGTGTGTGCATTGATTGTTTCGTTGTACGGGTGGCTCCAGACCTCGCTTTCCGCGTTTTTAAACATGTTCCAATCAAAGAAGTAGTTGGTGCGTGCTTGGTGCGTTCAAATTCTTGTTTCAGTAGATTAGACTGCTTGTTGAGAAAACACAATTGGATATTCAGGTCTCACGACAGTGGCGTACGATTGTGGCGCACCCTGCCCTCTGGCGGTATCACTGTCTCCGTATAACTGCCACCGACCCCTCTCCGCTCCGGCCGCCTGCCGCACCCGAAGGATGATATGCTCCCCTTCCCCATCTATATCTACGAACTAACAACGCTCTCCAGGAAACCCCTCTATCGTGCGATTCGTGCCCTCCACCACCGTGAAACCAACTTCCGGCACGCCCTTCCACAAACAATCCGCTTCCTCACGAGGCACACAAACTTCTGTACGACGCTGCTCCTAAGGGGTAAGCGGCTTATCAGTGGCAGCTATGATGAGACGATCAGGTTCTGGGATGTGGAGATTGGCGAGATGAAGCGGTGTTTGGACTGAAAAGACCACGATAGTCGGTTTTCCAGCCTGATTCACAGCTTGCACGAGCGCGAGCTGTGCACAGACAAGTCTGAACGCAAAAGGTCAACGTGTTCGCCCCCGGTCACATTCATCCATGGCGTCCAGAGGTTTGGTTGGTCGAGAGACCACGTTCCCACCTTCGTAAAGCGCATCAGTACAATAGTAATGGAGAGGGAATGAGGAAGAGGAAGGAAGAGCACCATACGTACGTACCATCACACAGAGTTCCTCGCAGCCTCAATACCAGACTCATCATTTGACCACAAATCACATCCCTGCGCAAAGTTGATCTTCGTGGAGCTCGATATGTTTGCGAGGTATTGCTTGAACCCTGCGAGGGGCGTAATACCTCTCTTAGACGCGTTCAGAAAGACGTAATCACTGAACTGAGTGTGTCAGTAGAGGGAAGATAATGTATGTATAGAATGCACGACGCGGTCGACTTGGGGACCAATAAGAGCTACGGAACCAACGTTTGTGCTGAGCGGGAGCGTGTTCCCTCTGTTTTCGAGAAGGTCAATGCTCCCTGTATCTGTGGCATGGAGGATTTCTTTAGATTTTGAGGGGCGAATAGAGGAGAGTTAGTCTTCGTAAGAATAGGGATCTATCACATGCAATTAGTAAGGATAATGAGCTGACTACAGGAAAGGAGAGTACTTACTCTCGAACAATCCAAGGGCGAATTTTGTTCAGAGGATGCCTTTGAGTGTGCCATCGATGGAGTACATGCTCGCATTTCCAGCTCGAACTTGATCTTAAACATGGTCAGTATGAACTGTACTGAAGTCGATGAGGGGTCCGGTACCTGAAAGAGTGAGAAAGGTGAAGGTTCCTATGTAATGGGTATGAATTAGAAGTGAAGACGAGCGGTAGTAAACACACTGAAGTTGTCCACCGAATCGCCGCCTCACTAGTTTTCTTCCTCAGGTCTGCATTCCCATAAAGAATGCATGGGCGACCGTGAGTAACGGATCTTCCCCCTTGACCTGACCCCACTGGATCTCGCACGAAAGATCAAGCCCAGGTGCGAACATGTGCGTGATTCCAAGGCCTTCTGCTTCATCAGGCCAATGCTGGCGACTTGAGATACAAGGTCTGTGTCAAAGGATGCCGCGAGGCCGATAGGAGAGGGGAATATTGTCCCATTGTCTGTGAACCCGTGGAGGCCTGGAGAACAGGAGGTAGCGGTCGGAGTAGGGGGAGAGCAGACCTTCGGATTGGAAGAGCGCAGGCATGCCGAGGGTTGTATTTTCCATCAAGTAATGCTGGCCAATATCTATTGTGTAGATGAGCTTTTTGTAGGGAATGAGGTGTCCCGCACCATCTCTTCCTGTATGAGGTCATGCAGGAAAGGACAGGAGAAGAGCTGAGTTATCGTTAATATCAACTCCATTGATAGTGGAAGCTACGAGTCCACGGTGCATGCTAAATAGGGTCAAAAGATGCATCTGAGCTGAAATAGGTAAAGTGTGAACTCACGCGGTATAGGAAACTTGCAAAGGACGTGCACGCGCAGCAAGCGCGGTCGGACTTGCTTTTGCGAAACGGCAGTGGGAGTGTGGGCGGGGGCATGATGCAGTGTTCGGACGATCCATAAGGTGATTACACGCGGCTGCTTGTTGGGACACATACATTGGAAGGGAGCGGTAGATGGCTGAGAGATACACAGAGGGTTGTATCGGAAGCGGAGGATCAGATGCGAATATATTGAGGACGTTGAGAGGCCAGAGGGAGACGTTGGAGACTGCGAGATACTGTGAGTTTTGGATAAACGTGCGATTTCAGGCTTATTTTCTGGTTTGTGCAGTACGAGGTGCAGATTCCAATATCGAGCGTGCATCTGGAACGATCAAGAAGATGATCGGACAGTGAGTCCGCATTTTTGTCCCTTTGTTTATCTTTTCAGAATTTACAAGCAGCGGTTTATACTCTGCGCCATGACGGTTATGCGTCGTTATCATTCTGTACTACAAACTCGTACGATAGTTTTGCCATTTCACTCTTGACTCTTGGATTTGTAATGCTTCCTTTATACTTCGGCCAGCGATTTATATGTATTGCTATCTATTCCATTCCGCCCGCTAAGCATACATTTGTAAGTTGAAAATACTACTCGTTTACACAACACCTATAGATGCCTTGGGGGGACCCCTGCTGCTATCCATGATACTGTAGGTCTATGTTCGTCTATTATCTGGCTATTCAACAATTTCTGCAGCCAACGTCTACTATCTAGGCTCGTGGTGCTCTTTTATTGGCCGTCATCGGAGCAAAGCTTTCTGAAGGTCTGAACTTTGCTGATGATCTAGCTCGAGCAGTCGTGAAGTCCATGCTCAGTCATCAACTTCTCCTGTTAGTGACAGCCTTTCCAAACATAGCCGAGCCACCAATGCCCATCGAGCAGAATGGAGTTTCCACAGCTTTGTCTGCTGGTTTCTCATTATTCTTCTCCCATTTGACGGACTCGTCCGTAGCAACGGGCTTGGTCTTCCCCGCGGAAGTAGTTGAACCCTTTACAGTGGCATCGCAACCCCGTTTTTGTGCTGGTGCATGAGTTTGAGTTCACGGATCCTGTTGCGGTTCGTCGTCAGGCACATCCATCACCCCCATCCCATTTTAGTTCCTTTCAACATCCTGCGCCGGTGGAGCAGCGATAGTCTTGATAATGAAAGATCTCGAGGAAAAGAAAGATGCCCATCCGGACCTGTTCAGGGCGATGGTAGCCTCGACAGGGTTAAGCATCCTCGGTAACTGTTCCAGCTCCGAGACTTTCGAAGTCTCGGTGTGCGCACCCACTGCGTCTCTTACCTCCCTGATTCCTGTGAGTGCAGACCCCATTATCGTTTTGGTTTCCGGTTTCTTGCCCGGAGCGTATGTCGTTCTGTGGATGTACTTGCAGGTGCAGTAGGTGTAGGAACGAGCGTAGAAGTGGAGGCGGACGAGTACCACGTCCAGGGGTTGAACCAGAAACTCAAAGATGCTGTGAGTACAGCATCCTCGGCATCCCCTGAGTTGGGTCTTGGGGTCGACGTCAAATCAATAGATTCACTAACTCTGGAAATTGGACGGGGGAGGCGTTCTGAAAACCAACTCCATGACTCTTTAGGTCAGCTTGTTGATGATGTTCTTAGAAATCTGTCGAGAATCAGGCGCACAATGTTTCTCTTTTCTCTTCCACCTACATACATTATACCCGATTTTCTGTAGCCATGGGTGTAGGTGCTCAGTAACCACATGTTAGCCTTTGAACTGAACGACTTCATGTAGGTCCTTACAGCTATTTATGGCTTTTGTGTAGGTGAGATAAACCAACAATAGGTCAGAGCTGGTGATTGCTGTTGGTATTGCTGGATTTGTCGTCGTCGTGGTTCTCAAAGTGGGTATTGCTGCTGCCGAGGTTGACGATGAGCTCGACAGTGAGGTCGAGGAACTAGAAGGCAGGTAGGTTGAGCTCAACTGCTGTGTAATGTAAATAAATGTACCATATCGGAGATGCTTTGAAACAAGAAAAGATTAAAACTTGCAAGTTGGACGGAGATGATACTACTCACATGTGGAAGTAGATGATCCCATTTGTTGGACAAGTGTGGCGCAAGACAGGTAAGGAGTGTGGAACTGTCCAAAGATGATCCCATTTGTTGGACAAGTGTGGCGCAAGACAGGTAAGGAGTGTGGAACTGTCCAAAGAGTGACGGAGGCTAGGATAGGAGTTGAAGATCGTTGGTGTCAACAACCAGCAGCCTTCTGAATAGACTAGAATATATATATATTCCTAGCTATAGCTACATTACCTGAAACAAAGACAAGACAAAGACAAAATATATTCTCAGCTCCAATTAATTACAAATGGTTATATCAGCCCTCAATCAGCCGCCGTGCCTTGCCGTTCCCTCCCGTTTTGAGCTCGTTATACTCCTACCCACGCGGGGATCTTAGGCTCCTCGCGTAAGAATGCATACCTTTACTTCAGAAGATGAACAATAGCAGCAAGAGTATTGCGAGGAGAGATTAGAAATTTCTTTTTGAACATTTATTCATATCAAACTCTGTAAGGTGGAAGACCTGATTACTAGACCGGCTACAATTCTACCACTGTTTAAATCTTTCATTTGTAACTTTAATTACAAAAATTCAGAACAGCGCCAATAGTCAACCCATCGATTGACGTCTCTAAAAATGGACTGCATCTCTCTCATCGTCTGACTTAGGTTTTGTATCTTGACGGTTGCAAACTTAGCCAGTCCACCAATCTCGGCTTCACAATTACCGGCCTCAGGAATGACATTGTCAGACTCAGACATTGCACGGAAGAACTCAAGAAGCTTCACAGCTGGCTAGAGAATATGAATGGAATCAATGAGTTATTATCAAGGTCAAATGGAGTTGATCACCAAAAAATACTCACAATAACTTTAATGTCTGCGGCGCTGGCATACCTAGTACGTTGTTATAGCAGAGCAACCCGTGCCTGGAAAGATACCATGCGTAAGGGAGACACATCCTTATCCAATGCCACTTTGACAGCGTCTATCATCCTGTTCCACTGTGAAGGCCGAGGATGAATCAAATGATAGCCTCCGGAAGCTTTTCGCCGGAAAACGCGATATCAATGATAATCTTTGAGACTGCATGCATAGGCAGCCAGGAGATAAACTACATGCAAGCCCACAAAGAATGCATCCTGATCACAAATTAGAAAAATAAAGGTAACGTACTCCGGGAGAGAGGCTGTCTGTCTCTGCGAATATCTGCAAAAAAAAAAACATAAAATAAGCTCAAAGTAAGTTCTGTAGGGGACAAAGGTAGTACGTACTCTTTCCGATACATACTTCCCCTCTTCATAACCAGTCCCTATCGCACCAGCGGCGTCCGCCATGATTTCCTTGGAAAATGGTATGTCAATGCGTCCATGTGCTTGTGCTGACGTTGCAGACGATGAAAACACGAACCGAACCAACTCAGGATGAGATCCAGAACGCGCAAAGTCAACGAGCCTACGAATGCCTCGAACGTTCAGTTCAAATGACGTCAGCGAAAGGTTAAAGTCAAGGCGCCAGGCATTGTGGATAATAACAGTTACGGAGTCCCGAATCTGCAAGGGGAGAAAAGAAGTGATTCAACAGGAGCAAGGAAGCTTTCAGAGATCAATGGAGGACAAACGTACTTACCTTTGTTGTAGAGCTCAGCTGATAAACCAAGGCTGAGCATTGAAGTATCTCCCTCCACACAAACAAGCTGGTCAGACCGTAAGAGTTCCGCATCTAGCCCTTTGCCGACAAACCATTCAGTGTGGCGTTTGGGGATCAAAGCTGAGACTGTAGATGCACGATCCAGAGCATACACAAGCTCAGCAGATGGATCGAGTAAAAGATCAGTGAGGATCTGGGAATCCAGGTTTCCAGTCGACCCTGTCAGTAGGACCACTTTGTTCTCAGGCAGAGGGAAAGTGCCGCTGGTGATGACTGGTGAGTCCTCCAAACCAGTGCTGTACTTGTCAATCATCACTTCTATTTCTGCTTTTGCGTTCTTTCCGCCTTGATATCCCTAAGGATGAGCAACTATTTTGGCGAGCATTGTAAGTGCCTCAATAGACAGGTACGTATAGACCATATTTTGTGCTATATTCTCTGCGGCTTTTACCATAGAACTATCCTGGCTTCCCTGTAAAGCGCCGACGATTCGGAGACGAAGGATTGTTGCGCTCAGACTTTTCCGGAGAGAATGAGAATTGTGATAACAAGGTTGCAGAGGACAACCAACCTATCAAATCCCTGCTCGAAAAGATCTCTTGATATTGAGAATGCTTTGCCCGAATGGAGATCTGCAGCCTGTTGGAGGAGTCAGACCCGAACATGTTCATCCTTCCCAAGTAACAGGAGGTACGATGTCTTGTCCTTTCGCACTTCCTTCAACGGTGTATAGATAGTGGCATTGGAAAAACACACGCAGCAATTATATAATGGTCTGCGACTTACAGCGTCTCAATTTCATTGTCATAATTCTTCAGAGCCAGCTTCCGCATAACGGTACCTTTCCATGTTCAAGAAAGAGGCTTATCTTTCGAAGTGATGAGAATCATTTCCTCGAATATCTTGCTGAACGCCGGGGCGACCTTGTTGGCTTCTTCCACCATGGACCTAAGCAAACATTAATCACTCAACTATGTACCAAATAGTGTTTCACAATTTCGTGATCTGAGTCTGATCTGTGACATCAATAGTGTATTGGTCCTTGGGCTCGATGAGGATGCCGGGCCGATTGTGGGCGCGACCGAATATGATAGTACTCAAAACACTGCTCAAAAGATAAGTAGGATACAAGTTAAATGGCATTGGATAACACAGAGTATAGATCCCGGCACAGTCCTCTCCTCAGACGAGTGGATTATGACATCGTCAATGCGCCCAACGCTGGAGAAATCGTCAGACAATGTCAGGGCAGGAGGGATCTATTGCACACATCTTCCACAGATAAGGCTTTGTAGAATGAGGTTTGAAAAGGTCAGAAGTGGCATACCCTCTGACATCAGGTATATTTTCGACGGTGAGCGAATGCCTATCCATAGTCTAATTTGAATCGTGCCAGCTCGAACATTATACAAAGAAGCTAGAGTCAAAAACATTCACATACCAGAAACTGACACTCAAACGTCCCATCACCCTGAGGCACCCATCTGATCGGCGCACGGTCGCTAAACTCCACATACGCCCAATCAAGCTCGTCGCCAGGACGTGTCATGGCAAATCTTGGCGAGCCGAACTCGATACCACCATAAGCAGTAATGAGTCTAATACCTTGTGAAACCATGGAGTTGCCGAGCCTTGATGACAAGGATCCACCAGAGTATCCCTGGTTAAGTTGTATGAGTAAACTTATATGCATGTATGAATGTCAAAAATTCCGACATACCACAAAATGCAGTGTCCTAAGGAAGTTGATGGCCTCTGGAGACTGTGCCCAGACCTGCAAGAGCGCAGGGATAGTAAATATGCAATCGGACTTGGAGCGTCGGGTATGTTGGAGAATGTTCTCCGGGGTTGGTATCCTTGGCGTCCTTCCATTTGATGTCATCTAAGGAAGGTAGATGCTGACACAAATTAGCCCAAACATAATATAGAGAATCTGGACAATAATGCCGAATGTATGGAATGGAGAAAGGATCATGGTTGCAACGCGCACTCGGGGCCTGTAGTCGCGAAACTGGATCAAATACAGCTGTTCAATTTCTAGTTCTCTTTCCGAAATTCGAAGGGGTGGAAATACTGACCCTAGACCGGTGATCATCAGTCCTACCGTCACCGCCTGGTATACAATTGTATCGGCCAATGCGATGAAAGCGACGATTTCCCAGTCAGGGCCAACGCGCCCAGGCGGAACCAGGTGAGCAACTCGATGACATGTACGTCCAAATTCAAGGAACGTGATCTCAGTTACCTTGCTCAAGTCAAAGTAAGTACGGGAAGATCAGCATTGTGCTGCCAGATAAAATCGACAGACTCTGGAATGGTCACCGGCTGTATCCACCGACGCGTTAAGCCGTAAGTCAATGTTAGTGTGTCGAATAACGCAGACTAACTATGTCGAAATCTCCGCAAAGAGACCAAACAGTTCGACGTTTCTGACATGTAATGAGCCACTTGGATTGTGTTTCTCGCTGGCAATTCTTACGAGCGCGATTCCTGCCCATGCCATGACTTCTGTGTGATCAAATAATACCTTGAACAGTGACATCCGGTGCATAATGAAGCTAGCCGCTAAGAATGACCCTAGACTCCATTTTTGTCGTCTTCGTCTCTTTTTTCTTTGTTCTTCGTTCAAAGACTATTGTCGGTTCAAGGTATATGTTCTCGCGACGCCTCGATCATTGATGGTGGAGTCGAGACGTCTACGATTCCGAATTGTCTCCTCGGTTCGTGTTATCAGAGAGATTCAATAGTCTATGAAATCTGCTCATTGCTTCACTCCAGAACGAGCAGATCACATCTTCGAATTCTAAAAGCCCTTACTTTCATATACAACCTTGTTCGTTACGGCCTCGCCCTACCCTCAAGGTCGGAGATAATCGGACCTTTAGTACGTCCTCTTCTTGAATCGCGCTTGTAATCGATCTACCGAATATGCCGCAGAATCCAAGAGCAGCGAAGGTAAAAGTCGGACAGTAAATCGTTTGTGTCCATCTATATATAGGTCGAGATCAAGTGCGGGCACAGGCACCACGGTATCGAGCCAACTCGGGATCTCCTGGTTCGTCTCACGCAACAACTCCACGAGCTCACGAACAATATTACGGTTACCGCGGTTGAAAAACGTCGTGCTGAGACCCGTGTTACCCGCACATCCTGTGCGGCCAATGCGGGGCACGTAGTCATCAATGTCGGACGGCAAGTTGTAGTTCACAACGTGCGTAACGTTGGGAATATCGAGTCCGCGAGCGGCAACAGCGGTGGCAACAAGGATAGGGGTACGACCAGTACGGCGGTCACCATGGATAGAAGTTGCAGGGAGATTGTTGGCCATCAAGAAGTCACTGAGCATGTCAGCCACGCGCTTGGTCTCGACGAGGACAAGTGTCAAGCCAAAGTTTTCAGACTGGCTTGCTAAAATGTCAAGGAGGACACTGCGCTTGTCGTGATCCTCGACGTACTCAATCTTCTGGGTGATATTCTCGCTAGTAGATCCAACACGGCCAACGGAGAGGAAAATATAATCTATTATTCATACTTGCAATTGAACTGATTCGGGAGCAAATTGTAATATTTCATATCCAACGAAATTGAAGTCAAAGGTACACTTCATATAACTCGTCCTCGCCAACTCCAAACCAGTCATCCATCTCGTCCAAAAGTCTCCTCCTCTCTTCCTTCCAGACTGCCTTCCTTGCCTCGATGCAGGCGCGACACATCCCTTCGCTTAACCATGGTGCGTTTGCAAGTTCAAGTAACCCACGCACCGGATCACAGAGATATTGCTGAAGCATTCCCGACTCATGTACGAGTTTTGTATGTGCCTTTTTAAGGCGCTCTGCATCCGTAGATATGCAAGGTGTCGTAACCTTGACTCGTCCTATATTTTCATACATTCTAATTCTCCGAGCAACGCTGACATTGCTGATGGCCACTCGAGGGAAGGATGCTTCAGCGCGCGCATTTTCGCAAGGCCGGAAGCGATTTGCATTGTCATGCACACCTGTGAGTTCCACCCAGCGCCTCGCAAACTTGTTTCTGGCTGACTCGATCGTTACGAGATCTTCCATTTCAAGCCTTCCCTTTAGAACCTCTTCTTTCATCGCGTCTGAAGTTTGGGGACCTCGCACAAGCTCGTAGAATGCTCGTGCGATAACCGCATTCAGGTTAGGAAAACGTGCTGCACACTGGCGGGCTGTAAAGATTGCCTCGATCATATCCAGTCGGGGGTTGATGTCATAAGATTCAGGTAGTACCATTGCTAGGACGTGATTTGCTGCCCACGCTGCTTCGCCTTCAAATCGGAGAGTAGTGGCTACTCGCAAGATGGCAGTGATATCAGTGAATGACCGGCGTTTATTTTCAAATGTCCTATAGAACAGTTAGTTTGCCTTCTCTTAAAATGCAGGTGATACTTGCGCAAACGCTTCAAGATAATCAAGTAGTATTTCGAAATCATCAGAAGATACTCCAGTTCCATCCAAATTAACTATCACTTCATTTTCATCAAGTAGTTTTGCATCTGGGTTTTCATCAAAGAGTGTATCTCTGAACCAGCCACTTATCCTTCTCAATCTATCTGCATTGAGTTTAAACTTGGTGTCCTGAATTTGGACAATAACTGGCTGTTCATCATACCAGTGCTTCGACCTAGTATAATCAACTTTTCGACGTTTCGTAGATTGTTTGGGTAGCGGATCAGGAGTAGTTTGGAGGGCGCGCTGAAAAGTGCCAGATTGGTGGATCATTTCCGCTTTTAAGGACATATATTCGAAGAACAATGTCAAGGAAAGTGGCAATCGATGAGAGATACTGGTATCTCATACTCGTGAGTAATTTTCTCATGTCTTTGCAATCGATTGATCATATCTGATGCCAGCCATTCTTGTCTTCAATCTCTCACAAATGGACAGCCTCGCCTTTATTTAGTTCTCACAACCTGCTCATCTACGGTGGAAAAATTCCCGAGACTTCTAACCGGGTTTCACGGACCACCCAGTTATAATTTATATAAGATATCATCGTCACATGGGGATATAATCTATCTGCTCTTATGAAGCTTACGGACAGTTTCTGGCTTCCAGACATGAGAAAAGGAGGGATATGAAGCAGGCAGAAGGCGCCAATGACACTGGTCTGATTGAAAAGAGATTAGAAGCCCATGCGACGACACCTGGGTTGTTGGAGGTGAGTGGTGGGATGTGTTCTGCGATGATCCAGTCGAGAGGCAGGGCAAGGCCAAGGACATCGCTAAAGTTGTGGCCAAGAGCCTCGGAGCTGATGTCATCTCTGGCAGCTGCGCGTGTGCGTTAGACCGGTTAATGAAGGGTTAAATTCACACACAGAGAGCGTGATAATCAAGGCTGTAGCTGCCAATGTTGAACTGGTCCCAGATGATGTGGCCAGCAACATTACCTTGCAGATACTGGATGCTAAAATCCTTCCCAGTCTTCCTCAAGCTCGACGGGTCGCAGAGATGGCCGCTAGTCTTGCTGCACAGCGCCGACTATTTTCTCCTCACATAAAATGTACACCCTCAGTTCAATGATAATTAAACTGAGGGTGAGCCAAACAAATATACTGGCATAACTACAGTAGATAAAGTTACTGGTCATTATCAGCAGTCAACAAGTGTTTAATCCATCGGGTTATAACAATGACTCTTGTTTCGATGCCCATTGTTGTCTTCTCAAAAACCTTTTCCATCCTCCAATTCTATTTTTAATCAATCTCGGTCCAGTATAATCTTGCTCCACGAAACTTATATCAGTCTGGGTGAACCCTAACTTTCGCTGATCTTGCTGCACGATGATGAACACGATTTTGAAGCAATCCACTGGAGAAACCGTGAGCTGGTGATCGCACATGACAATTACAACAAAAGATCAGATGAGCCAGCGTCAACTTGAAGCCACAGTCTTTGGGACAGCAGCACCGACAGTAGCATCGATCTTGTACGCTCCGCTCCACGGATCGATCAGTAAAGCAGAACAACAACTAGCAAGACCACATACATTCATATGCGCAGGACCCGGCGACGTGGAGAGGCAGGACCACGCTGTTCTGGGCACCAAGGCCCTCGACGTGAGGAGTGGCGCGAGGAGTTAGGGACACTGGGAACGATGATGAGAAGAATATTCATGGCGACCATAGCCCGCATTCAATCGCATCATACCATGCCTGCCAATGTTTTTAGGCAGGAATCTTACATTATTGGTAATCTATTTTTTTCCCTGAAGCCAACACCGGTGTCGAGGTTTTCTATTGATCGGCGGCTGTCTATCTTTCAGCGCAGTCGATGTTTTTCTCTTCTTCCACCAGATGCGACACTACATTTCACAATCTTCCATCGACATCCTCGATCTCCTCCAGGATCACAACAATTCAGACGTCGGTGCTGCGTACATGAGTCAGTGGCCATGAGCTTCTAATCGTCCCTAACTGTTCGCACCCCGTTTGTTGACGAGTGTCGCGGCAACGCTGTGCCGCCGTTGTGCCTGAGAGATGCGAGAACTGTGATATCCATGGAAGTTTATGCAGACAAACAGGATGAAATTGAGTGTGTATCCTCAGTAAGTCATCTCTGAGTCTCGCCATCTTGTGTATACTTTGAGTGCCTTTATTTTGGCGACGTTAAATGGCGCAGAGTAGTGCCGTTTCCATGTTAACTTTTGTCGTTGTGTTTTTACCCTGGTCAATGTGTTTGTCGTTGCTGTACAACTTCTCATCTGTTTTTATATGATCTATCGAACCTGTTACTCACTCCCTTTCAGAGTCTTACACAAGCCACGGACACGCAGAATATCAGGCTTGTCTTTGCAGCAGTGAAAGAGACAATATTACAAAACGCACTGAAAGATTCTGGAATTCTCTAGTTTTCTCTGTATTTTGTTTTTGCTTTGCTTATCGCCTATGGTTTTTAGTTGTATCGTCATGTAGTATTTGTTCTATATCCATGCTACTCTTATGGATGTCGTATTTTCAATATAATCTACCATCTTGTCGTATTATACTTTCTTACATTTCATTGTTACATGTCATCGGCTGCTACACACTGTTCTCGAGGAAGATGCATACCATCTTCCAGACCACCTTTCCTGTTAAACACCATCTCTTCGGATCGAATCTCCTTCACCGATTAGCCTTTCCTGTAACAAGGAACCATAGGTAAAATCCCTGTCCTGGATTTGCATTCCTGTATATTCAAACCACACGGCATGATAGTCCGCCCCCCGATGAATCATCCCAAGGCAACCGTCGTAGTCAACAGTGTTATTGTGGAGGAGGTTGAGGTCCTGATGAGTCAGTACGAGCAGTTCCAAATCGTAAAAGGGCTCATTCTTTTGAGAGTGCCTTACAGCCATTTGGTGCTTTTCACTAAGTGATATGGGGAGCTCAGAGTATGGCAAGAACGGCATGCGTCCAGTTAGCATTGCAATGATGCGGATCTGCGGTCCCGCTGCACTAGGTGGACTGGGTGATGTTGTCCACAGATTCTTGGTGAAAGTGATAGAAATTTTGTCGAGTCTACAGAGCCTCCCAGGCTCCAGCGAGGATTTGGGTCAACCTTAGGAATGTAATCCGTGATAACCAAAAAGGAAACGACAAGCGATAGATCGCCTGGAATGTGGTCCGTAATAACTCAAAAGCCAGGACCACGATTGATGACGTGTGATATGGGTGGGACCAATGCTGAAACAAAATAAACATGAGAGGGTCACTGGGTCGAGGGACGGTCTGAGGCGCTGTCAATCCCATGGTGTCTGGGCTATCAACACTTTGCACGAGCCTGCCGACACTCTCCGTAGTCAAGGCGGTATAGACCGAGGAAACCGGACTTTGCTAGCAACGTATTCATACATTATGTGTAAAGTTTCACGATTTAGAATTAGACATGATGACAACACTATGATTTGGGTTATTCCAGATCTGTCGGACGCGAAAGAAGAACGTGCTTACCATATCCTCAATTCGTAATCTAAAGAGGGTATGGAAAGTAAGAACCTTGAAACATGTTTATTTTGAAACAGTAGTATGTGACTGAACCGATAGTAGTATTAGTGAAAAGTAAGATGTGGGATAAGATTAAATAAAATGAGACTAAGGCGGGCGTTAACATCTGCTTATCATTGTAAGCGTTTCAGAGTGATTGTGGGGTCTTTAAAACCAAAAGAATCCACCATCCTGTTTGGTAATCTCACTATCTTCTCAGGAGTTCTGTTGCGTCATAGGTAGGAACATAAAAGATGAGGTAGTAAGGGTACAATGCAGAAAGGACGTGATACATTCATAATCGTAAGGCTATGTCTGCCAATCGCAACGAGTCAGATTAGCAGAACACACAACGAGAACGGTAAATTAATCATACTCAACGTGAATCAAGGTAAAGAAGACTTCAATTGGACTGAGTCGGGTTTGACGCTGGACGTTGCAAACTCTGTGCTGGACGTGGTGGAAGAGGAAGTGATTCTGCAGGACTGGAAACATAACCCGGCAGAGGGATAATGGTAAATGATGGACGGAAAGCTAGTCGACGGAGATGGTTTAGAATTACGCCTCGATGCTGTCGACGTGCGTTTGGGGCTGAAGGTGTTAATTGGATCTTCTATGGAGAACGACGGAATCAGTGGCGACCCCGAGCGACTGTCGAGTTTTTTCTCGTCGACGTTCAGACTCGAGTTTGAGCCTCTTCTCCATAGCCACTGCCACTCCTTCATATGCTCAACTACTTCCTCGTCTTCCTCATGCTCCCCGTCCTGGTCCTGCCCCACCTCAGCCGTGAGAGACGCATAGGTATCCCTTCTGACACGACCGAGTGAGAAGCCTGGCCGACGAGGTGGAAGAGACAATGACTCCATTTCAACAGCAAGCGGTGTATGTGTCATAGTATAGTTGTCATGGTCATGGTGTGTCTCAAGAGGCGACACAGGCGTATTGGGTACAACGAGCCTCAATTTCATCTGGTTACGAGGAGACTGGATAGTAGAATTCCCGGGCAAGGACGAGGTGAGTGAGGCTTCGCTTCTTCCGTAGCCGTGCCTCTGCCCGTCGTCGGACTGGACATGCACCTTCCCAAGCTCACTGGGGGGCACAATGGGCTGACCGACGTTGCTGTCATCGTGAGACAGACACGGAGGAAGCGGCGGTGGAGGATGAGAACTGACTTCAATGGGGAGCGATGACGTACTGGAATGAGCTGACATCGGCGAGGGCTTGTGACCTGTGAAGAATCGTGACGAAGCGACGTCGCTAGATACAGAAGAGGACGAACAGGTCGTGATATAAGGTCTCTGCAGAGACAGAGATGGGCGTACGATAGGAGCAGGAACTTGGGAGGCAAGGGACGAGGACGGTACCAATGGTTTTATGGGCAATTCGCAGTTTGACGTCACCTTCACTCCGAGAATGACAGACGCCTTTTTTCGCACCGCCTAAACTCTGCCGGCCTCTTTCCCTTTCATTATGCAAACTAATGCGCTGCCTCTAGTCTTCGCCCTCACTCTGCATTGCATTCACGGCCCTCTTGAATCGCCCCGACATCTTCTGGGTGAGCGTACGTAACCCCCCTCCTTCCCCACCATCACTCCTCTTGTGACTAAGTGTGAATGGCGGAACAATCTCGTATGAGAGGTGGTGCCGATCCTTGGGCTTGCCAGTGGCTACGACATGGTCTGAGGCGGTGCCGAAGACAGTATAATGTGGCCGGTATTTCCCTCCGCCCTCTTCATTTGGTGCAAGTTTGGAATCCGTAGCTGATGTGAACAGTTGGGGCTCAGTCGCAGAACATCTGCGTCCAGAAGATGTATATGGTCTCTTCATCTTCTTCCCCATACCCAGCTGACGGTATCCCTTCCTGCTCGAGTCATCAACAAGAGGACATCAACACGCGCCCCACGGATGGCGTGACAGGTATGGAAGCAAACAACCACAAAAAGGGATGCGTCAAAAGGATTACGTGCACAGGAAAAAATGAAGGAGACCTTCCAAGAAAACAAGACATACACTTTAATTCTCTCAGCCTCACTCTAGGATCGACTTTCTTCCTTTTCTCGTCCGCAACACTAACCACACATTCCTCCGCATCGCCCTCATTCTTCGGCACCTGGGCCAGCCCAGACCCAAAAGGACGATGCCAAGGACCCCAAGGATTCTCTTCTAAATTTGGTGGCAGCGGGAGCGTCTTATCGAAGCTCGATACAGATCTTGCTAGATACATCTCATCGGACTGGGAACGATAAGTGTCAATAATGTGCGCACATTGTTAGAAGGATCAAAGCCAAGTTTGACCTGGAGGGAGAGGTTTAGTGTGGGAACACTCACTAAACATAGCGCGCCATATTTAGAGTACATTCTTTTTGTGCTTGCATTTAGTCTATCTCCTGGCTACCTATGCACACAGTTTCAAAGACTACAGTAAAGACATAGATCTGTATTTGATCCTCCATAACAGGCTTCTTTTCTTTTGATTTAAGGAATGAAGTCATCCAAATGCCAAATGAGGATCTGGAGGAGACTACAAACTGAGATGTTAAATCTCTGGTACCAAAGGTTGGAGAATTATAGCCTTCATTACAAAAAGAAGGAAGTTATAGCTAAGGCAACAAGTAAATCTAACCATTACTTCACTTGCGAGCCAGATGATTTAGCTAGGCTAGAATGTAGCTTGCAAGATGGCAATAGAGAAAAAAGTTAGTGCGGCACTCACATTGTGAGTGCCAGCCAGTCTTGAGATGCTCTCAGATATTGAATTTGTTTTATTACCTGATCTTTTGATTCACTGCTGATTTATTTAATAAAAGATGCTAGTGACTTCCAATTATTCTCACATCTTTTTATTCCTATAGTATGTGCAATAGGCACTAAAAAGTTAGCTCTTTCAGTTATTTCTAGTTATCTTTTTCAGGCATTAGTTTCTGGATTAGAATATGGGCATAAGAAGAATGACCAAGTTTTCATGAAATAGAATCTAACAAATATAACAAATCAGTGTGCAAAGCTACTAATATAGTAGAGTTCAATTATTTGGCAATCAGGAGTCTTTAAAAAGCAGATCACTTTAGCAATACTAGAATGATTACCTGGAAGTGTATTCTTGTTATAAAATGGAAGCTTTGAATAAAAAAAAATAGAATAACAAATAGATCTAATGCACACAGTTGCTGGTGATGTTTTCTCTGCCATCTAGATGCATAAAGCTATAATAGAATAGGAAACTCAGGACTTGAGCATTGCACTTTATTTGCTGAATAGTTCAGCAATAAATAAAGCCTTACTTATAAGGGGCAAGTTCAATAGATTGGGCATATTTTTGGAGGTCAGCTTCTAAGAGATCAGAATCAGATAAATGGCACATTACTTGATTCTCATGGTTCAGACCCATGCTTGCAATTAAATTAAAACTTTATCAAAAGTAAAATGAAAGTGAGAAAATTGACTAAGCAGCTAATACTTTTTTTTCAAAAATAAGCTTTGCTTTTTTAAAAGTCTTTGCAGCAGCTTTCTAGCCTTGTTCTACACACCACTTATGGCTTTTTACGCGCTAACTTCTGATAACATATCAGTCATCTTACAATCAGCGGCAGAAAACTGGACTGCTCTCTCCTATCTTGCCACCAATGATGGAGATAATTTTTCAAATCAGCTGCATGAGCTAGCAGCACAGCGAGGGATAATCATGGAGTTGGAGGCAATCAAAAGTCTGAAAACTTTTGCTGAATGGTGTGGAAACCAAGTCAATGTTGATAAAAGAATTTTGGAGGCACTTGCATGCAGAAAAGAATATATTGAACAATTTAGGCAAGCAAAAAGGATTTTACCAAATATTCACTAACTATTAAAAAATTTAGACAAGCAAAAAAATCTTTTATCAAAGAAACAGGTATCAACTGGAAAGAAGAACAAAGAGAAGCTTTTATCAGAGCACTTCCTGTGATACAAGTGCAAAAACTAGAAGAATGTTATCCTCCTTATGGACACTGCATTGCAGAATCAGAAAGCATTGCAGCTAAATGGCGAGATCACTTCGATAATGGTTATCAGGCAGACAAAAGGAAAAAGCGGCTTCCTGTCCATGTTCTTGACGGCTCAAAGCTATATTTTGATGTAGCTGAAGATATGAGCTGCATCTTCAAAGATGAAAATGGTCATTTGATTGGCATTGTTTTGCGAAACATATGTCTTTCAGCAGATTTGGTAGAATGGGCAGATTCAGTAGTGCAGAGGGCAGTAGAGCAAAGAGTAAATATAAGAGTAAGTTGATTTACCTTGAAAACTAAATTGGCTAATTGTTGCAATATAGAAAGAAGATCCAGGAAAGCTCATTCAAATGGGATATTCAGCTGGCTCTAGAAGCAAGACCGAGTTTCATTGGGTTAGAAACTTGTTATCCCAGAAACAAGAAGCTAGGGAAGAAGGAGCAAAAGTAGATGTGGAAGCAAGCTCATTGTTTGCAATTTTATGGAATATGGCAAAATCTAGGCTGCCAAAAGAAGTCATTGAAGATTTTACCACCTTTCTAGCAGCTGCAAAACTAAAAGGAATGGATGGAAACAAGCAGATGACTTGTGATGCTGCTTTGCTTTCTAAGCAAGAAGAAGCACCTTCCTCTAACTCTTCAATCTATGACCAGGCACTTAGGCAAAAAGAAGCTGAAAATAATTACATCAAGCCTACTCAGACTTCCTCGCGGCCTCTGGATACTATTCAGCATCTTCCTGGTCTAACTAGAGGAAAATGCAGTGTGCAAGCAGGTGATTTCAAATTCACCTTTAAAAACATGGACCTAGCACCTCCTGCAGGTGTAATGGGTGTCAACTACTCTAGGTAAGTTGTATAATAATTTTCTACTTGTATAAAAGCTGAAATTGATTCAGAGCAATTCGCCATGAATATCAGCCTCATAAATTTGCTATTGCTTGGACAGTAGCACGCAATATGGATTTCAATGCTGGAGGACATTTTTATTTTGCCCAGTATGGAATTAGAATGCGCTCAGCCCCCAATACTCTAACTGTATGGAAACCACTTCAACCACATGGAACAAGCCTTCCAGACTTTTATCCTTCAGAAATTAATCCAAAATTTGCTCAGCGAGGACTTTCATTTGTTACTTCTCCTCATTTGCTTAGTTCATGGAAATCATATGCAAAGGAGCATAATTTAGCAATTGATAAAGATATATAGAAACTATGAATATTATGCCATCTTGATTTGCAATATTTTACATGCAATTTCTGAAATATTGTATTATGCTACAAGTTTAATTTTTTTTCAAAGCTGGAGCTTTGGTGCAAACTATGGTACTGCTAAATAAGAGAAAAAAGTAAAAATATCAAAGTCTGGTTTTTCTAACTCGACAATTTGCAGACCATGGTCCCCCCCCTCACACGTAGCTGACTTAAGCAGGTGGATATCCAATCCACCCGGCACCTCAAGCCGCATTCTTATGCATAAACTGCCACCACTTTCTTTTTCTTCCTGCAAAGGGGGCTCAGTATGAAACAGCGTGAATCACCTCAGTCCTAATAAGTGTTTAGCAAAAGCTGGTTTACTTCGCCTTGAGAGGTTGCTCAAGCTCTCAAGCTTTGGTCCAGATGTTTCCACGCCAGAAGGGCTCGGCATGCAGCTGATGGCATCCTAAAATGTACAAGCAAACATCGCAGTGTAAAGCAGGCTCCAATTCTTTGCACTTAAAGCGGGGGTCAAATGACTCTGAGATTGTCTGAAGCCCCTTCACTCCTTTCTTATGCCACAGAAATACAGTATCAGGAGTGATTCACTGATCTTCGCATAAGTAGAATTCTCAACCTTTGTGGTCTTGAGAGGATATTCCAGCGGCGTGATTGGAAGCAGTAAGTCCTCGTGGCCGGCATGCTGTTATTCGGTACCGCACCCGTTACTTCGTCGAAAACTTGTTTGGATTAAGTATGAGTACCGGTGTGAGATTGGCTGGTGGGTCAAAAGACATGTATCCGTCATTTTGAGCGCACCTGTCCTTTGCTGAGTCCCCTTCCTTGTCCTGGAATACTCCAAGTTGGTTGCGTATGATTCGGACAATTCCCGTCCTCCCATGGGAACAATACTCCCTCAGAAAATCCAAGTACGTCTAACAGGGCTGAAAAGTTTGTGCGCGCATCAAAACGGCCTCAGTTGCCTAATGGAATCATTCCGACTGTGGACGTGTATTTGAAAGCGGACTCAGGTGAAGAATGGTCACTTGCAGCTGGCGAGAGGCCCAGGAAGACCCCACACCAGTTTCCACTGGGTCAAAGCCAAAACAATCGATATCGTGACCGCCTAAGGTTGATTGGCCGTGAGATCTGGATTCTTGGAAGTGTAGCGCTGCGGCAGCCCCAATCACAGCATCGTATATTTGTAGGAGAGACTCAGGATTCGTAGGAGCTTAGTGATAGGCACCTCGGTGATTCTGGGTCCTTCTCTCGATTTGTTGATCTCATTGATTTGACGTTAGTTTTGCCACACCCACTACATTCAGGATTTCTTCCGCGAGCACGTTAATACAATAGGTTTCTGTGAATATCACTCCGTAACGCTGGGCACCATAATATACTTAAGCATGAACCACTTCATTTGTTTCAATTCAAGTGCTTCTTCCAACGCCCCCATGCGCTCACCACTCACACTCACACTATGACATTGGAAGCTGCACCTATTCTCAGGGACGTTGACCTTTTTTTGTTCGACGTGTTCAGCACTTTTGTAGATTGGCAAAGCACTGTTGAGAGGGAGCTGAGAGCTCTTGCCGCTCTACATGATCTTAGTGGGTATCACTTAGCAGACGAGACTATGCCATACGAAAGCCACGTCACTCGTTCTCGGAGGTTGGCGAGAAGTGGGAAGCCAGCTTTGCGCAATAATGGCGCACAGGGTACCTGGAAACGGCGTTAGCTCAGTTCAAACCATGTATCCCTCTGCCTGACTCGGTCTGACTCGCTTGCTTGACCGCTGCACGCTGATGGCTCATAGATTCGGGATAGAATGCTGGACGTTCCTGGCTCATTCTGGAAGGTCGTGATCGGTGACTATAAATTTCGTCGAACGTTACCGCCGGTAGACAAAACCATCCTCGTTCCACTGACCAACTCACTGTATATTCCTGGAACCTGTCAGATCCCGACACGTCATCGTTGATGTTAGTACTGGTTATTATATTGAGAAGGTATGTTCTACCTCGTTTTCTTCCGGTGCTTGCAAATAACGCAATGTACCGAGCTCAGCTGTTCACATTCGTCTTTCTTGGTGCTGCCCTTGTTTTAGCTGAGCCGTAAGTGACGATCAGGTCTATCCAGCTGGAAAGCGGTCAATCTCATTCCTGTAAAAATAGTATCTCGACATTGCAACGCCGTGATGCAACCAATGTCTTTCTAGTTCTATGTCGAAGATTTCGGAAAGCTTTATCGCAGCGTACCTCGTTTGACCCATGTCCTTTGCGCCCGGGCTAATGATGTAAACCTTTTAGTGCGGAAACTGTGGCACCCAATACGCGTGCCACATTGAAATCAACGACGTTTGGGCTGCCGATGGTTCCGCCCTTGTAGGCATCAACACGTAATCCTGACACGACTTTTCTATAGTACTGCTTGTATACGTCGCCGGACATAACCGAACTTTGATGAGATAAAAGTGGACTCGAAAGATATCTAAATTTCAATCGATGTATCCTGATTCATGTATACGTAGTTGCCAAAAGCTTGAGTTGGGTATTGGGATTTCATTTGAAATCCACACATTATTGATCCTGGTCTCCTTGATTTTTGTGATCTTTCTATCACAAAATACCCACTGAGGAAGTCTTGCTGGTCTTCTGAAGATGGTCGAATGGATGAAAAACTCGTCCCTTCGGTAGTGTGATGGTCATTCACAAAAATAGCATTTTTTCCCAGAGTTTTACTTCCCCACTAAGGATTGGTCGAACCCTATGCCTCTTGTTCAAGCTTCTGGACCCGATTCTTGTCCATCTTGAAGAAACATCTTGAGGCTGGAATTTTGCACAGAGACCGGAAACCATTGAGCCACTGATATCGATAGTTTCGTGAGGAAGACATGTACATAAGGGCCAAGTGGATGGATGAAATGGTCAGATGGTGTCGAAGAGTCATTCGGGCCGCTACTTCCTCCCAATGGCAGATGAAGGCTTACGCGCTCACGGCGGTTCGAAATGAGTTGCTCTTCCAATAATTGAACGTCTTGTCCTTCCTATCGACTCACATATGGTTTCCACGGCTGACCTTGAGCAGAATAAAGTTGGAGCAGAAGGCACCTTTTTTCAGGCGCAACTAGGAGTCAAATCGACAGACCTTACGCGTGCGGAAGCCGTGTACCGTGATGCAGAAACCGCCGAATACAGTGACGAAGATGAGGTACGTACATAATCTTCGTTCTGGCCTTTCCCTTCTGACTCGTTTTCTTCTCCCAAAAGAGACGAGTGAAGCGTAAGATTGACTAATCTGCAGGTGAGGACTTACTAGTACTTACTTCCTATACAAAGCCTCTGCCAACAATAACTTCATAGTTTCATTTGTGAGTGATCTCACAATGACTTATATGTATCCTGAGTAACAATGTTCCTTACATTTTCTACAGTTAACCAATTCGGTGGGTTTTTCTCAACTGGGAACTCGTATCTAGGAATGTATATACTGATAGCTAATAAAGACCGGACGAACATGTGTGCCCCTTCAGTTTTAAGTTGCTCTCAATAGTTGGTTGACTGCTGCAGTGGTAATGTCCATGTCGTCGAGGCTTTCAATGATAATTATGTACGTGCTCGCTCCACTCTTTTACCTACTCTTTTGAACGATATACCGATTGAAGAGAGTTTCGACTAATGCGAAGTGGACCCTCGCATTGAGCATCTTTTACGTCGGATACTGTGAGCTTGCACTGGCAGAAACTCAAGTTTCATGCTTCTACCGTGACATTGTTACGTCTCTTTGAAATACCTGCCAATAGCGAGTCACGATAATTCTACTCCTTAGGTCTTCTGACACAATTCGCAGTCTTGCAAAGGCATATCGGGGCCAGCAGATTGTAAGATAATCATGCGCTACCATGGAAATCTGCTAAATGACGCAGTTTCTAACTTTCGCTAACGGGATGGGGCGTAGCATCCCTCTCCTTTGTGTATGCAAAGGGGTATGGAGGTCTTTTGGCTCTAAGGTGAGTTATTCTGCAGCGGGTAGCGATTGACTTTGCCCAGGTCTCTTTAAAGAATACTACTGGGAATCGGAGAAGCAGGTTTCTATGCCGGTATGATCTATTACCTGTCGTTCTGGTACAAAAAGTGCGGTTCAGAATGTCTGTATGTCTACTGATTGACGCGAGTGTGATTCTGGCCTTAGCCCTGAGCTTGCTATATGCATCAGGTGCGAGGCTGATGTAAGCAGGTGGATATCCACCTCACCCGGCAGCTCATGCCGGGGTCGCACGCTTACGCTTGGGTGATGTAAGCAGGTGGATATCCACCTCACCCGGCAGCTCATGCCGCGGTCACACACTCACGCTTGGCTGATGTAAGCAGGTGGATATCCACCTCACCCGGCAGCTCATGCCGCGCTCACACGCTCACATGTGGCTGATGTAAGCAGGTGGATATCCAATCCACCCGGCAGCTCATGCCGCGCTCACACGCTCACATGGGGCTGATGTCAGCAGGTGGATATCCAATCCACCCGGCACGCCATGCCGCGCTCACACGCTCACATGTGGCTGATGTAAGCAGGTGGATATCCAATCCACCCGGCATGCCATGCCATGCTCACACGCTCACGCTCACGCTCGCTGATGTCAGCAGGTGGATATCCAATCCACCCGGCACGCCATGCCACGCTCACACGCTCACGCTCACATGAGGCTGATGTCAGCAGGTGGATATCCAATCCACCCGGCAGCTCATGCCGTGGTCTCACGCTCACGCTCACTGATGTAAGCAGGTGGATATCCACCTCACCCGGCATTCCATGCCGCGGTCACATGCTCACGCTCACTGATGTAAGCAGGTGCCAAAGGTCTACCACCGAGGTCGACCGCCGTCTAGAGCTCTTTGGACCCACAAACTTGAGCACGAAAACAAAACGCCTTCTTTCAGGTAACCTTCTTTTTTTGCGCAGCCAAGACATTTACTTTGCCACTCACAGTTCCTCATTTTCATGGAAGGTGCGGCCTTCATCGCGATCGCTCTCTCTAACGGTGAAGGTCGTGTACCCGATTGGGAACAAACCTTGTCCCCGGGTATATGATTTCTTTCAAAGTCAGTAACATTTTCTCCGCTGATTGGCATTTCTCAGAGTCTATCAACGTCTCTATCGACCCCTCGATGAGCACGTCTGCACGGTCTTGCGCTATAACTAGTGATGTGTGCCAACATCACGCCCGCACTTCCTCGTGCGACCGTGGGTATCGCGGACGCTGCACACGGTGCGTCTGACATCGCGCTCACTGAACCAGGTCGCCAGACTTACGGATGGGCTTCTGGTGCCAGTTGCCATTTAGCAAGTTTGGATTCCTCGACGAGCACGTCTGCACGGTCTTGGGCATGTGCGCTGCCTCGTGCGAGCGTGGGATTGCCGTCGAGGGTGCTGTGGGCGCTGCGTGGGGAGCACCGTGCTCACTGCAAGTTTGGATCCCTCGACGAGCATGTCTGCACGATCTTGGGCATGTGCGCTGCCTCGTGCGAGCGTGGGATTGCCGTCGAGGGTGCTGTGGGCGCTGCGTGGGGAGCACCGTGCTCACTGCAAGTTTGGATCCCTCGACGAGCATGTCTGCACGATCTTGGGCATGTGCGCTGCCTCGTGCGAGCGTGGGATTGCCGTCGAGGGTGCTGTGGACGCTGTGCAAGGTGCGCCGTGCTCACTGAATCAGGCCGCCAGACTTTGCCAGATAACAAGTTTGGATTCCTCGACGAGCACGTCTGCACGGTCTTGGGCATGTGCGCTGCCTCGTGCGAGCGTGGGATTGCCGTCGAGGGTGCTGTGGGCGCTGCGTGGGGAGCACCGTGCTCACTGCAAGTTTGGATCCCTCGACGAGCACATCTGCATGGTCTTGGGCATGTGCGCTGCCTCGTGAGAGTGTGGGATTGCCACCGAGGGTGCTGTGGACGCTGTGCAAGGTGAACTGTACTCACTGAATCAGGTTGCCAGACTTGCAGATGGGCATCTGGTGCAGCAACTGGCAGCAGCGCAGCTACCTTAGCATTGCTTAGATGGGACGAGCCGATGGCAAGGTCATTGAGGGGAGGGTGGGGATGGACTTGATGTATTTTACATTTGCTCATATTGTACTTTTTGTATTTTATATACACTTGCATAGTGAATTTCAAGGCTGCAGAAGGTTTGACTCCTTCTCAGGCCTAATTTTTGGTGCTGCAGGGTTGCAGTGCATCTGGCAGTAAAATAGTCTCACGGTCAGTGCTTAGTCAGGCAACTTCTTAGGCTAAAATTTTACCTTTGTTTACTGCACTCTCACAGTTCAAAACCATCATGGAACTGGATTTGCATGGCTTGAATCCTCAAAATGAAAAAACTTTTCTAGAGTTGCCTTGGGCAACGGATGTTTATGATGTTGGGCTGCAGCTCTGCATGGAGTCACTAGGCAGTCAGGAACCCCGGGCACTGGTAACAATATGCTAGCAGTAGATTGAGATGTTTTCTCATACATTTTTAGGAGTTTGCGAAAAAAGTTGTTCAATTAGAATCAACTCTATATCCCTCTGCTACCAACAAGACAAGAATTTTCAAAGAGGCAATGAAACCAAATCCTGCCCACTCCCACATGCTCACAGTCAAAACTATTGAGGATGCAGTTTTTTATAAAACTTTGGCCTATAGAATGATCAATATTCTCTTTTTTATGAATGGAAGGCCTTCCAAGCACCATAGTATCACAATGTCAGATATCCCCCAAGCTAAACTATTAGTAAGAATTCAAACACTTTGAAACCAGCTGCTAACTAATTGGCAGCCCTTGGATCGCTTGAATGACTGGCAAACTTTTTTCACTGCTACAAGAAACCGCTTGTCTACCTCCCTGCCAGATAGTTCTCTCGAAATTGCAGCTCTACCTCAGTCTAGCTCTAGCATGACTCGCCACTTATTTTTTAAAATGTGCCAGCAAGATCTAGCTCATCATACAGCCACAGTTTTGAGCAATCTGCAAGGAGCAGCATTCTACTTCTCCTATGTCCTTGACAAAGGGGAGTTTGATTTGCCGGGGAATCCTCAGGCTATGCTGGATTATCTTTGTTCAAGGTATAATTATTCACTTTCTCAAAGAGGTCTTATACTTACAATTACTTCCAATACAAGTGGCCCAGCCACCAATGCAGAGATGAATGTGTGGTCCAAATGGAATATCCCTAAATCTCGAGTACTTCAAGAAATTAAAGGACCCCTTGTAGTTTCACTTTTGGTATCACCAATTTGCCTTTTGTTTCCCAGGACTTTAAAGTCCTATCCTAAGAAACAAGATTTACTTCAAGTAAGAATGATATTGGCCTATTTTTTAAAAAAAAATGTATTTATAATTCTTCTAGCTCTGGAAGTCCCTGAGCACATGGAAAAAGCCCCCATGCATTATTGAAGCAGAAAAGATTCTTTGGAGGTGCATTTTCAATATTGCAAATGGTGAAAATTTGACATCTTGTCTCTCAACTGCACTGGATCAAATTGGAGAAACCCATCTTCAAGATGGGCAAAATTGGCTCCAAAGAAATCTTGGTTTGTAAAATTACATTTTTATTTTTCTATCTGCTAAATTTGAATATAATAGACTTTGGACCAAGTATTGATAGACTGAGCCTGGCAGAGGCTGAATTGGAATGCACCACTTCCAATATTATTGATTTATCTCTTGATGACTATATCAATGGTCAGTGCTATGCTTTACATATATTTAAAGGTCTTTTTACAAATTATACTGCAGATGCTCAAGCTAGCAATCAGGCTAGCAGTGAGGATAAAGTCTCACTTGAGATTAAAAAAGAAATTATATTGGCTCAAGAACCTCTCAACTTTGAAATGGATTTGGATGCAGAGGAGGAAGTTCCTGCTGAAGAACAGATCTCTCAGCAAGATATCTCATCTAGGTAGGAATCTGAAAAAGAAGGCTTTGTACTATTACTGATGCATCATTTAGTTTGAAACTTATTGATGAAGAAGATGAGACTCCAGTTGAGCAGCAGATTGCTCAGCAAGAGATCACATCTAGGTAGGAATTTGAAAAAGAAGGCTTTGCACTATTACTAATGCATCACTTAGCTTGAAACTTGTTGATGAAGAAGATGAGACCAGTGAAGTTCAAGCTGAGCAGGAAGATGATCATGATGGTAAGAATATCACATAATTATATATTTATTATAATTACTTTTATTAACATTCTGAAGAAGAAAGATCTCAGCCAAGTTCATTATCTGATATAGAATCTGAAGAGGAAGGTTCTGTTCAAGATGGTGAAAATGAGGCTAGAGAAGTCACTCCTGTAGAGGAAGAAGGCAGTAGTGAAGATGAAGCTGGTCAGCAAGTTGCACAATCTGATGGTAAGAATATCAAATCATTATATATTCATTTATAGTAACTTTTATTTAAAGATGATATGCAACTTTCAGAAGAAGAAGAAGTTGGGCATGTTGCAAAGAAAGTCATCTCTATACAGGAAGATGTCAATCCTGTGCAAGAAGCTAGGCATCAAGGTGTAGAAACTGATGATGGTAAGAACATGAAATAATCATATATTTATTATAATAACTTTTATCTCAAGATAATATGCAACTTTCAGAAGAAGAAAAAGTTGCTCATCCTCATCAAGTCGAGGAAAATGATGATGGTAAGAATATCAAATAATTATATATTCATCATAATAATTTGCATTTGCAGAAGATATGCTATCTTCAGAAGAAGAAGCAGTTGTTACAAAATCAAAAGCTTCTTCTGGTTCTAGCAGGCAGGATAATTTTGTTAGAAATAGCAAATGTCAGTATATTTTTAGTTCAATAATGCAAACTACTAATTTCTTTCAAAAGCTCCTTCAAAATCTTCCAAAAAAGATGCTGCTGATACTGATCTTTTATGGATTAAAAGAAATGTCTATGAGGAAGTCAAAGTATTTGATCTTTTGAAGGATCGCCCTGTAAGAATATTATATTCTAATATTTTTTTTATTTACATATTATTAGGTTGCACCTCAAATACCAAGATTGGTATCTTTTAATGCCAAAAAGGTTTTATCAATAATTTATCTGATAGAAATATCTAATAAATATTTTAGGAATCTGGAACCAAAACATATATTCTTTTTGGATCAAATTCTGATCAAAAAATAGAATATACTCCTAGGCTTCATGTATGTGACTTTATATGTTCAGAATGAACTATTTCAGATTTTTTTTTTCTAGTTTTCTTCCCAGATAAATTTGATTCAACAGCTTCTAGAAGCTGTTGAAAAAAATTACATCAATAATGGGCCTCGTCATTTAATGGATCCCAACTCTTCTAAAATCAAGATTTTTTCATATGAAGAGTATATTCAACTATCCCACAAAGATGTTTTGAATCATTTCCGACATCAACATATCATGGTTTCTGGAGAACCTCAGAAAAAATACTCTTTTGATGCAGAAGCACTATTTTTGCTGGGGCCTTTGGAAAAGGACATTCACATACATGGTTAGCCTACTTATTCTCAATATTTTTGTTTATTTTGTCTTACTATTTGATCCAGATTTATCCGTGTCAGAAAAGACTTCTGGTAACAAAAAAAGATCTGGAGGGCCGAATTTTCATGAAAGGATTGCCACTCTTTCTAGCTTGCTAGAGACTGTTTCTCAACAAGATCCAAAAGCTATCAATGCTCTTGCCAATCCTCTTGGGGAAGATCCTTATCCTCATCAAAAATTTACTTCTGATAAATTGGCATGGTCTGCCTGTCTTGGCAGAGAGTATTTTAAAGAGGAGCACAACTATCCGTGCTTTGACATGCGATGGGGATTGGCTTCCACAGGCGATACTGTCCATGACTGGCATGTAGACACTAATGGTTTTGGCAGTTTTATCAAAACTATTACTGGGAAAAAAATCTGGATTATTGCTACTCCTAAATCTCAGGCAACTTCTGATCCTTTTTTATTCTACAAGGATTTCAATGCTAAGATGGAAGAATATGACTTGGAGTTGGTTGTTCTTGAACCTGGTTCAACATTGTAAGCTGCTTATATTTTTTATTATTATTTAATAACTTGGTTATTGATTGATTTTGCAGGATAATGCAACCAAATACCCCACATTCTGTTATTACTCCTGAGCCTACGATATGTCTTGGTGGCCATTTCTATGCCACCTCAACAATTCAGCAAAGTATCTTTGGCTGGTATCTTACCTTCTTGGCCTCTAGCCTCACAAATGCCGATCATTTGGTGGCTTCTCAAGAAATCTTTCGCCGACTTTTGGTACTTTATTTTGAATATCTTACTGATAGAACAAAGCATAACTCAGGTAAATATATATTTAACTCAGGTAAAAAAAAAATTTAACTTTTATTGGTATAGTTTTCATCAAAGACCATCTCCCTGATCTCAACACTTTTGATGGGCTTTTAGATGTCATAACACTATGTGCTTTTTTCGAATTTCAAAATGTCTTTTCACTATGGGGGTATAACCGAAATCTTGGCACCATTCAGGACTTTGACAGGACTCAGCGCATGAGGGCAATAGCACGGTGCCTAGTCTTTTGGATTTTTTATAATCACGAGTTCTTTTTGGAGGACAATTCATCTGCAAGTGAATCAAAGCCATTGACAGGTAAATTTTAAAATCATAGTATTAATTATTTAATGATTAATATAATATTAATAGGTAATTCAGCACTGCAAGCTATTTACGATCCAATTATCGCTCGGCAAGCTATAATGTTAATTGCTCTCAGAGAGCAAACATTCCAATCAGCTAACTTGCTGCGAGCATACAAAGAGTTTTCTGGTAAAATTGACTTGATTACTCCTGGAATGTTTGAAGGTGCTCTTGATGAATGTCTGCGAAATCATCATGCATTTGATGATTATATCAAATGCAAGAGCAAGAAATCGACTAGATTGTCATGGAGAGGTAAAAAATATATCCTCAAACTTCTTCCCAACAATATTCCAGGCATGTTATTTGTATTATTTATTTTTAAGTGTCTAACATTAGTTTTTAGTTCCAGCAAATATCAAAGGTCATACCTGGGCTGATATTCGCCACAAGACAATCATACATGATATTGATGAGGAAAATTCAGCATGGCCAGATACTTCAAGTGATTTTAGAAAAAGAAAGCATCATTCATCAAGCTCTGATACTACTTTTTCTACTTATACCAAAAAAGCCAAAGTTGATACTTGAATATTATATCATTTTTTTTGGTTGAGTATCATTGTACATAAATAGGTGATTGGCAATTATGAATTTTTGAAATTCAATTTAGATTGATGAATATTTTTATTGAAAATAATGATTAAAATGCAAAAGATTTGCTTTGTCAGATTTAACTACTCATCTAAATATTCTTCTGCTTCCTGCATTTTTATGGCTCTTTATGCAGAGCATGAAGATGTTCTTAACTCTTTGCAAAGTGCTCTTACTGCTGTTGGTACTTTGGAGCCTTTGAATACACCTACTACTCCTCCTAGTCGCCGGGAATTTGCACAAACTCTTAGACTGGCTCGTGAATTCATAGGGCAGATGGAATCACAAGTAGCTCTCTTGGCAACTATATCTGAGGAGTTTTTGGATGGAGAATATCAATCAGATGATAATAGAGATATTGAAGGTAAATTTAAGATTGTTTTAAATTCAACTACTTGCTTAGATTTATATTTGCAGATAGTTTGCTGGATATGAACTTTGTTCCTGTTTCTACACCTCAAAACGAAAGCCCCCACAATACAAGACTGATTTTGAATGAAGAAAATAGAGATGAAGAAGAATTAAATGATAGTGAAGAAAATACAGATGCAAGTATTTTCTTTTGTATATATTTCTAGTTTCTGATAATCAAATTGCAGGGTCTGACTCAAAGACTATTCAATATTTGGCCAGAAAGATTTGATAGGCACTTTAGTGTTGAAGAGCTCGTTAGCAATATTATTCGACCAAAAAAGCGCAGTTTTGCTCAAAATGAAGATTATGCACTCTTGCGATTGCTATTAGGATATTCTCCTACAACAGTTGAAATTCTGGCAAGCTTTTATATTTTATTTATATATATAAATTGCTAATTTTAATATCAAATTAGAAATCTCTCTTGCAAGATACTATAGAAAATATAGGAGAATGGGCAGATGTCATAGAGTTGTCTAAAACTATTGATGATGAAAACAATATGGATCAATGTCTTTTAAAGCGAGAAAAAGTAAAAATTAATATCTTCAAATATACAACTTCTAACTAATTGCTTGCAGTTTCTTCATGAAAATCCACATGGAGAAAATTTGGTCTCTTTTGTTTGCTATGTTCTTCGCACAATTCACACCCTCAAATTTCAAACTGCTTGGAATGGCCTCTCACAAAAAGAAAGAACTCAATATTTGGACCATGCATTCGAATATCTTTGCAAGGATGAAATTCAGCAAATGCGCTTTTGTACTGCAGCACAAAAACAAGAATCACAGTGGAAGAAAATGCGAAAAGCCTTTGGAAAAGCATATCAGAGAAAAACAACAACTCGCAATTATATTTTGCATCTTTATCAAAAGGTAGTCTATTGCTTTGCTTGTGCTTTATTCATTTTTTTTATCTTGTAGTTTGGAGTTGGTATATTACTTGACATGACATGGACAACTCCAAACAACTTGAAGACAGGACGATCTACACTTTTTGGCCCTTTGCTCAATACAATGTTCCGACAGCTTGAAACAAGAATTGATGAAGATGAAACATATGGTTCACTTGATGAATATTTGCAAATGTCTCGAACTGGGTCATTAATTTTGCTAAGACAATTATTTGAAGCACTGGAATTAGATACTATTTGGGACTACATTGAAACATTTGTAGAAGAGTTTTCAGTATAGTAAATTGCATGAAATTGTATTGCTGCATTAATAATACTCAAAATAATTAAAAGTTTTAGCAATGATGTCATATTATAACAGTTACTTGTCACATATTAACAACTCTTTAGTTTTTACACTCATGGTCCCTCCTGTTATTGTTCAGTAAGAACCATTTCTTTCATTTTTTACTTGGCTTGATTCTTTTTTAGCATCATATGTCCTGTTTGTTCTCAACTCTTTGACAGCGAGAAGCGATTACTTTTGCATATACCTTTATACAATGATAAAACTGAAATTGCATTAAATATGTTGGGTATAAATACTTTTTTCTTAAAGTCTTTAATCCTACTTAATCTATTTACAGGACGAGTTTTTACCATCCATATGGATGAAGCAGATTTGAAATTTTGGTGCCCTTTACCTGAATGTGGGTGAAGTAAGAGATCTTTATTTACATATTTCCTCAGACCACCAAAAAGTATGATTATTTACTTTTTTTTTCTGACTAATTCTAATACCTTTTAAAGAAATATGATATTCCTCTTGATCCACTGCCACCTGCAAATCTTCCAGTATATTTGGATCAACTTTCAGTTCGAACTCGAAATTCTTTGCAGCTTTGTACTCCTGCTGGTTCTATGACTTCTCCTGCTGCTAGATCTTTGCCAAATTTTTCAATCAAAGGCAAAAGAAAACAATTATCCGAATCTGATTCTACTCCTCAGAGCTCTTCAAAAATACTCCGACTTAGTAATGATCCATTTCAATATCCTTCGACTTCTCAATTGCGCTTTCAATCCAATTATTCTGGCAACAAGACTCTGGCCTTGACATCACCTATATCAATGCAGCTGCCTCACTCTTCCTCTTTATCATCGCCAACTCCTTTATCAGCTCAGCTAAATACCTCAGTTACCAAATGCTTTGACTCTAATGCTTCCAAACACCATGATGTGAATCAGCTTGCAAGCAATTGCAACTCCAATGACTTTGCAGTAGTTCCTGGACCTATATCTCTTGCTATACTTGCACCAAAACATTCAAAGTATGAAGATTTCAAAGAATACCTTCGCACTGGAGTCGAGCTTATGGAGAATTTATGCGTCGCACATACCACTCTCCAGATTTCTGATGGAAGCTCGAATCATTTTCTATACAAATGTTCGATACCTTTGCGAGGTGGAGGAGCCTTTTATACTCATTACGATAAAGCTTTTCGCCGAGGCTTGCGCACCGACTCTGGAATCCAAGCTTGCTATTCTTGCTGGTGTCCTCAGCCGTTCGAAAACTATTCTCATGATGAAACTCAAGGCCGAGCGTGCAAAAATCACTGGCATCAAGATTTTTGGCGAGGACTTGGATATCTTATCTGGCGATGTGATGCACTTTTCCATCTTGTTTTCAACTTTTTAGGGCTTTCTCCTTCTGATTTTACAGATCTTGCTATATACAAGACATGGTTGTTAAAGCGCGGTCCATTTCCAATGAATGTTCAAGTTTCAAATCTTTCAATGCTGGTATATGCATATTTCCGCCTTCGAGAAGATAATCAGCTTCCTCATGGTCCTCTTCAATTGAGAAGTAAGTAATTTTTTTATTGCTAAATCTGATATTCAATTTTTATATTCAGATATTGAAGAATTCAATGATTCCTAACTGCATAGTTAATTTTGCTACAGTAAAACTTTTTGATACATTTCAAGTACTATAAAGAAGAATTCTATCAAAACTCATAATAATAGAACTTTACTTGCATCTTGGCTTCTTGGCATATTATACAAAGTAAATGCAATTAAATAATAATAATAAGTTCAACTACTATATTTTGAAAATTTAAAGCTTTTTTTTTAATTATATAATTCTCAAAAAATTTGTTTTCAACTTCTTCCATCTAATTGAAAGATTTCTTATACTATTGTCTCTAAAACCTCAGCAAATAGTTGGTTTTTGATCTCAAAGCAAGTTTATTTCTTTATTTGATATAGCACTTATTCACAGCTTATAGCAATCATGCCAAGAAGGTTCAAAAATCTTGCTTGCTTTTCACTTTATTAAATATAAGTTTTGATAGCAAAAAATGTCCAATTGAAGGTTGTCAAAAGCCAGATTACCCCAATACAAATGCAGAAAGAAAAAAACACAACAATATATTCCATAGTCTAGAGCATTCACTTGTATTCAATGGTAAGCAATTTCAACTTTGTATCTATCAGTATTGATTTTTTTTCATGGTAGGAGAGCAAGTTACTATCAAGCGCTCTCATCTTGCTGGCCAATTGCCATGTCCTTGTGGTGCTCAAAAGCATGCTCGATTTTCATCTCTTAATATTGCACATTTATGCCGCCTTAATCCTCATCCTTTACCCAGTGATGATTCTCATTATCCAGATTTCAAATCCAGTTCTTCTGCACTTAGTCATCAAGTTTTAGATGAAGTAATTGCTCAGAATAGCAGTAAGATGACTTTTGCAAATTTAACTAACATTAATATTTCTTTTTCAAATTTAGTTCAAGATAGTACAATGCTAGATGATATACCATCATCTGCATCTCATTGCTTGCCAACATCAGTTTCTGCTCCATGCACTGCTTCATCAAGTAAAAACACTCAACCTGCTTTGGATAATCCAACTGCTCCTCAGCCTCTTCTTGCCAATCTTCATTTGGAGTCCGATGATGAATATGACTTGGATCAAGATTCTGAAAAAAACTTGGATAATGATGAATCTGAGTTTTTGCCAGAGCGCCCTTTCCTCACTACCTCAGATGATATAGTTCAAAAAACTCGGCATCAACTCAGTGGTTATCAGCTTGCTGTCGACTCAAATTTCAATCGCATCATTTGCCTTGCATGTCAATCTCTCATTCCCTTCGATCGAGCTCATCGCCATGCCTATGAACATACTGCAGGCCATCGCTTCCAACTTTCAAAAAATCGACAAATTCCCAGTCAAAAAGTTCTGGAGCAGTTGCTTATTCTGCTTGATGCCCATAAACCTGTTTCTCTTGGCACAGCACCTATTCCTCCTTTTGATGGCATAGATATTATTACAGGCATTAAATGCGAACTTCCTTCCTGCCTTCATCGCCATCTCATTCATTCCAGCACCCGCGCATTTTATAAACATTGCAAACAAGCTCATCCAGACTTTGTCGGGAAAGATCGCCGCTTCTCAGAGGTTTCCTGCCAACCTCTGAGTAAAAATCTTCAAGAAAGACAAATTCAAGAAATTTCATATAGGCCAACTGCAGGTATCAATGCACTTACTGCTATAGAAGATTATGCGAAATCTATCGGCTTGGGTACTCTTTCTACAACATATGTTCCAGCAAACAATACTCATGCTCGGACATTACTTCTTGATCATATGCAATGGGATGGTCTTTTAAAAGATGTCAATCTTGCTGAACTGCGATCGACTGCTCATCCTCCAATGGCCGAATCTGAACCACATCTTCATCGACTTTGCCAGCTTGTTAAGGAATATTATTTTAATATTGCTGAGCAACTTAATCAACTCGACATTTTGACTCGGCGCCTTGTTAGATCTCCAGAACCAAAGCAAGTAATTTTCAACTTGTTTAGATCTATTGTGGTCTAACTGCTTTTTTAGAATTGTAATCAAGCATAAACCGTTCATGAAGCCTCAAGAAAGCAATACACTTTCAGAATATTCTGCTTTTGTCGCTTATTTCCTGGTTTTCATTCTAAGGCATCTTCAAGCACCTATGATGAAATTTCCTATCCCTCTGCATCCCGACACACTTGTTCTTTTCACATTTTTAGAACAATCTCTTCCCAATTCAAGCACCAGTACCGATTCACTCATCAAGAATATTCATCAGTGCATCTGGGCTCTTTTATCTCGGCCAAGTGACAAGTTTCTTTATAATGATACTCAAGATCCATTCACTCGCTTCCTGATTGCATATCATCTTAAAGATGATTATGGCACTCTTGCTTCTCCACCAGAATTTCCTCATAATATATCGCGGGCTCAATGGTGCTTTAGAGCTACTGCTTGCTGGGAAATTATCCGCCTTGCTGAACTTACAGAAACTTCATGCCAAGTGTATGTTTATTTCTTAAAAAGAAAATTCATTTCACTTATATTTTAATTAATTAGAATATATAAGCAAGAAATTCAGCCATGGATACATGAAGGAGAGCAGCATATGTTCAATTCTCTTCGGCAAAGCATGCTTCACCTCACTGTTATTGCAAAATCTCAGCCAGGAATTGCTCGATTTAATTGGAATTCAGAAAAAACTGCTCTCAGCATTGATGGCTTTCCGATTGTTTTGAAAAAATTCTATCTAGGCCTGGATAATGCAATAATTCGAGTGGAATCTCTTATTGCACAACTTTTTCGAGGCTGCCACTTCTATGATATACTTCATTATATTGATTCAAGACTGGATCCTAGCACTGCAAATGCAGAACATTGGTTTCGAGATGATCCTCAAAATGAAGATATTCGATTTTCAATTTTTTCTATGCATGAAAATAATCTCAAACCCTTTGCCCCTCGACTATTCCATCACTTGTCTAAAGATCCAAGACTTTTTCAATATATTCAAGGAATAGTAAAAGCTCGAGCAGGTACTTTTTCTAAGCAATTAAATATTGATGCAGTATATATTAATTTTTTAAACCAGAACTTTGGGAATGGTTTAGCTTGCTTGATGAAATTGTTGGTTTATTGTTTTGCCTTGCTTCTACAACATGGGGTGGAGGTGCTCGCGGATCAGAATGTGACGACCTCAAATATGCGAATAACAAAGATGGTCCTCGGCATCTCTTTATGCTCAGCAATACTCTCACCTTTATTTCCACATACACCAAGACCAGAAATATCCATGGAGTCACTCGTCAAGTTGCCCACTCTCCTAGCTTCCGAATTTCACGGCTCCTTCTTCTTCTTCTTTCAACTGTCTATCCAGCTGCTTCTTATATGGCCATTATGTGTCTAATGCCCAAAGAAGATGCCGAAAATTATCTCACTCATGTCTTTGTGCAAAGTGGCAAAATTATGAAAACAGATAATTTTTCAAAGGCTTTATCCTCATTCACAAAGAATATGCTAAATCAAGCAATGGGTATGAGGGATTGGCAGCAGGTGATGTGCAGTATTATAATCAATATTGGGCATATTGATTTTCACATTCCTGACGATGAAGATGAAGATCTCAAAATAATCCACGAGTTGTTTAATCACTCAGTAAAAACTGGCGAACAACACTATGCTCTTCAAATCAATGACGCTTTACCAAGAAATTCACATACTTCAATTGCATCCGATCAGCGCGTTTGTTTCCGATGGCATGCATGCATCAATCAGTTGCATCCTTCTTTGGTAAAAGAAATTAAAAATACAAACATGGTGGGCATATTTATTTTGTTTCTTATTTAAAAAAAACTATAAAAATTTATATATAGAATCAAGATTTTAAATCCCAGGAAGATCTATTCATGCAGCTTGATGCATGTATTCATACTATGCTCAACAATGTCAAAGTTGAGCTGCAACAAGGATTTGAAGAGACTACCAATAAAATAGTTGGGCAGCTAGAACACTATTTGGGAGTTATGGCACCTGCTATAGCTGAAGAAGTTGTTCATGCACTTGGCGCTACTCCTTCACCTTCTGGAATTCATCATGCTCAGCACCTTATATGTGTTCATCCTCAGCTTCTATCAAAAATCCGATTGCTTATGCCTCATCAAGATGACTCTAACAATTATTCTTGGACTTGTCCTGAGCAAGCAGAATTGGTGCAGTCAAATCTTACCACCAAACATGTTCTTGCTATCTTGCCAACTGGTAGTGGAAAAGCTTTAGGGTTCTTTTCAGCTGCTATTCTTCATCCTCAAAGTCTGTTCTTGGTCATTATTCCTCTTACATCTCTTGTGGAAGATATGAAGCGGCGGCTTGATCAAACAATCATTTCTGGGAGCATCTATCCAAAATCAGATGCAATCAAAAATCAAATTGTTTTGGTTCCATATCATCTAGCTACCCAGGACAGGTTTTGAGAATGGGCTAATGCTGCAAAGTATTGAATCAAGCGCATTTTCATGGACGAGGCCCATCATATTTACACCTCTGCATATCGCAAAACATTTCACCTTCTTAAAGTGTTAACAGCTCTTCAAAAACCCATTACATTTCTTTCAGCCACTATCTTTCCTCGATCTGTTGATTTATTATGCAACTGGATGGATATTCCTCGGCATCTAGTTCATGAAATCCGATCACTCAATCCTAGACGAAATATCGAATATACTGTTCGCCATATAGCCGACACTGATTTTCTGGAATCTGA
Organism: Macrolepiota albuminosa; assembly: GCA_027475525.1. Classification (NCBI taxonomy): domain Eukaryota; kingdom Fungi; phylum Basidiomycota; class Agaricomycetes; order Agaricales; family Agaricaceae; genus Macrolepiota; species Macrolepiota albuminosa. The sequence goes on along the minus strand of JAMWFC010000077.1, from coordinate 1,797,619 downwards.
GCTTCAAAATTATGCTCTTTCTATTCAGCTCCAGCCTCATAAAAGAGGTCTCATTTATTGCCGAACAGTTCAACAAGTTCAGCATATAGCAGATATGCTTGGCTTTCCATTCTATTTCAGCACGATGGATCCTGACGAATCTAAAAACAAAGAAATCAAAAAACAGCGGCAAAATGAATGGCATACACCTCTTACTGGCAATCTTTCCAAGCAATGGATAGTAGCGACTATGGGCTTTGGTCAAGGCATCGACTATCCTTCTGTTTGGCACATAATTCACTATGAAGTGCATAGTTTAATGCATTTTATTCAAGAAGTAGGACGAGGAGGCCGAGATGGATCCATCTGCCATTCCATGCTATTTTATTCCAGACTTCCATACTTGGACAAGGATGCACTTCCAGGCGATCACACAGGTGTTGCTGAGATGAAGCGGTTTATGAAAACTCCAAATTGTCAATTACTAGAGCTATATGCTTTAGATGGTGTAGCCCACTCATGCTTCTCAGTTAAAAATGCACCACTTTGTGATAACTGTCGCATTTTGCAAAATAATGTAAGTTTTATATATGTTTAAAACTTTTATTAATCAATGCTAAAATAATTTGCAATAGTTATCCTCAAATCAAGTTGCAACTTTAGATTGCCCTCTACTTGGCCTATCATCTTCTTCATTTGACAATTCTCACAAGAAAGGACCCAATTGTACTGCTTTATTTATAAACAATCAAGGTCAGAATTGTTGAAACTTTAATTGCATCTTTTTAACATTGCCTCAAATATTCAATGTAGAAATGAGCAGCAAACTATTGAAAGATGCAATTTCAGAAGCTGAAAATAGGCTTTCTATTTTGAAGCATATCATTGATCAGATAGTCAGCATTGGATGTGCTTTTTGCTGGGTTCATGGACTTGTAGAACCTCAACAAAAACCTCATAACCATGCAGTCGATGGATTCTTCTCAATTTGGGTGCAATGCCTGCAGCAGATGAAATTTACAACCTTTGCGGTCTGGCCAATTTGCTATATTTGTTGGATTCCATTTCGAGAAGAGTTTAATCATCCTCAACATCTTAAAGGTCAACTTGCTAATGCATCACAATGCCCTTATCATTCTATTATTCCCAGACTCTTGCCAACTGTTATTGCTCATATCTTGACTCAAAAGCCAATGCAGGAGAGAGCTGCCTTCTTTAATCCTATTGCTCAAGCTATTGGTATTGACGATTGGGAAAAACATTGGAGATCTCCAGCAGCTTTTACTAAATGGATTATTGTTGAACCTAAAGACCATACAGAACTTCCTCGACATATACAGTTTCTTATTGCATTTTATCAAATTTATAAACAGCTTAAAGATGTAGTGCCAATGGATATTGACTCTAGCAGTTTATAGTTTTATATTTTATATACTATATTCTATTTAATATTTTACATTTTAACAGATCAACTTTATAAAATATGCATTAAAGAAAAAACCTGCCTTCAATTTTTCCAAACACTATGTATATGCAAAGAAATATTGACTAAGTAGCTAAGCTCAATCTAAATATTATGATTATGTCAATGCAATTTTTGTTATTTTAGTTTTAGCAAAAAAAAATAAATTGCTAAGTGGCACTCCAAATGTGAGTGCCGATTTGCTTACTCAATTTTAGCAAAAAAAAATTGATAAGTGGCACTCCAAATGTGAGTGCTGATTGATATGCATATTATATTCGAATATGCTTACTCAATTTTAGCAAAAAAAAATTGATAAGTGGCACTCCAAATGTGAGTGCTGATTGATATGCATATTATATTCGAATATGCTTTTTAGCAAAAAAAAATTGATAAGTGGCACTCCAAATGTGAGTGCTGATTGATATGCATATTATATTCGAATATGCTGGGAGATATGCAAAGAAGTGCAAACAGTTTATTGACCTAGCATTTTATGGCTAGAAAAGAAGAAGTTGTTGCACCAGTTGATGATGCAGTAAAATGAAGTCTTTATATAGAATAACAGCTAGAAGAGGGAGTTTAAAAAGGAATACTTTACATCTGTGATTGCATTAGTAGTACCTCACTAGCGCTAAAAAGTACAATGACCTGTACAAGGAGATTTAGGGGAAGTTGGAAGTAGAGGTTTATAAAAAAGTCAAACTCCTTATATAGATCACAGTAGCTTGCTGGTCTAAAGAAAGATGGAAAAAGTCTAAAAATTGTACATAGTCTAGACACTCTAAACAAGGTCACTATAGCTCATTCTTGAGTATCTCCTGCTACAAAATAACTAGCCAACCACTTTGTTGAAAGAGTATGTGAAGAGATGTGTAATATATATGTTGAATATGATAGAAAGAATTTGGATTCAAAGTCTAGAGACTATAATATTTTTCAGACACTTTATAGAGCTCTGAGATTGGTAAAATTACTAATGGAATAGACTAATTCAGTTCTCATTTTTTATGATGATGTTACTTATATCTTGCAGAATTACTAGATATGAGTTGGAAGGAGGAGGGTATGAAACTATTGCCGAGAATAAAAGAATTAAGCACTTTGTCTGAGAGCATCTGAATAATGTGAATAGAGTTGTTCAGTGCATCAAGTATGCTAGAGGAACTTTCTCAGAGACTAAGTCTATGCTATGTACAGAAATCACTGTAGTAGAAATCAGAAATCAAAAGATATGGAGTAATCATGAGTTAGGGAGACTGCTGCAATATATCTAAAGTTAAAAAATTTCTGAAAACTTTTGGCACCTTCAGGATGTTCATCCAAGACTATGTCAAGATCTCAGAGCCTATTAATAGGCTTACAAGGATGATGTGGCTTTTGTCTGTGAGAAAAAATAGAAGGAGGCTGTCATCTTAGCAGTAGACACTTCTTAGATGAGTGTTGGATTTGAGATCTTTTAAGAAAATAGTGCAGACCCCAAAAAGAGAACTTATACTAAATTGGGGTCCATTACTTTGAATGAGAAGGAGGCTAGATTTTTACAACCTAAAAGAGAGTTGTATGGTCTTATAAGAGCATTACAAGTTAGCAGCTATTGATTACTAAGGTGCAAAAAGCTTGTTGTTGAAAGTGATGCCAAATACCTCAAGGAAATGCTGAGCACCGTAGAAATTGGATTTAATGCTATTATAATGCCCTGAGTAGAAGCTATACTTATGTATCACTTCACCTTGAGGCATGTGCCTGAAAAGACTTTCAGTATGGATGGTCTATCTTGTAGAAAAAAACAACTAGGAGATAAAGAGTATGCCTCTATAGACCAGTTTTTACTAGATAATCTAAAGCCAATGTTTTTTGAATATTCAAATAAGATTAACAAAGTACCTGATTGAGAGAGAAAACTTCATAGATGAGATTGACACAAAAGAAAGTTATTTGTTAGCAGTAACTTCAGAGAATGTGGAGAAGGAGGTGATCTTGTTACTAGTACAGGACTGGCTTAGGCATCCTGACAAAGTGTCAAGAAAATTGAAAGAAAAACAATTCCTCAGATTTGCAAGACAGTTCTTTTTTGATCTAAAAGAAAGATTTTACAAGAAAGGAAAAAAAGTGAAACATAAGCTAGTTATAGAGAAAAACAGGAGGATGTACATGTTGAAGTCAGCTCATGATGTACTTGGTCACAGAGGAACTTTTGCAACTAAGGCTTTATTTGAGAAAAGGTTTTAGTGGCTGAAAATAGAAGCAAATGTAAAGTGATATGTAGACATTTATCATGCTTGCCAAGTTAAGCAGAAAGTTGATAACCACAAGTTGATTGAGTAGTGGCTATTTAAAGAAGTGATCTGTAAATAGGATGCATAAGCAACATTGTCACAGATAATGCTGAGCACTTTATAAAAGTTGTGCATTGGCTATTTAAAAAATATGGGATACAAGGCATAACTATTGCTCTTTATAATTCTAGAGCTAATGGAAAGATAGAAAGACCACATTGAGATGCGAGGCAGGCTTTGTATAAAGCCTGTGAAGACAAGACCAAGTAGTACTAGTTTTTCTGACTTGTAATATGGGCAGACAGGATTACAGTTAGAAAGATATTTGGATGCTTGGATCACATCCTATACTACCCTTGGACTTAGTGGAAGCCACTTAGTTAGTAGACAGGCCTGATAGATCAGTATCTACAAAAGACTTAATTGGCTTAAGAGCTCAAGTGCTAGCAAAGCATTACTAGCATATAGAGGAAATAGAGACTAGAGTTAGCAAGAAGAAGTTGAAATGGGCAGAGAATTTCACAAGTAAAAATGAAGCCTTTATTAAAAAATACAAGTTCAAACTAAGAGACTTAATGCTGGTTAGAAACATAGTGACAGCTAAATCTCTAAGTAAAAAAATGTCAGCTTGCTGTTGGGGACCCATGGTAGTATTAATTAGAACTAGAGGGAAAACTACATAGTGGCAGAGTTGAATGGTACTAGGTAGCAAGAGAGGGTTGCTGCCTGCAAGGCCAAGCAATAAATTACTCTGTCTATTAGTATTGAAGAATAGATTGATATCACACCCTCTAAACTACAAGAGTTAAGAGAAAAAGGCAGGAAGGGCAGTTAGAAGAGGACCTCTATCTTAGAAATGTATATCTGAGTGAGGAACAGAAAGAATGATTTAGGCTTCTTGTTCTAAGACTCTAGTAGTAAAAATAGAGGCTTTTTGGGACCAGTTGGAGAAGCTATAGGAGATGAGGAAATGAGAATGTATGTGTCAATATAGAGAGAGCTTAAATAAGCTCTGGAGCGAAATGAAAGACAGCAAAAACATGCAAAGGAAACCTTTGAACGTGATAGAAAGTTTATAACAAAAATTTAAAAATTATAGCAAAGAGATGGTACTTAACCTAATCTAAAACTGTAAATGACTGAGAACAGTCTGTATTTAGTGGGGAGGAGATGATATAATGCTGTACTAGCAGTCAGAGATACAACATGCATCAGAAGTCAAAATAAACATTTAATTATAGGCTAAAAACTGTAAGCCTCCTAGTAGCAGTCTCAACAAAATATATCTCCACAAAAATACTCCAACAAATACACAGAAAGTACAAAACAATAAAAGGAGGGGACCAGTGCTAGCTATCAATTCAATAATGTTTAGCCATTGTTATGTGAGGAGAGAAAGCATGGAAGCTGGCAAAGATGATAAAATGCCATCAAATTGTGATGATCTAGATCAAACAAGCAAGATCTGATAAATCTGATCAGCAATGACCAATTTGGCGCTTTTAGCAAGAGAAAAGAAAAAATGAATCAAATAGTGGCATAAGCATTGAATGAAAGAAGAATCCAAAGAAGAGGATGCATGAAATAGTAACACTGAAACATGTAAGAAAGATGAATGGAATAGTAGCACTAAAACATGCATCACAAAATGAAAATTGGAGCAGCAAATTAGATCAGAAATGCTGGATGGTCAGAATAAAAAATTATATGCAGCTATTAGTCTGTGTATTATAAAAAGAGTATAAATAGTTCAAATAGAGTAGAAAATATAAATAGTTCAAATAGAGTAGAAAATATACAGGCATTTAATAAGCAAAGGCTTAGTGATTCCCAGAGAATAAATCATCTAGGCTAGAGTTTATTGAACTTCTTATTGGAAGTCTATTGGTAGACAAAGACACAGTAGTTTCCCAAGAAGTAAATTGCTTAGGCTAAAGTTTATTGAAAAGCTTCTACTGCCCATCAGAATATTTAATATTCTGTAAAGTACTTCATTATATCAAATGACTTCTTTATATAGTTTGCATCTACTTCTATAATGAATATGACTATTGTAAATTTTAAAGTTGTAGAAAGCTCAACTTCTTTTGAGGCTTTTTTATTATTAATAATATATGAGTTTTGTATAGTTTTTATCTTTGCAATAGGACTTATCAAAAAATTCAACCACTGCTATAAACTGTTTTTTAACTTTATCAAAATGCTATTTTTTTGGAACATATTACATTATGTATTTATCTAATATAAGATTTACTGAGGAAGGATTTAGCAGTACTTAGACTATTGTCTGCTCAAATAAAACTAGTTCAAAGACCCTAAACAGATGGATATTATAATGTGAAGAAAATGCCTAGCTATAGCCTACTTGCCACCTTTGAACTCTTACTCTACTAAGAGCTAAGGGGCAATACTTGTGTTTTAGATAACACTGTGCAACTTGTATAATTCATGATATTATACACTGTTAAACCAACTGCTACTTAATTAGCAGCCACTGAATTGCTTAATAACTAGCAAAGTATTTTGCTGCAGCATAAAAATACTTGTTTATTTACTTGCAGAAATTGCAGTTTCAAAAAAAATAAATATCGATAGCTACAGTTTTAGCAAGAAGAAAAATAATAAATTTATAATGTAATATAAGTGGCACTCCAAATGTGAGTGCCGATTTATACATTCTATTAATATAATTTTCTAATTAAAATAAACAAACTAAAAAATAGAAAATTATATTATTTAATATTTGTATTTTACATGCATATTATACTTTGATTTAATATTGACTGCTTTTAAAATAACTGACTTATAGTGCATAACTTAAAGTTTTTATATTTATCTTTTAGATTTATATTATCTTCTAGAATTATAGACTTCTCTTTGAGAAACAAGAATTGTACTCTTTTAAAAAATTAGAAAATTTGCAATATTTCTGAAATATATTATGAACTGCTAGACAAGGTTTTAAAATCAGAGCATTTTCAGATACTCTTTAAATAGCTGGTTCTTTGTCAACTTTTAGATCTAGCAGATGCTATAATAATTCCTGAAAATATTATGTGACTTACTTGTAGACTAATAAATATTCAAGTATCTCTAAATAGCTTTTGGAGAATTTTATTAGCTTACAGGTCTGGCATATACTAGGGTAGATCTAAGATATATACAATTTACTTCTAAACAAATCAACTGCCAGATTCCCATATTGATAGAACTGTAGCAAAGGATACAGAAGTCATATGTCTTGATAGTTGGTTGATTGGCAAGCAAAGTAGGTCTAGAAACATATTTTCTTGTTAGAGCTAAGTGATCTGCTCAAATCTGAGTCTTCTAGTCCAGAAACAAAGAGTATACTATTTTGAAAATATAAAATGTTATAAATTTGCAATGTTCCTGGATTATCTCATGAACTACTGTGCAGAAATAGAAAAGCAGGGTACCATTGGATAGCCCTTGAAAAACTGGACTTCTACTATCCCACAGGTCTAGCATATGTTATGATAGCCACTGTCATATTTTCAATTTATTATTTGAAAAATCAACTTTTACACCTCCTTGTTGATTTGGCCATAGCAAAGGATCCAGAGGTCATGTGACTTGATGGCTGGTTGGTTGCCCAGGAGAATAGGTCTAGGAACATATTTCCTTGTTGGACCAAAGTGATCCGCTCAAATCTTAGTCTTTTATCCCAGGAACAAGGGTGTGCTATTTTAATAATATAAAACATTATAAATTTGCAATGTTCCTGGATTATCTCATGAACTACTGGGCAGAATGGTAAGATCGGGATACCATTGGATAGCCCTTGAAAAACTGAGTTTCTACAAACTCACAGGTCTAGCATATGCTATGGTAGCCACTGTGATATTTTCAATTTATTATTTGGAAAATCAACTTTTACACCTCCTTATTGACTGGGCTATAGCAAAGGATCCAGAGGTCATGTGACTTAATGGCTGGTTGGTTGCCCAGCGGAATAGGTCTAGGAACATATTTTTCTGTTGGACCAAAGTGATCTGCTCAAATTCTAGTCTTTTATCCCAGGAACAAGGAGTATGCTATTTTAATAACATACAGCAGCAAAAAAATTCATTGTTCCTGGATTTTCTCATGAACTACTGGGCGGAATTGGAAAATCAGGATATCATTGGATAGCCCTTGAAAAACTGGTTGGCAACCAACCTACAGGTCCAGCATATACCTTAGTGGTTCTTGAAATATTCACAATTTAGTGCTGCAAAAAAACAACTGTTAAGCCCCTTTATTGATGGGGCCATAGAGAGGGATCCAGAGATCATGTGACTTAGTGGTAGGTTGGTTGCCCTGCAAAATAGGTTTAGGAACATATTTCCCTTTTGGACCAAAGTAATCCGCTCAAATCCTGGTCTTCTAGCCCAGGAACAAGGAGTGACGGAATAACGGCCGTTATTCCAGGCCTCGCTTACTAGTGACGCGGCAGTAGGGTTCCTCTACACCGGTTTGGCTTGTACGACACACTATCATTCTGACACTCCCCGTAGGGATTCGGTCTCAATGTGGGAATTTGATAGTGTGCGCTTCTTTTCTAACTCCGCTTGAGAAAGCCGTAGCCTCTGCCATGTGCAGGCCGGCCCTCGGTCGAGTTCCTTAGTACCCAATGGCCCGCTCGGACTTAGTAGTCCGGTGATGTGCTGACTAAACCTACGTTTGACCCACCTTGTGCGGGGAGACCTAACCGGGTCTGGTCCTCCGGCTCCCGAGGGTTCTATCAGACAGTCATCGTACGAACGGCTGAGTCCGCCCGGGGAAACGGGATTCCCCAGGGATTCCCCTGCCATGATGTCGTGGCACCGTGGACTCGGTGTGGGAAAAGAAGAGAAGTTGCAGGGCAGAGGGCTCAGTGTTCCATCAGAAATTCTTCTGAGGGAATTTTGCCATTCGTCCACATGGACCAATGGCATTAACTGAGCACTCAGGCTTACTCAGATGACGGTCAGGTGCCCTCCCAAATACAGTAGTATTCCGGAAGGTTCTGGAACATCGCAAATAGTTGCAAACGGGCCTGATGAGGCATATAAGCCGAAACAGGGAGGTGGGATTTCCCCCACTGTTGCCCTGCAACGTACTTCGCCAACTCGGTGTATAGTAACTCCACTACCTCACTTCCTGCTTCGCTCCCAGTCTATGCGCACTGCTTGTGGAGGGCTATAGTGCGCCTCTAGATTGACCCCGGGTAGCGGCCCTCCTCTGGTTTTAGCCCATGGAGGTGTTCTGCAGGCAGGATATTGTGGGGTCAGTCCATGCACTTGGTGCGGCGTTCCCCTGTTGCGCCTATGCACCCTGTGGTTTTGCACATGGGCTAGTCGTCTGGTGACGGCAACACTGTCAAATTGTTCTGGAACACCCTAAAGCCACCTGGTACCGCTCCCGCTTGGAAACAAGCCGGAGTACACTGTTTGCACAGTGGGGTAATAATCCAGTGGATGATGCGAAAGCTGAAATGGGTTATCAGCAGCCAAGTCCGTAGCTCACCAGGGTCTCACTCCCTGGGCAGACCGGATGCAGTTCAACGACTAGATGGCAGTGGGGGATGTTGGTTAGTCATCGGTGGTCAAGTAACCCTATGGGTGAAAGTAAACTGTGCGCTAACTGTTGCAACCTGGCCCGGGGAAATGGGTACAGCCTTTTGGCTGTTGCATCCCTTAAGATATAGTCTTTATACCTGGGAAACCAGGGGCATATGCCAAGCAGCTAGCGACACTTTACCTCACCAGAGGGTTGGGAGACCCTGGATAGCTGTGGAACATATGCGCTGTACAAGACGCTTGTCGGGTTCCTCCCTTGGTAAAGGAGGAAGCAATACTGGTGATAACTGGTGCCCACTAAGGACAGGTGCCTTAGCATTGCACTTACGCTAAGAGACTGATGGATCTGGCTACTCCAGCTCTCCAGATGATGTCTGATATGTACAGTAGAGCCTCTTGCAGTGACCTCTTGGTTCTTTGTGGCGCGGTACCCTTGGTAAAGGTGCCCAAATGCTGGCAATAGCCAGAGCGTAACATTCCCACTTGTGTCGAATGGAGATTTGCATGCGCTTCGCTCGGTAGTGTCGCGCTCCCTAACCCTAACTTTACTTAGCCCATATTCCTCTGCGTCCACCACTATGTCTCGCACTCAACATCCTTCTGGCTCCCGCCGTTCTGGTGCTGCTCCGGCAGCCCAGGGTGATGTGGAGATGGACAGTGTCACCCTGAGTGCTGGCTCTGGCACTGTCCCCTCCCGTCCCTCCTCTCGGTACCTTGAGTACCAAGGAGCAACGACTTTGTCGGCGCTCCTAGCGATGGTCCCTGCTGACTATCGCGTTGCCCTCAGGGATCCCCTTGTTGGGATCCAGCAGACAGCCAGGAAACTGGTTGCTGCGAGGTCCACCGTTGCACGGTGGGAGTCGCTTGCGGCTCGCAACGAACTTCCTGCCCATTTGGGCAAGAAGTCCCCGGTTGCTGTACAGTTGTCGTCACTGTATGGCTCCTCCTCTGCCGGACAGAAAGCTCTGTCCGATGTCCAAGCCAAGGCTGTGGCTGGACAGAAGGCCGTCTTCGCTCAGGCCCTTGAGGCCAAGAAGAATGACGTTGCCTTCTTGGAGAAGCAGCTGACTCGTCAGCACCTCTGGGAGGTGCTGGCTGAACCTGCCCGACTTCGTTGGGAGGTCATCAAAGGTTACGCCGAAAGGCCAATCTTTGTTTCGAGTCAGACTCCGGGGGAGGTCCAGATCTCCGGTTGGGAGTTGGATCCTGAGGCAGCTCGGGTATACAACGACCTCCGGTCTGACCTGGTTCCAATCGGCGTCCGTGCTTGGATGATGGTTGAGAACCAGGAGTTAGCCAAGGAGTCTAGATCACAGGGCAAGAAGGCCCTTAAAGCCGACGTTGACGCAGAGATGGGTGATGCCACCCTCTCTTCCGACACCATCAAGAAGATGGTTAAGGATGCCGTCTCGTCGGCACTTGCCGGCCCTTCTTCAAAGAAGGTAAGCACTCGTCCGTTCCTCTCTTGGTCTAAAGACCAGCGTTGCGTTTGCGCACGTTGGACTGAAGGCTGGGGAGTTCGGTTCGATTCGAATTCTAATTCTATTCATGTGCTGATCGATTACTTCCTGTTTTGCCAAACAGGTGGGTGGCAAATCGAAGCCTGGCAAGGCTTCAAAAGGTGGGTCTTCGAAGAAGACCAAGTCTTCCTCTTCCAAGAAGAAGACTTCGAAACCCACCAAGAAGCCGAGTCGTCCGAACTCGGCTTCAAAGAAGGACAGGAAGGGGAAGGGGAAAGCTTGATTATAATCACGCTTCCTCCATTAAGGTGGGACCAACCTTCCTCATATCCTGATTCAGTTCTAACGATCCCCAGACCGTTAGCGGTGAGATCGATCTTAGCATCGATTCCATTTAACATATTACAAACTAGTAGATACCGTAGTTTTGTACATATGTCACCGAATGTTACCCTTCCTGACGACATCCATCACCATTTAAGCGTGGGAATGAACTTTATGTTCCCAACCAAGATTAATAAGGACTTGATAAAGAAATCTTGGCTTGATTTTTATGAGCGCACTGTGTGGCACTTATACTTCGCTTTTAAGAACTATGGTGATGAGTCCGACTATGATCCTGATTACGAAGTTCGCTCTCAGCGGAAAGCGAAACTTCCTGATCTTCCGAAATATCTTCTGAATGGTTTGAATGAAGGGAGGTCCTTTGTCGACCGCTCGCTATCTAGCATCCCTGATTCAGATCCAAAGGGGCCATACCATGCGCTAACCCCTAGGGTATACCGTCTTAAGAGATTCCTTATAGACCATGACTACGTTGTCACTGGTACGGATAAAAACCTCGGTATCGCGGTTTCGGAGCGCAACTGGATCATAGAAAAATCGTTAGAGCTACTGAGTGATGAGAATGACTACAAAGTTCTCCATCCGCTTACTGCATACTCTCTACTCACGAAAACAGCCACTGACATGGAAGCGTTAGCTTCACTCGGGGACAAAGTTCACCCCGGAGGACAGCTGGGAAGATTTTTCCGTTCTCTCATACCTAATAAGGTTTCGGGCGTCATCCCGAAAGAGGAATTTAAAATCCCGCAGTTTTACGGAATCCCTAAGATTCATAAAACTCCGGTTAAATTTAGACCGATTATACCGTGTCACTCTGCCATCCAAAACCCAGCGGCAAAATATGTCAGTAAAAAACTTAAACCGATTATTCAATCGGCGCCATCGATCATTCATGGTACGAAAGATCTGGCGATAAAATTAAGTAAGTTGTCTCTGCCACCGAATCGCCAGTGGTTCATTCTCACTGGCGACGTCGTTGCTTTCTACCCACACATAGATTTGGACACAGCCAAGCTGATAGTCTCTGACTTGTACTGTGAACTCAAATTTGGTCGACGTGTGAGGAAAGGCGATGTTATGCGAGAAAGCTTCGATGCAGACTTAGTAGATGAAGTTCTTTTGTTTACGCAATGTCTGAACGTCGGTAACGACAACTTGATTGTACAATACCAGGATAAATTCTACCATCAACACCGTGGCCTTGCCATGGGTGTAGCTGATTCTCCGGACTTAGCTAATCTGTATGGTCTACACTACGAGAAGGAGTGTGGTATCCTGGAAGACGTCCGTGTGCCATTTTACGGACGCTATATAGATGACTGCTTAGCCATCGTTTACGCTCGTAGCGAATCCGAGGCGTTGGCTATAATGCAGAACGTAAGATTCTATAATTGTACAATCGAATGGAACGTGTCGGCTACTTCTCAGCCATTTCTGGACATGCTGATCTATCGGGACTCCGATGGATCTTTGCAACATGCTCCTTACGGAAAAGCACGTAACCATCACGAAAGAATTCCCTGGCACTCGGCACACCCATTAGATGTCAAGAAAGGCACTTTTTCGGGCGAGATGTCACGGATGGCCACGCTCAGTAGCACCACTGCGGTCTACAGGGAGGCAATCAGAGACCTTATTGGGCTCTATTGTAATCGTGGCTATCCCGAAAAGCTATTGAAGACCTGGGCTAAATCCCAGGTAGACGAACGATGGAAGAACCGTCTCCTTGTCAAGGAGAGGGAGTCCGAAGGAGTCTTCGTCCTCAAAACTGAGTTCAATAATGCTTGGGAGTTCTTTAACGTCAAAGAACTTGGCAAGACAATTATGAGCAGCTGGCGATTGTGGTTGACAAAAGCCGAGCTTGCCTCTAACACCCGTAGTTGGGTGCACAACTTGAGAAGCTTGACGATGCTGGATGCCGGTGCATTGACCGGTGTTGTCCCCGAGGGCGCGATTGAGGTCGTGGTCCGGAGGGAGGACGGCTCTGAATATATCAGGAGTCTTCCAGATGTTCGTAAATTAGACTTGCTCGAAAGGAGATGGATAGTTTCTCGTAAGCGCACGCTTAACTTGAACGATCTTACTAACTCCTGGAAAAAAGTTGTCTTGCAGCATGTGGCCGACGCCAATGATACGCAAGCAGTTGTCCCGAAGGTGACTGAATTACCAGAACCTGTCCGCGAGAGCGGCTATGACAGTTCTGATAGCTCTTCATCGGAAATAGGGAATGCTTGGCGAGGCGGCCATCTTGGGAATTACGGAAGGTTTTGATCAGTAAACCATATCTACTCATCCGCCCCCTTACTCGCAGCGCGCCAGTCCAATGTGGCTGGTCCGTACCTGCCCGGTCATGCCGCGGTAGGCTAAGTCGAGGGGTTTGGGGGATGGCTCTGAGCAGCTCTATGGCAATGGTGGGCACAATGACCGCCTCTGATGCCGCCCGACTTTACGCGGGACCCATAAATACTTGGGTAGACGTCACACCAGCCTGGTCACCCGGCTCGCATTGGTCACCGTATCTCCTAAAGATTGCACAAGTTCTTGTTCTCTACCTGACGGTAAGTAGACGTGCACGTTAATTGTGTGAATTAAACTAACCACACATGGTTCAGGAGCCAAGCTAATCTGAACCCCAACTCTAACGTACGTCTATCCTATAGCAATATAGGCTCTTAGTCATCTGACTCTGCGCGTACAGCCTAACCTGGTAACCTTTACCTAACTTTATGGTTTGGTAACCTACTGACGTTAGGGAGTCCAACACTTCCGAGTGACGCGGCAGTAGGGTTCCTCTACACCGGTTTGGCTTGTACGACACACTATCATTCTGACACTCCCCGTAGGGATTCGGTCTCAATGTGGGAATTTGATAGTGTGCGCTTCTTTTCTAACTCCGCTTGAGAAAGCCGTAGCCTCTGCCATGTGCAGGCCGGCCCTCGGTCGAGTTCCTTAGTACCCAATGGCCCGCTCGGACTTAGTAGTCCGGTGATGTGCTGACTAAACCTACGTTTGACCCACCTTGTGCGGGGAGACCTAACCGGGTCTGGTCCTCCGGCTCCCGAGGGTTCTATCAGACAGTCATCGTACGAACGGCTGAGTCCGCCCGGGGAAACGGGATTCCCCAGGGATTCCCCTGCCATGATGTCGTGGCACCGTGGACTCGGTGTGGGAAAAGAAGAGAAGTTGCAGGGCAGAGGGCTCAGTGTTCCATCAGAAATTCTTCTGAGGGAATTTTGCCATTCGTCCACATGGACCAATGGCATTAACTGAGCACTCAGGCTTACTCAGATGACGGTCAGGTGCCCTCCCAAATACAGTAGTATTCCGGAAGGTTCTGGAACATCGCAAATAGTTGCAAACGGGCCTGATGAGGCATATAAGCCGAAACAGGGAGGTGGGATTTCCCCCACTGTTGCCCTGCAACGTACTTCGCCAACTCGGTGTATAGTAACTCCACTACCTCGCTTCGCTCGGTAGTGTCGCGCTCCCTAACCCTAACTAACCCTAACCCTAACTAACCCTAGCCCGAACGAGAATACCATAAAATTCGTCATCCATAAGATCGAAGCGAACAAGCTTTTCGGAGAACGGCAGTTTATCAAAACTGCAGAGATCGGATAGGATTTGCCTGCGGAGGGGAAGATTGGACTTGTCGGAAAAGAAACGAGCATATGCTTGACCGACGTCCGGAAATGCAGTCAATGGATGTGAGGAAAAGAGAGTCTCGAATGTCAGGCTCATCCAGTGGATATAGACAACACCAAAAGCTCCAGAACCTCGTCGCCAGCGCAAGAGAGCTGCAATCGAAAATGGCATGTCCTTGCGGAAATATTGATTATAACAGAGCCGTGCGTATGCATAGGTCAATTCAACTGAGCTGAGCGCAACTGCTATTCGCTGCCCTTTAGGATCTACCCGGTTGACAACAGCACGCAACGCTTTTTCAATGTTCTCTTCATCAACTCCCGAGTATGAATTGAGCGCATCACAAAACAGTGTCAGCGAGTTTTTCGACTTTTCTTCGACTTGAAAGACCGCTTTGTTGCTTGCAAGCTCAATCTTGATCAACGTAGCTTCGGGATGGGACTCGATTTTTTCTATAAAACAAAAATTATTAGATTGATATCAATTTAATAATAATCGGTTTTACCCTTGTCCAGAAACTTGGCAACCCATGTTACTTGCTGCAATTTTTGACGCAACTCTTCACGTTGTTGCACCAGTTCTGCCCGTGACCGCATTCCCTTGTGTGTTTCATCGATCCTGGCAATCGATTTTCCCAGATCTTCATAGGCCTTGAGCTGCTTTGCGTGCTGGAACTGGCGAAGCAAATCTAGTCGATGGCCTCCATTGGCAAGCACTGGCAGCTGTTTGCGCTGCTCAGGGGAGCACTTGTCGACCGTCATCCCAGGCCATCCGATGTTAAACTCGACGGTTTTCAAGTCGCTCGTATTGAACGTTATCGAGTCCTTGGCAATGGTAGAAGGTGTAACAAGAATAGTAATCGCATGTTCGAGATCATGGTTCAAGAGGTCCTTTCCATTATTAGTACTTTTCCAGAATGCATCCAGATCACGATGTTCCTGGGCCCGTTGATTGATTTCACCCCGGACAAGTTCAGGCGTGAGATCGACACCTGTATTGGTCAATGCTGGCCAGTTTCCGTACCCAATAATACATTCATTGATGAATCCGTGAAACGCTTGACCAGCTTTGGCAGATTCGATGGTGGCTTGGGTAGCTTGGTTCGCATCAGCTACAATGGCTTGCGCTTTCTGAACTAGTCTCGGAACCTAGATACCTAGATGAGGATAGAAATATATTTAATTGATTCCTTACTTGTGGTCCTGCCTCATTGCGAGTTTGCTAGTTGGTCATTAGTTTGATACTTGACTGTGAATAATATTACATACAGCCCGCTTGGCACGTTTTTCGTTTTCTAGACTTCCGATAGTCGTCTATATATACGAAATAAGTGATATGCGTATAATCAAGGATATATTCTACCTTGGCTTTGGTCTGAATTAATACCACGTTGAAAGAATTAGTAAATTGATTTTTATTTCATAATAAAGTTAAGCGCACGGCTTTGGCACTCTGAATAGATTGTTAGTAAATTGATGTCAATTTAATAACAGTCCGAATTACCTTGGTTGCGGCCTGTTTTGAATTCTGATCAATTATCAGGATGGACTGTAATAGATACTTACTGTTTCAGAGGCCTAGTATTTGGTATGTCAGCACTAAGATTCATAGTAAGATTGAATACTCACTTGACGGGGCATTGTGATTCTGCTTATGTAATCACACAAATTCGGAAGGTGATGGTAAGAAAGAAAGAGGTGGAACCCACGCCACAATCATTTCTTCCCAGGCTTTAGTTTAGGGCAGGAAACTGAAGTTGGAAATAAATTCCGAGTTTTTGGTTCGTTTTTTTTCTTGATATGTTTTTTAAAATCAATAAAAAAATTATGGTCAAATGCAGGTCTATAAGCTGATACTTGACATATATTTTTTCTAAATTTTCAATGGTTATCTGCAGTGTAACAAGTGATTTTAATTTTTAAACACGACGAAAAAAAAATGTCCAGATGTTTTTTTTTTTATTGATAGCTTGGTGCAGACACATGGCAATATTCGAAACATGTTTTTGATACTCGGCTAATTTATTTTTTATTTATGAATTATTTTTATTATTTTTTAAAATTAGAAAAAAAAATATTTATCTATGCAAAGCTTGAATTTCACTATTGATTTATATCAGACAAAACTACAATGGATAACTGTTCATTTCCAACCTACTTGGCTCTATCTAGATGTAGTATCCATTGTAGTATCCGATATTTACTGCAATGGATAACTGTTCATTTCCAACCTACTTGGCTCTATCTAGATGTAGTATCCATTGTAGTATCCGATATTTACTGTATCGAATTTGCAGATATTCTGTGTAGTATCCAATTGTTAGCAAATTGATTTCCATTTTATAACTGTCTATCTTTTACTTAAACTTGGCTATTTCTAAATGTAGTATCCCATGTAGTATCTGGTATCAGTGCATACTATTTGCAGATATTCTGTGTAGTATCCCATTATTATCCAGTTGATTTCCATTTTACAACTGTCTATTTTTGATCTGCCTTTCACTAGTTTCAGCACATGTAATCAATCTTTATATCAATTTATTATCTACTTAGCTGTCCATCTCTATGTAGTATCCGTTGTAGTATCCAAGATTCATTCCATGGATCTGGCAGTGTTTCTGTGTAGTATCCGACTATTATTGAATTGATTTTGATTTAATAACTGTTCATTTGTAACGTACGTGTCTGTCTATTTCTATGTAATATTGGTTGTAGTATCCGGAATTGATTGCACCGAATTTGCAGTGTTTCTAGGTAGTATCCCACTATTATTAAATTGATTTCAATTTAATAACTGTCCACTTTTCACTGATACCACTGCTGATTTCAGCACATGCAATCTGAGGGCAGAAACCTCCGCTTATAACTGCTCACTTTTGTGTCCTCCCTGCCCTTGGAGAGGCCTGATCCGGTGTAGTATCCCGGCTACTGCAGTATCCCTGCCTAGTATCTACCAAGGGGCATAGTAGCGAGAAGAGGCCTGATCCGGTGTAGTATCCCGGCTACTGCAGTATCCCTGCCTAGTATCTACCAAGGGGCATAGTAGCGAGATGTATACAACTAGGGCGACGCTAAGGGGTCGTCGGCACTATAATCGAGGGAATGCGGGAAGAGATCAGGAAAAGCGTCTACAATGGCGTTCTGTAGTTCCTGTGCGAGAGAGAGACCCGGTAAGGCACCAGGTGGTTGTGGGGTTGATGGATGGGAAGGAGCTATTCCTTCTGCCGACTGCTCTAGCAGGCGGCGCCTACGCTGGAGACGGGTTTCTGGCGGAATTCTGCCCTAGAGATCCCTCGCGGTGGGCTCCAATTTGATGACGCCCAAAGTTTGGTCAGTAACAAATGTAACAATTGTGTTACCGTACCAAGAGTGTGCGTTGGGCGCGCTATAAGTGATGTGAGGAGTCCCGGGCAGGTCCCAGAGAACGCGTCTGTGAAAAAGGGTAAAAGTCGGTAACGGGGTCGGCAAGTGTCAAGCGCTAAGGTAAAGCACCTAAGGAAAATGCGGTAAGTGAACACGGCAAAGGTAAGCGGCAAGAGCACGATAAGCTTAGCGAAGTCTAAGCGTCGATAATGCCTGCCATAGTTGCAAGGCGCGAGTATGTCGAGTGTTGGCGAGCGTCTGTAACTGCCGATGAGTTTGACGTTGCCGACCGTAGCGTAAATGAGCTCTTGAGCGTAAGGGAGACTGAGGAAAGGGGAGTAAACTGTGGTCTATTGTTCTCTCTTGATGATGTCCAATGTACAAGTCGGTAAGTACTTTTATACTACAATAAGTTCGCCGTCGCCAGTGGCTAATGACGCCAGAGTGTGTCCAATGTACAAGTCGGTAAGTACTTTTATACTACAATAAGTTCGCCGTCGCCAGTGGCTAATGACGCCAGAGTGCGGTAAACTGGAAAATTTCAAAGGGGTAGCTCCAACGGTTTCAGATCCCTACCGTCCTTTGAGGACCCTTGGCGCCACCAGGCGGCAGATCGCGGTACTAAACCATCAATCCATCACCCTTCTGCCTGTCAGAACACCTAAGCGACGTTGGGCGCCAAATCGAGACGGTAAGCGGTGTCAGACGCCAAGGTCAAACGCCAAGCTGTCCGTCAGTTTTTGATAGATCATCAAGCTTCTCGCTAAGCGCTGTTGTCAGTGACTGATGCCATCTGTCAGTTGTCATTCCTGCTGCCGTCGGCGCTATCATTGATCGGATCTGCTTCTTGCCGTGCGCAGCCGTTGGGAATGGCTTAAAATGGGTAGAACGCGTGCGCTAAGTTCGGAACGAGTGCGGCAAGGTTTCCGGAACCGGTGCCGAGCCTGCCGTTGATGCACCTAACCTGTATAGGGTCCTATCAACACTCCACACTTCCACAGCCTACCACCCCCAATCTGATGGCCAGACTGAGCGTGTCAACCAGGAGCTAGAACAGTATCTCTGGCTCTTCTGCAATGAACGACAGGATGACTGGGATGACCTATTACCAGAGGCAGAGTTTCAATACAACAACCATGTACACGCTGCCACCCAGATGTCTCCTTTCCTTCTAGATACTGGTCGACATCCTTGGATGGGACTTGAGCCTTGTGGACGACCCTCAGAGAATAAAGCTGTCAACAAGTTCATAGATCGGATGAAGGCAGCCCAGGAGGAAGCCAAGGCAGCTTTAGCTAAGGCAAAGGATGACATGGCCCACTACTATGATCGTGGACGAACTCTAGCCCCCAAGTATAAGCCTGGAGATTGAGTCTACCTGGATGCCTCTGACATTGCTACCACCCGACCTTCTCAGAAGCTCTCTCACCATTGTCTAGGACCCTTTCCTATAGTAAGGCAGGTAGGCCCACTAGCCTATCGACTCAAGCTGCCTAGTGGAATGAGTCGACTCTATCCAGTCTTCAATATGGTGAAGCTCTCTCCAGCTCCAGAGGATCCAATCCCAGGTCGATGTCCACAGCCACCTCTACCTCTAGTTCTGGTAGACAACTAAGAAGAGTACGAAGTGGAACGAATCCTAGACAGCCGACTCTTTAGGAACAAGCTTTAGTTCAAGGTCAAGTGGAAGGGCTATGGAATTGAGGACATCTCATAGGAGCCACAAGAGAATGTCCATGCCCCTGCCTTGGTCCGGGAATTCTATCAACAGCATCCCAACGCTCCCCAGGCAATCAGAGGCCTCTATTCTCTTTCCAAGATAGACCAGGCTATCCAGAACTACTTCTATCCAGCACGTTGAGACACCACGCTCTAGAGGGGGGGTGATGTCAAGGGACTCCTCATTTCTTCCTTTTCTCACTCCTTATCTCTTCACTCTCCCTTCATTCATTCTCTTATTTCTTCTGACATTATTTCATTTTACTGTTTCTATTCTTTCAACACTATCTGTTAGTACTTGTTTGCACAGTTGTTTGGTTAGTCAATTTTCGAGTTTTTAAGATTTTGTTGTACTGTACAGTTGTTTTCCACACTTCAGAAGCCCCAGAAGCATCCAACCTGGCATAGGGAATCCCTAGACTTGTTCTTTTTGGATCTTCCTCTGCCAGGTGAGTAGTTATTATGATATTGTCAGTACATACTCTAATACACTTTGGATCTCCCTCTGCCAGCTGTGTGACTGAGCCACAGCCTCTAGAGGTCGCCCTTACAGCTACTCTTTAAGTATGTGCAGGAGTCACTCTGGGTTCCTGAGAGGTTCCAGGATGTCTGGGATGGTTCCAGAAATTAATGGATAGCAGTGGATAGAAGGAGAACTGTATATCAGAGATCACACATGGAGTGCATGATCAATAGGCATGGAGGGGAGGCTGTGATACATGATGCATGATAGCCAGGGTGATTGGCATGATCTGATTATTGGTGGTCATGCCAGGATCTATAATGCAGAACTGTTGGGGGGTGCTGTGTGATGGTGTGGTCTAATGTGTGTGATGGCAGGGTCAGCAGTCATGATGGTGGGAGTTGTGTCATAGGAACAGCAAGGAGGTCTCAGAGGGGGTTCTGGAGGTGTCCTGGGGTGGTTCTGGATAGGAGGGTCATGACAGTTTGTCTATCCAGATGCTTGTATAAGCAGCAGCCTGTGTGCAGATGCTTATATAAGCAGTAGACTATATCAGTGTGGAACAATGTCAACAAATAGATCTCAGACATGCTGTGCTAGCAACAGCTCATACAAGCAAGTAAGTTCCTCAGTCTATATCTGACATTTCAGACATATTCTCTGGAATTGTCTCAATATAGGCTGAAAACCCTGTCCTATGCCCTCTAGATGATAAACCAGCCTGCAATAAAGCTAGATTCTCACAATAAAGTTCTTTACTAGAGCCCTGCATACTTGTATAGATGTGACAAGACATATCAGCTCCATCTTCTAAGCTCGCAGTAAGCTCAGACTGACTCATTCTTTGGCTGGTACTGGGAAATCCTCCAGCCAGACCACTACTCTATCCTGATGGTCAACCATCAAGCAGTGGTCTGACTAGTATAGTCACAAACAGCCCTTCTGGCATTATTCCAACTTCCACACCTATGCTCTTTCATGATGTGGCATTCTTCATTACTCCTCTTATATTCTAGCTGCTGCATCTTCCATAGACATTGCTATGTCTGTGAAATTTTTATAATATTATACTAATAACATTGTGATTCAATTACTAATAATAGAACTTCTTAGTCAAAGTTTGTCTACTTTGCTAAAGGCTAGAGTCAGTGCAAGTCGATTTAAAAAACTGTAATGTATTGTTATAGAGCCTCTCATGCACTGAACCACAAGTCAGAACCTGTCTATTGGGTCTAGCCACAGTATCTGGAAGAAAGCTGTTGAGGATAACTTCTTGTATATACTCTAAAATATAAATATATATAAATAGTAAAAGAATACTGTAGAGAAGTATAATGTAATGCATGCTCTTGTTACAATTATAAAGAGGTACACTATTACCTTTTATCTGGATCATTTATATGTGTTTCAATATATTCAGTTTTAAGTAGTACTCTTTACAATAAGCAAATACTTATTCTATACAATAGCAAGCTGCACTTACAAGGTGATATCTAATTGTCCACCTTCTTCATCATCAGAAGTCTTAGTATATTTTTCTATATCTTATTGTTCAATTGCAAAAACCAAATATACATTAGTTTTCTGAGTATTTTCAGAATTATTAAGAGAGTTTTATAGTACAAAAAGCATATAAATGAAAGATGAAACCTTAAAATAATTTTTTAAAATTTTAAAAAAATAGTATAACTAAAAATAGCTCAAATTTCCCAGGCAAACCTTAAATCTGTGACAAGTTCCTCTTGTCCTTGTCCTTTTGACCCTTAGTCAGCATCGTCCTTTTATCCTCGTCCCTTAGTCAGCATTGTCCTTTCATCTTTTAGTCAGCATCGTCCTTGTTTCTTACTCAGCAGTGCCTGTGTTGCTCTCTGAGTGCCAGTGACGTGCGTCGTTGTTTTCGTCCTTTCGTCCCTGAAGGACGAAAATCAACAGTTGATTTTCTATGTCATACTAATAGGTTTAAAAACATATTTTTCTCTTTGATCTATAGGATCTGCTCAAATTTTAGACTGCTAATCTAGGAACAAGATGTATACTATTTTGAAAATATAACACATCATAAAATTTGCAATGTCTCTAGGTTATCTCGTGAACTAGTAGGCAAAATCTTACAGTCAGGGTATTTCTAAATAGCCTTTGCAAAGCTGGTCTTTTACCAACTTATAGGTCTGCCATATACTATGGTAGTTTCTGAGATATTCACAATTTATTGCTTAAAAAATCAACTTTTAGACCCTCTTATTGATTGGGCCATCACAAAGGATGCAGACATCATGTGACTTATTGGTTAATTGGTTGAGAAGTGCAATAGATCCAGAAATATATTTTTCCTTTGAACCAAAGTGATTTGCTCATATCGTAGACTTCTAGCCAAGGAACAAGAAGTACACTGTTTTTAATATACAAGACATCAGAAAATTTGTAATGTTCCTGGATTATCTTATAAACTACTAGGCAAAATCTAATAATGAGGGTATATTTAGATAGCTCCTATAAAACTAGTTTTCTATCAGCTTACATGTTTAGCATATACTATGGTAGTTTCTGAGATATTCACAACTTATTGCTTAAAAAACCAACTTTTAGACACTATTATTAATTGAACTATGGCAAAGAATCCAGAGGTTATGTGACTTATTGGCTGGTTAGTAGAAAAGGTAAATAGGTCTAGAAACATATTTTCTCTTTGGACCTAAGTAATTTGCTCAAATCCTAGACTGCTAGTCCAGGAACAAGGAGTATACTTTTTTAAAAATCTAAAATATTAGAAAACTTGCAATGTTTCTGGATTATCTCATAAACTAGTGGGCAGAATCTAGAAATCAGTGTATTTCTAGATACCTCCTGGAAAATTCATTTTCTATCAATCTACAAGTCTGACATATACTATAATAGTTCCTAAGGTAATTATAATTTATTGCTTAAAAAGTCAACTTCAGGTCCCTTTATTGATTGGGTGATAGCCTTGATAGCTGGTTGGTTGGCAAGCAAAGTAGGTCTAGAAACATATTTTCTTGTTAAAGCTAAGTGATCTGCTCAAATCTGAGTCTTCTAGTCCAGAAACAAAGAGTATACTATTTTGAAAATATAAAATGTTATAAATTTGCAATGTTCCTGGATTATCTCATGAACTACTGTGCAGAATGGTAAGATCAGGATACCATTGGATAGCTCTTGAGAAACTGAGTTTCTACAAACTCACAGGTTTAGCATATGTTATGATAGCCACTGTCATATTTTCAATTTATTATTTAAAAAATCAACTTTTACACCTCCTTGTTGATTGGGCCATAGCAAAGGATCCAGAGGTCATGTGACTTCATGGCTGGTTGGTTGCCCAGCAGAATAGGTCTAAAAACATATTTTCTTGTTGGACCAAAGTGATCCGCTCAAATCTTAGTCTTTTATCCCAGAAACAAGAAGTGTGCTATTTTAATAATATAAAACATTATAAATTTGCAATGTTCCTGGATTATCTCATGAACTACTGGGCAGAATGGTAAGATCAGGATACCATTGGATAGCTCTTGAGAAACTGAGTTTCTACAAACTCACAGGTTTAGCATATGCTATGGTAGCCACTGTAATATTTTCAATTTATTATTTGGAAAATTAACTTTTACACCTCCTTATTGACTGGGCTATAGCAAAGTGTTTCATATGAACTCATTGCTGTCCGTTAATACCGTAGCACCCCTTCCATTTACATGGGGTAAGTATTTTTTTCTGGATCACAAATGACAATGACCAAATGCTCTCCCCTTAAAGCACAATTTCGACGTTGTCCGAAATGCTGGAAGTTCTGCATACAACTATCTTAATCCTGTTTGTATCGTATTCTCCCTTGACCCTTTATATTTATTTATTACTTCTTATATTTCTTCTTGTCAGGTGCACCGTGACGTGGTATCTACCAGGTTCGCTGGAGATAATGTGACTATCCGCTTCATGACAAACAATCTGGGCCCATGGTTCCTACATTGGTAATGCAGACATTCTTAAGGAAAAGAGAATATTTTGGCTTGGTACTGACCAAAATTGTAGTCACATTGACTGGCATCTTGACAAGTGAGTACATTTTTAGAGGTCATTTGAATCATTTGACACTTTTCTCTACAGCGGCTTGGTGATTGTATTTGCTGAAGACCTAGGTAGTATCACAAAAGGGACGGAACCTGGTGAGTATATGTAGATTTCCGATGACCATTATTTGAAGTCCTAACCTCGCTTTTGAAAGAGGAATGGAAAGAGCTTTGTCTCATGTATGAGGCCGCACATTGACTCCATAGATTCCTTTTCAGATAAAACTTGGTACCTCATGTATCGTGACTGGGGTCATTGACTATAGTCTAATATACGAACATTGTAAGGCATAGTGTCAACCACTCAGCAAGCTCGCAACTCCACGTACGCAAACAGTATCATCAGGATCACGGAACTGTTCAGGCTAGGAGGCAAAGAGAAGAATGGTGAAACTTGAATTGACAGTTGTCGCTAATGCGTGATGAATCTAGAGATGGACTGTACTTTTTGTGAAAAGGTTAAAGTAGAAAAGAGATGCCTCTTTCCAATTGTGCACCCTGGCCTCAAGCAAACTTTAATATTGCCATGTGATAATCTGATCAACATCCAAACATCTGAGCTATCATGTCAAGCAAAACAATCATGAGCGCTCAATCAGAATATGATCTCGGAGAAAAGGGCGATTGTGAATAAAACCGATAATTGAACTTTATTCTGGAATTACATCTTGAATGTAATGTACAGCCAGACAACATCACAAACTCCACTGGCCCTGGGCGGCCTATTTCAATGCCAGCTCATTGACAATATCGATCGCCTGCTTAAACTGTGCCTTCTGATCGTCCGTCGCCTGTACCTCACTCGTCCTGCCTCCACATTCCTGCAGCCTGCCATTGCACCATTCCAGATCCTCACTGCCCCATGCAATGCTCGTGTTGAACCCATAAATGTCTTTGCTGCTGGGCAGGGACTCCATCGGAAGCTTCTTCAGTATCGAATGCAGTTCATCAACAAGTGCGTCGTAGTCTGTGGCGGAAAGTGATTTGGGTGCAGCATCTTAAACTTAGAGTGTGCCGTCCTGGTAGAATGAGGAGGCGACCAGGAGATTGATGTTATTGGAGGCCTTGGTGACAGTGTGGATATAGTCAGGAGTGGGGGGTGCAAAGCCACCAACAATGCCTGCGATTAAGGTAGATCTAGTGGTGGACGTTAAGAGGACAGTGAATCACACCTTTCTGGAGACGAAAAGAGTACTCTGAAGGCGACATGGAATCCAAGATGGTGCAAGTCGGAGAATAATGCTCAAACTAGCACCTTGATAAGGAAATGCACATGTGACTTTGCATTCCAACCAATGCCAACTTTTGTCTGGCACTGCAACCGAGAGTACGCAGGTGAAAAATTCTACAAACGCTTATCGAAGTGAAAGTTGATGTCAAATACTTTTGCTTGTAATGTCATCTTTTGATCAGTTTTTTACACACCATCCAAGGAAATATCCTGACTTCCACAGCTTGAATACTTCTCCCCTGGCTTCTAAGGCTTGTCTTGACTATGAACGTGTTGCCTATGAGCTCCCACGCAATCGTCGCACTAGAAACAATGAAGGTGCTGGACAACAAGTAGTTTTAAAGAACGACTCATGATGAGAACAATAAACGTACCTAAACCACTAACGAGCGCACAAGTCAAGCCCACTTGGCATTGAGACATCTAATTACGCTGGATATCATGTAATGTACCAGTACCAAGAAGGCTCACTAGGTGGAGACAGGAGTGCAAGGCTGAGGCTGAGTGAGTAGTGGGAAGCTGGGGGATTGACTGGGACTGTATTGGTGGCTGTGATGCAGGACTTGTCTGTTCCTGTCCCAGGACTTGAATTGACGGCTGTAAATCACTATACAATCTGGACACAGGGGCGAGAGCCATGAGCTTCTCAAAAGACGTCTCGAAGGGAGGAGGAAGCCACCTGAGAAACGAGGTTACAGTGTCGAGCTGAGGCATGGGTAAAGTCAAAGGCGTCAAATCAGTTGTTGATGTTTGCTCAGGTGTAAATTACTAATAAGTGAATATTATCTTACTGATGTCCATATGAATATAAGTAGTCAGATAGGTCGGTGGAAGATTAGAGAAAACATTACAAGAAAACATGTCACGGAAGGCAGCACAAGCGGCACTCACAAAGTGGGTGCCGCCCTCTCTCATATCAATAGATATCTGCAAGATATCTGATAAAAATACAGCTGTTAAATAAATACTGGCTAAAATTCAATGGAAATATCTCACAAGAAAAGATGACAGTTGTATAACAAATTTATTGGTCCAAAATAATAAATATTGACTGACTTGCATGTTCTGGTGGTCGGAATGGGGCGCCACATGCTAGTTCCAAATTAGGTGTGTGGCTGTGTGCATTCATGCAGACAACATTTTGTTGGCTCAATTCTAAGGAAACTAGAAGACATACTGCCATGAGATAGGTATCTTCTGGAAGCCCCATTATAGATGAGTCCATATATACTAAAAATACAGCTAGTCTGCAAGTAATTAGCTTGCAATTACCATATGTATATTTATATATCATTCCAAATATAGTGTAT
The DNA here is from genome assembly GCA_027475525.1 of Macrolepiota albuminosa. Taxonomy (NCBI): domain Eukaryota; kingdom Fungi; phylum Basidiomycota; class Agaricomycetes; order Agaricales; family Agaricaceae; genus Macrolepiota; species Macrolepiota albuminosa. Next base: position 1,770,721 of record JAMWFC010000077.1, on the reverse strand, counting down.
GGGCTAAAATGTGAAGGAGAGATCAGAGAGTCTAAAGCTAATATGTATATTTATATATCATTCCAAATATAGTGTATGGGCTAAAATGTGAAGGAGAGATCAGAGAGTCTAAAGCTAAGTTGCAACTTAAATCTCACCTTATTATAACTATAGTTTGCTGTTACAACCAAGCTCTACAGTCTAAATTTGCTTCACAAATTAGGGAGGAAAGTGCTTAATTATAACTATAGTTTGCTGTTACAACCAAGCTCTACAGTCTAAATTTGCTTCACAAATTAGGGAGGAAAGTGCTTATACTAAAATGACACAATTTTTATTGATCCCAAATTTGAAGAAGATATACTAGGCCTGCTTACATAATATGGGTACCAATAGGGAGGTATAGTTAAGGATCATTAGTTTCAACCTTCAGACTCAGCATATATGTATGTTGTGCTAGGCTATAATGCATATAATGAAATATAAGCTTATGTATGACATGACTCAGAAATAAGGAGAAGGAGGAGTCATGTGACCTATTGGAGGTTTGCAACTTGAAGGGGGGCTAAAATAACCCCTAGTCACCTGCCAAAGTGAATGGATTCAAGCAGTTCCTGGCTCACAAATTAGGGAGGAAATCTGTGTAGTTTGACCGCTATGGTAAACTTAAATTTTCACACTTCTCCCTAATTTTCTCAGCAACCACTGAGCCAAATAACATGATGCTGGTATTTTTGGGTAGCTATTGAATAGTACTGGAGGTTGCAATAACCAATTTCAGGATAATATGTGGCATGAAGGAAAATACAAGGCAAAAGAGTCTCATTCAAACCTATCTGGTGATTAGTGGATTTAAGAAGCAAGGAGAGGTCACATGACTTAGTGAAGGTCTGCAACTTCAAGACAAGAGGTGTAGGAACATACTTTGTTGAGACAGCTAAGGATTTTGCTTGGATTTGAGGCCAATACTTAGGGAGAAAGACTGGGCGGCACTTTACATGAAGTGCTATTGATCACATACTATCAATAGTGAATTTATAAAGAAAGGGCAGGTCACATGACGGCGGCACTTTACATGAAGTGCTATTGATCACATACTATCAATAGTGAATTTATAAAGAAAGGGCAGGTCACATGACCTAGTGAGCATTTGCAACCTCAAGAATAGGGCTTAGAAAACATATGTTACTCAGATACCCAAGAAATCTGCTGAGGTTTGAGCTCAGGAATTAGGGAGGAAGCTAAAAATGGATAGTGGATTTAAGAAGTGACTAGTGGTCACATGACTTATTGAAGGTTTGCAACTTTATGTAGACATGTTTGAGAACATGGTTTGCTGAGACAGCTAAGAAATCTGTTTAGAATTGAGTCCAGGAATTAGGGAGAAAGCTTACATATCAGTTTATTTTAATAGTAGATTTATAAAGAAAGAGCAGGTCACATGACTTAGTTGGTACTTGCAACCTCAGGAATAGAGCATATAGAACATATTTTACTGAGGTACCAAAGAAATCTGGTGAGGTTTGAGCTCAGGAATTAGGGAGGAAGCTAAAAATAGATAGTGGATTTCAAAAGTGACTAGTGGTCACATGACTTATTGAAGGTTTGCAACTTCAAGTAGACATGTGTAGAAACATGGTTTGCTGAGGTAGCTAAGACATCTGTTTAGAATTGAGCCCGGAAATTAGGGAGAAAGATCTAGCAAAATTTGCATGGGAATTTTACATGAAATTCCAGGAATCACTTACTAGAGATGGTTATCAAAGAGGTAAGTTCAGTTGATTTTCTAATTTTTATCATCGCCATTCAACATATTACTGTCTCTAGGTGCTTTTCTAAGCAAATTGCCGCGTATCTACATCAACAGAGATCTGAAACGGCCACCTAACCTGTGCCGCTTTCTGCATATATGCTGCCTTTGAATTTGACCTTCAAGGACGCCCATTCATTCCTATACTGGATCAAACGAGAGCTCACACTTGAAGGATCTAGGCATTCATGGAACCGGCAGAAGTCTGTCGGTCTCTGAACTCCAGTCTTCCCATTCATCTTTAAGTCTGCTAGTTGAGCGACCACGTATCAATCTCTGACTCCTGGTCAACCATTTTATATCGATAAGCCCAATTCCTCAACGTTCGTCGTTTCATCGCTCACTTAGATTGATTACTCCATTAATGTCGTCGGTATCTAGTCCTACATCGGTCACGCTGTTTTCCTACCGCAATGAGATGGAATTTTTATCTGATATCCCGAGGTCTTGTTTCCGCCATGTGTGGCTAAGCATTCTGTTCAGGCGTGAACCTACGATATGTTGAGGCTATAAGTACCAGGACCACCACACAACGTACATAACTGATTATGTCACGTCTACTCACGTGACTTTAGTTCATTTTCCAACCACGAGCGTTTCGTATTCTTCCATCTACCGAATACGAAACGCTAGGTATGTGTATATTAGTAATCATCTCCACTAATAAAATCATCTACTGAATACGAAACGCCAGTTTGATTGTTGAGCCTGAGTCTCTACGGACATAAGCCTGTTAACTCTGCGTATCACTAGCTGCAACACGATAATATTCATTGATCACAAGTCACCAAAGTTCAAGTCCAAGCTTCGAGCTACGACCAACCTTGACCTTGACTGGGAATTGGTCTCACTCTCGACCCATTCGATTACCCTTGGGTTCCCGCCTCTTTCCTACTTCTGGCGCCTGACTCGAGACTCAAACCTTGAAATTGACTAGTGCCCGTGAGTCTATGAGCCCATTTTCAACTCAACGCTCAATACCAGCCCTGATGGCCCACTACTTCGCTCTTTCTCTTGGCATACAACTTGTCTCTCGTTTCTTTTTGACATCATTTTCAAGATCGAAACATCTCTTCTCCCCTTATGAGGACTATCTGCCCAATTCAGTGAGTGCGGATTGACGAGCGTTCAAGGTGAGGAAATGGGAGTGAGAATTGGCGAACGCTGTGACGACAAGAAAAAACGAGGAAGGCATTTTTTTAATGTGAGAGCTCTGGCCCGTGCAAGTTGCCGGAGGAGAAAATTGCTGGGGGGAATGGAGTGATGCCCTTAACATAGCACCAGAAAGCCCAAATCTGATGTTTTACACTCACTCCGCTATTTTGTCTACTGACTCGATTTACAACCGGCCTCATGCTTCCTTCGGCTTCTTGCTCCGTATAGCGTGTAATCAAAAGATTAAACTTATTTCAACCCTTACATTTTTTTTCGCCATCACGATCAAAGACGCCTGGCCGGCGGACCAACTGCAGCTGAGAGGGGAAGATGGAGTGGGAATTGACAAACGACCTTAGAGAAAATGGAGTTCTGTGAGGCGGAGTCGACGGCATTATACGTAACAAGGTAAGGATGACGACACACGCCTCTGGCTTATTCAGAAATCTGAAGAAAGGAGGTGAAAGATGCACCGCTCTAGTCCCACCAGCCCCTTTCGATCTTGAACATGTCTTCCTCCGCATATTTTATGAACCGACTCGGGCTCTCACCCGCCTACTCCCTGTCCAACTGCGAGATCCAGAAGCACGGAGAGCCGAGACCAGCGCCAGCGAACCCACGAGCCCTGATCTTAAGGTTCAATCTCGCCTTTGATCTTGACCTCGGACTACTATTTGGATATCTCTTGTCCCTGATGATATCTTCCTGTGAGTTTGTAGTTCAAGATAGGGAAGTGGGACTTTGCGAATGTCAAGGATTTGTAGTCGTACAACAAGTGCGGCTGTTACCCCGTATTAAAGCTCCAAGCTTAGAATGTCGGTGGAGGGTAGTGTTCAAAGTAGGTCATGGTTAGGATGCGAATGCGAAATGTGGAACTCAAGCGATTGTAGACGACATGCAAGTTTATACCTTTTATTTCTTTCTTTTGGGGTCCAGTCAATCATCTATACATCGGTTTATACATAATCTGCTGCGTGAATAAGATTACGTACATTGATTATGGAGTTTTATTTCTTCCCCATGTCACTGATAGACTTTCTTCTGGAGCAAAGACGCGTTGTTAAGGTTTTCCATCGATCGGCGGCTATCGGTGAATATAATATAATCTTTTTCAGGTATACTTTTGGTGTGCTCGATGTCGATCTTCTCTCTAAATTTTCATATGTTGACAAAGTTTCTATCCGACTCCAGTTCCACCAAGTCAGGATCCCTACTTTTTATGCAGAGATTCTGCGAATTTATAATTTGACTGCAAGGGAGAGTATGGTGTCAGCACGTTCCCGCGAAGTTGGCTCTGAGCCTTTTTTTACAAATACCTCATAGCTTGCATTCTCGTTCGCAGATAATAATGGTCATGTTTGAAGTAGGCATTCTTGCCGCTGATCTTCCATCTCTGTCTGGGTCTGTGTAAGGTCAGCATTCACGCAATACTCAAAAGACACTTCGCCGATCATTGGGCGCATGCTTCATTACTTCAGCCGGAATGTCTTCTCGTTTCTATGTCAAGTCTGATCAAATAGTACATCTCTTCGGCGATTTTGTAGACTTTTATGGTTTTTTTTTTCATTTTTTAATAACGCGTAATTGAAAATCATCGCCCAAATTGGACACAGGGTCCACCTTACGACGGCTGAGTCCGTCGCTATTTCTGTAACTCAAAAAAACACATTTAAGGGATGTGGCTGGGTATCGCACCTTCTTCGATACACCGCAGGCGCAACCTAGTGTTACGCAAGCTATGTTAATGTATATCCTTCGTCACTTCCTTCCTGCGGCTGTGGCAAGCACCCGCATCTTTCATCATATCTGCCGCACAATTTCTTACTCGAAGAACGAGAATGGGAACAGAAGAAACGTCTCGGACAACCTGAAGAAGGACGAAATTGTGAGTGTTATTTCCGTTGCATGGTACCGCTTACGAGTTTTTTCTATACCATCACAGGCAAACAGTAATACCCGTACCACTTATGGCATGAATTTCATCAGGCATGATGATGTTGACGACATGCAGGCATGAGATGTTGCATGACTTTGGGACCATAGGGTAAGGCAGCATCACATTTCCAGAGCATGGCTGGTCACAGTTCAGTATTAGCGGGAAAATGAAGATAAACATCGATAGTAAACGCAGGACATATAAGAAGATAAGGCGCAAATGATGCACGAAACAAGGCATTCTCATTTGTCTGTACCTTAGAGTTGCAAGTAGGAAAGCACGAATCAGCCATTAGAATTTAGTGCATGCTTGATTCTCCTGAAAAGCAGTGTGAAATGAGGCTCTCAATGGTATTTTGCGGCAGGAGGTTGATGAGATAAGACATCAGAGGCTTTATTCCAGATTCCAATGCAAATAGATAAAGCGTTACTTCGCCATCGATGTTATCTGGAAGTAAGTGACTGTATAGCGATGAGTCAGGATCCAGGCCCACATGGGGCAGTATGTTTTTGCCTTCCACGCCAGATGAACATGACGAAAGGCTGGACCGAGTTGCAGCACCCTTAAACTAGGAGGAGCTCCACTCTTTTAGAAATGCCGCCAATCTGCATGCAGCTCAAGCCCCAAAAGGAAGATTATATTAGTGTCTGTGTATAGTCAACGACGAGGTATGACCAACTACTCATCACAAAGTGAGTAACGTTGAAGCTGAAGGCTGCAATCCAGAATATGAACCGTCGGAAAGACGCCAAGAGAAACGGTAGGAAGTAAAAAGAAGTCGGGGAAGTCAGACGCATAGACAGGGACTCAGATGTCACGATCACAGATGTCACCAGTCACAAAATTTTTTCAGCGCCTGACAGGATGAGGTTCAACTGCCATCTACTTGCTCCAGCCTACATATTTAAGAGTGTATCTCCCAGCAATATCAATCTTCTATCCTCTATATAAATGTAAGATTCTCTACATCTTTTTGAAATGAGACTCTCTATTTAGTATTTTGGATACTGACCATGTACTTTTCACAGGTCTTGTCCCGTATCAATTATTTCTAATTAAATGAACCATTTCTTAGAGTCTCACAAGGCGTTCATTCATTTACTGCTGGTTGACTGCGATATAGCACAATGGGCCGGGCGATGCCATATACTGCGATCTGATCATAGCAAAGGGATTATTGATAACTAAGGTCCGCTATTAGACATGTCACTAACACTCTGAAGATATTTACCAGGCCTTTGTGGTGCACAACTTAATCATGAGCGATCTATGTAAATCGTGCGCCTAGGCAGTGAATGATCAAATTTCTTGTACTCTTCAAATCGAACTCGAAGCTGCAGTTCTGCAGGTCCTCTTTCCAGTATGCGACACATATGTGAATTCTGGTCTTTCAAGCACAAGGGTGGAGCTGATTCTCTGTAGATTCTATGATACGTCTCTTAGTCACTGAGTCATGTGGTTATAGTTGCGTGAGTACAAGTCAGTAGGTGCAACTCCCCCCACCAGCACCTTCGTATCGCTGTTCATTGAATTTGAGTTAATATCAGTTCAAGAGGGCTCGATTACGTGACGTGTAAAACAATGAGGTGTTTGATTTCAGCTTGTATCTCTTTTACAATTGCTTATTACGATTGAATTTCCGTCCTCAGGTACTAGAGGTCATGCTCAAGGTCGTCAATACCTACCCTACCATGGACCGTTCGTTTGTAAATAGTCTCTCGAGACTGAAGCATGGACGCTACCCTTCCAGGACGTGAACTGTTTAGTGCATCTGCAATATCAGATATAGTACTCTCCACCTTGCTTGCGGATACCAGTTGTTAACCTCACGACAGGATGTTGTCATCAAGTAGATGCTCTTGTAACGACCTGTGACGAGACAGGAGTAAATACTAGCGCCATGTGCTTGTTCTTCGTTTGTCTTTCAAAACACAACTCGGATCTCGGGGTGCCATTTTGGCTTCTAGAATGTGTCTAGGTTATAGTATTGAGGCGTGTGCTGTATAACTCCTGACGATTGGAAATTTTCGTAGTGTCTATTACTATGTAAGTCAAGTTGATTGGTTCTCCTTCAGGCATTCAATATTTAACAAGTCTGTTGACATATATCGTAAGATTGGGGGTCAGATCAAGGCTTGCTTCTAACCAGCATATATATGTGTGTTTAGGACCTCTTCACCAAGTCGTGAGGCTAGCGACGCTCAATGACCTGAACCCGCCTTGTGAGTAGTTCATGCCTGCAGGTAGTGAGTGAATCATAACTTTGCGGAATGAGATCGAGCCACATGTCACTCAAAATGCTTCGCCTCGAGGAGCTGATGAAAAGGAGACCCCAGAAGGCTTCTTGAATACAACCTGACTGGGTCCAGTAAATATAGTCATGTCAATGATCCGGACCTTTAGAAGGGGTAGTTAAGTCGGACAGCGAGGGAGTCTGGGACCCAAATGGACACGACCAGAGGGAGATATGATGCAGAGCAGTGAATAGAGAAGAGACAGGGAGCTGAAGAAAGACAGAACACCACCACTGGAGGGCAAGACGACATACACAAAAGGTGTCCGAGATCGCCACAAGCAGGAATTTGGATCAGATATATATACATCTCAAAAGGATGTAGCGAAGGGCACGGATCCATCTTCGCAGTCCCTTCATCATTACCATGCACATATTATTGACAAAAAATATACAATACACATTAACGTAGACTCAACACCCTACGTGTATACCATACATACACCAGGAGTAGACTACATATGCACTCCACCCCCTGCCTCTTCAATGGCCTTAGCAAGGCTTTCCGGTACCGTAAACGAAGATCATCATCGTCTCCGAACCCCTCAGTGTCTCTGCTACACGCAACAGCTTCGAATGCGCTTTGCACAGCTACTACTGCAATAAATCAATTCAGGTAATCCGGAGGAGCAAAACCACCGAGAGGCATTCAATACAGATCTATGAGCTCATTCGCCTTCTTCATCCATATTCGCCGGTCTTGTTTGCTTCCGATGAATTTTTATTGACATGTATCATTGTTCCTCTTTGATTGATGCATTTAGTCGCTTGGTGCTTGTCTGGCTTGCATGCTTCGATTGAAAGCTTATTCGGACAACTACTAATATATAAGCCGGCTCCCTGTCGTGTTTAAACTCTCACCCATACACACGTACAAGCGTAGGCACTTATGGCCGGTGTACCACCAGAGAAGGTTTTGAGGAATACAAACAAGTTACCTCCAGTGATACCTCCCAATCACGATCACCGTACTCTTGTCCTGTGCTTCGACGGCACCGGAGACCAGTTTGACGCGGACAACTCAAATATCGTCCAGCTTGTCTCGCTGTTGAAGAAAAATGATCGATATAAGCAGATGGTTTACTATCAAGTGCGATGATCTTTCTTCGTCTTGCATAGCGGTCAAGGAGTGATAACTAATTCGCAATACTTAGGCTGGTATCGGTACCTATGTATCCCCAAAAGTCGCAACTCCCTTGTTTGTCAAGTTTTCCAAAGTCTGTACAATATCGTTCGCATTTTATTCAATGGTCCAAGTTTGCATTTACTAGATTCTTGATGCAATGTTTGCATGGAACCTTAAGGACCATGTGATGAGTACGCGAAGCGTTTTACCCTGCGTATGACACCTGACCAACATTTCCCAGGCGGTTATGAATTCCTCATGCAAAACTGTAAGCATGACTCTCCAAGTACATTGTTCTATGTGGCAATATTTCCCCAGATCGCGAAGGAGATAGAATATGTATTTTCGGTTTGTCCATTCGCAGCCATGATGATTACAAGCGCAACATGTCTTGATGCTATGTCTATTCATCAGGTTTTTCACGTGGCGCATACACAGCTCGGAGGTTAGTAACATGCGACAAGCTGTAAATGGTTGCTTGACTATCAACAGCCTTGCAGGAATGATCCACAAGGTCGGCTTGCTCCCTGCTGACAATCATCAGCAAGTGCCATTCGCATACAAAATGTACACAAGAACAGACGATGTCGGCTGGGAACAATCAAACGCTTTCAAGCTCGCATTCGCATCCTCAGTGCCGATTGAATTCCTTGGTGTTTGGTATGTGGTATGAACTTTCACCAATCGTCACATCTTATAGAGTTTTGGAGGGATACCGTCGACTCCGTCGGCCTCATCCCCAAGCGACTTCCCTTTACAATGTCTAATAGCATGGTCAAGACCTTCCGTCATGCTATTGCCTTAGATGAACGTCGTGCAAAGTTCAAAGCTAACCTTTGGAATCGTCCGACAGGTGCTGAGCAGGCCTATGGTGTGCGCACCGTCCGCATACCGACGCCAGACCTCGATGAGAAACACGAGTCCCCCAGTCGACAACATGACAATGATCTCAGAAATGAATGGAACGTATCAGATACAGATCGAAGGCTCGATCATTATGAAAGAATGTATTCTGTCAGCGAGGAAAGTCAAAAAACAGATATACAAGAGGTCTGGTTTGCAGTAGGCCTTAATCTCAATATAGAAAAGGCATATGGCTAATTTTTTTTCCATTCGTATCAGGGATGTCATTGCGGTGTGTTCCCTCCATCATTCTTGCAATGATAACTGGTATTCACTCATTCCGCTAGATGTCGGTGGAGGATCCGTTACAAATAAGACGCCTCATTCTTTGGCACGCATATCCCTTCGCTGGATGGTACGCGAATGCTTCAAGGCAGACACTGGTATTTTGTTCAACACTGATGCGCTCCGCACCATTGGCCTGGACCCTGCTACATTATATCCCGTTGTCCTTCCTCGACCAGCACCACGTCTCGACATTTCTACAGCGTTCATTGAAAAGGCCACGCATGACGGAGTGATCAAGCGTGTCCTCGCTCGCTGGAAGCGCAAGGCTAACGCTACACCCACTGTAACTATCACCACGAATGACCACTTGGTGATTGACGAAGAGCTCGAGGACCTGAAAGATGCGCTATCGCCGATATATGATCAGCTACAGCTGAAGCGAAGCTGGTGGGTTCTTGAGATCCTCCCGCTCCACTTGCGATATCAAAAGGGGAATAATAAATGGGTCAGCACTTTCAAGTATGGTGCTCTCCGTAACTTCGGTCTATTGGCAACTGACTGCCTGATCTAGATCGAATATGGCTACCCCTCGGATCATACCCAAGCAACACACTAACGGTGTGAAAGTACATCGTACCGTACAGATTCGTATGCAGGCCCAGCCTGCACCAGGTCACAAAAAAAGGTATACCCCCAAGGCGAACTTGAAAGTTGAGCCCACATGGATCGACTAGGACCTCGTATTCTATCTATTACTTAGTGGAAGGTTTAGTTAGTGTACATTATCTTCTCTAACTTTTTTCAACATGTGAAGATTAGGAGTATGAGTTCTTCAAAAACAAAAATGACAGTTGTGCCTCATATAGTAACATGACAAAGTAAAATGAAAATAGAAATATTAGCAAAGTTGGCTCTTACTATCCTGGATATCCTGGAGGAATTTCCAATCATCATGCTCTAGACGAGTGCATGCTTTCTTCAGATCTAGTGGCTCATAGCAGTAAATCCAAGTATATACGTTATTGAGGTGGAAAGGTTCAAAGTGATAGCCGGACATGTCAAGGATATTCACACAGTTCCTCCTGCCACCCGATATTAGCTGTCTCGGGCCGGGTACAATAAGAAGGGACTTAACCATGAAGTGGATTAACTATTCTATCGAGCGGAGCATGATTAAACGCGGGGAATTGAACAAAAATGAACCAGGCTTGTAATTGTCAAGCAATTATGAATTCATTGAGAACTGTGCCCTCACTAGCCTTCAAACGTCAGAAGTGGTGCTTTGACCGTCCGCATTGAGTACTGCGTCGACTACAGAGTCGGATATAGGGATATGTCCATTCAGATTTGGTCTATAAATCAATCGGTTATTCTACACGGGAAGTTTAACTTCATATGCGACCACACCGCCAAATGACCATCCTGCACTGAAGGTGTTAATTGTGGAATTGTGTTCATATGGATGCGTTAGAAGGTCACCTCCAACTAGTACGGGGCCCGTAATAAGATCAACAATGAAGATATAATGTTACAGCTATTTCGAAGAGATGACAAAACTTGTCTTCTGATGCACTTTCCAAACACTCACATAGATTTACAGTCCAGCTGGTCCGTCATCCAATAAAACAGGACTACCCACTGATCTTCTTCCCTGTCTCTTTCGCACAACTCGTCTCAGCAGCACTCCCATCCCCTACTCCCACCGCCCCCTTGACTGCCCTGCCCACCGCACTCGCCCACCTCCGAACGCACGCCCCAAGCCATACCGCACCAAACACAAGAAATTGCAATGCCATCAAAATGCCCACAATGAAACACATGATCAGCACCCCAGCAGGCCACATCGAAAACGCAACGAGAGCCATAAATAGCATGAGCGCAAGAGCAGAAAGGAAGAGGCAGAGTGCAGGAACACGCGCAGAGAGGGAGAAAAACATGTATGTCGAATAGATATCACGTGCGCGGGTCTGTGTGGTAGATTACAGAGTGGCAATGGAGAGCTGTAATGGAACGTACAATGAAGGTAGAAAGAGGAGCCCAGTTGTAACGGAGAAGGAACCATGCATCACACACAATGCCAAGGCCAGAGCACACGCTGCTTGCTGCATTCGCACTGCGCGCATACGATTGAACATCGAATACTGCATCAGGGCCAATTGCGAATACTGCAGTGTTCACACTGTTGTATGTGTTAGTGATAGGAAGGTTTATGGCAACAAAAAGTGCGTACGCGGCTAGGGCTACAAGCTGTAATATTAGATATATGAGAGAAAGGCACAAGGACAATGTTGAAGCAAGTTACCAGACCTCCGACGTAAGTCCACTCCGTTTGCAGTCTCGTGAACACCTCCTCAAACTGCGAGTCTGTCCTTGCGTTCTTCAATTCATGATATATCGTGAAAGAGGTCAAAAAAGTCTCAACCAGTGTCATATCTGGCGGAACCTCAATCATCTCCGTGTATTGCGGCAGCAGCGAAGGCCATATTGCTTGGACCCACGTCTGCAGGTGTGGAGCTGATGGGACAATGGGTCCAGTGAAGGAATCATCTTCAAAGTAGCCATCTTCGTCACCGTCGGAGAATACAGGGGGTTTTGAGGCATAGTCGTCATCATCGTCATAAGCGGAACTTTCATCCTCTGAGTGGATGTGGTAGCCTCGTCGGCGCCGGAGATGACGGGCATTAGTCAAAGGTCCATTTGGGCCTGGCCATGTATTGTCTGTTGGTGATGGGGGAATTGAAGGCGGTCCAGAGACCTGTGTAGCTGTAGAACATTAGTTTGGGCTGCTCTTTTGGAAAAAAAACTTTTGAGGCCCACAAGGTTTGGTGTCTGAACTCAACGAAGCAACCTCCCAACTGTCATCCACCGATTCTGATTCAAACATTTGTTGTTTCACACGAGGGGGCAAACGTATCTTGATAAGTAGAGTTGCGCCGTTTTGTGGTCTCCCTCGACTGGAGACAGTGCGTTTCATAGCAGACTTACATTGTAGTCTAAGTTCGACCGCTTCGGGATCAAAAAAAATATAGGTAAGTCTTAGATGAAAGGTAAGTAGAGCTTTAAGAACTCACCTTTTCTGTGTTCCCTATCTTGCAATCGTACGAGTTCACCGAGAGTATGAGATGCTGACGCTACGAGCGTGCGTTTTTTGGCCTTTTTCTTTCTCTGGGGAAGGTGCCAGACACAGATATCGACCCGTGATGTGCTGTGAACACTGTCCCTGGAGACAATCAGTAAAAATAATTGTTTCCAACAAGTTTAGACGTACAACTCGAAATGTTCCTTGAGATTTGGGTTCTGTCCATCAACGCCCATTACAGTCTCGTGGCAGTGATGCTCATCGACTTGGACAGTGATGATAGGTCGCCATGATCTTTCAGGGCGCATCAGGCGCATTCCTTGGGCACGTGATGCTCATCGACTTGGACAGTGATGATAGGTCGCCATGATCTTTCAGGGCGCATCAGGCGCATTCCTTGGGCACGTACCACTAGAAGACATGATCAGAGATTTGGGTGAGTGTTGGACGCTCTTACCAGTCAAGTACCATGGGCTAGTTAATGTTAGTTATAACAAGAATTAAAGAGAAAAAGAAAAACTTACTCCAACTCGTTCATTTGAGTGCAAGCAGTAAAGGAAAAACTGATGCACTGCCATGAGGCAATTGTTGATGAACATGGCCGAGTCCCAAGTTCACACGTGCTCCATCCGAATCTCTCCAGTAGTATGAAAACCCAATGGTTCAGAATCAAGCTTTGCAATTCGGGCACAAATGTATGAATGCAAAGAATCATAACCCTGAGCTCAACGATACAGAAAGGGCAGGGAACTTGTTAACAGCGTCGGTCACTATATCATCTCATCAGCTGCTCAAACTCACTTTTGTAGAAAGTTGAATATGTGATTGGTTGGCGTTCGCTACCAATCTGGTTTCTACACCTTCAATGGATGGATTTGTGGTGAGCCTTCATGAGGTTTCAAGTCTTCCTAGAAATTCATGTCAAGGACTGTCTCACTTTCTAGTAGACTCTGGCGCCGTGTGCTACTATCACGAGTGGGTAAGTGTAATTGACTGTAATTGGGCACTAGTAGGCAGCCTAAATTCTGCCCTCCTCAGCCTGCTGGTATTTACAGTGCTCTAATTTTGATAAATCAATCTCCATTCGCCAATTCCCTTCTTGCTCTCCACTTGAGGTTCAAGCTTTCAAGCTTAAGGTTCAACAATGGTCAAGTTCACGCAGCTCTCTTCTTCCTTTGAACGTGCGGTAACATTTGTCCATGACCAAAGAAAGTCCTGTAGATTGAAGATACGATACGTCGGCCATTACTCTTTGAGTTACACATTCCTATGCTTCCCGACCAAAGAAAGTCCTGTAGATTGAAGATACGATACGTCGGCCATTACTCTTTGAGTTACACATTCCTATGCTTCCCATTCTTCGTCTTTTACGCTTGTCAAGCAACAGTCTGAGCTTATTGATCCAATGATCTCTTCGACCAATGTGAAAAATCAGTCAGATCATGCAGGCCGAAAGGAACAGTAACCAGTGGGTTTGCCAACTTTCCTCTGCAGTCCATAAAAAGTATCATACGGTACATTTATATTCCTAGCAGGCTTTTTCACAGTGAAGCCTTCAATTCTCTCTTAATTGTCTGTCTTCAGGTATTAATGTTATACTTGCTCTGATCCACATGAATGCCAACGTTAATTTTACGTCCCACTCAGCATTCCCTCTTACAAAATAGGCGTAAAATACTTGCTTCAGGATTCAAGTTGTAAGTAATCTGAGTTCGTTCGAATCAACTAGCAGCATCCACTTGTCATCTAGCATACTGACACGAAGCTTGAGTACATCACTCTTGTTACTCACGGCAAGACATTCCATTGGTCTTCTCCAGTATCGGTTGGTATTGTATAATCGATATTAGTTGAAGTATAAAAGCCTGGGAAAATATCGCGACTGTATCCTTACAAACCAATCTAATTGTCTTTGGGGACATGCATCAGTAACGTTAAATCCTTTTCACATTCAGACCATTCCCTCCTTGCCACCTCTACTCGCTGTGGGGATCGAGGCGCATCAGTAACGTTAAATCCTTTTCACATTCAGACCATTCCCTCCTTGCCACCTCTACTCGCTGTGGGGATCGAGGCTTGAAAACAGCAGGAAACTTCAGAGGTGAGTTTGTGAGCTGGTAAGTAAGCTAGTCAGTATTAGTTGTACTAGGAAGGATGGCCACAAACATCTCCATTGAAGGCTGCATCGCTGTCATCATATTGAAACAATAAACCAGTCCTTGGATCAACTTCCTTAGATGGGCAGATGTCAAAAGTCCAGAGCATTGCGGCTATATTTATCCATAGAGTTCGCTCTGCAAATGGAATGCCTGGACATACTAACACAGGATTAGGAACTTGAAGGATATATGAAATCGCAATGGTACCAACCTCGTCGACCAAATCCGAAGGCACTGGTTTCATAACTTCGTTCAAGTTTTCCCTCTGAATCGAGGAACCGGTCTGGAATAAAGCGGTCATGTTCCTTGAATCTTGATTGGTCATGCTCAATTGCCCTATTGAAATCAGTTTGAGATACGACTTATGACCCGATAAGCTTGTTCACCATGTAACAGCAATTATGACACTGTCCTTTGGAATGAAATACTCTCCACCCTGGTATTCGATCACGTCATCTGCAATGGATCTGTGGGGTATGCCAAATCGAACTACAATTTCATATTAAGTTTGATATCTGGTTGATAACCATGGATCGTGCCTGAAGGGCGCCATCTGAGAGTTTCTATGTAAGAAAACGTTATCTCCAGATTGAACAACAAAAGCCACGGAACATACCTCGAACAACAGCTTCCACATATGGTAAGAAAGGGCGGTCCTTGTCCAGATTGAACAACAAAAGCCACGGAACATACCTCGAACAACAGCTTCCACATATGGTAAGAAAGGGCGGTCCTTGAAAGTCGGCAAGCGGTCAAGCCCTACGACATTATCAATTTCTCTTTGAGCTTTAGCAATCCAGTCTGGATAAAGGATGCAGGCAAGCACAAAAGTGTGCAGAGATATTGTAGTCTAGCTTGGATTGTGAATAGAATTGTGAAATGTACGAAAAGTCCTCACTGTTTCAATAGCTGCCTGCAAAACAATCTTAATTGATGTGTTCGAAGTCATGCGAATGTTCTTACCGAAGTAAACTGTCCCACCAGGCGGCCTTGATCTCCTCCTTCTTTTGCGAAAAAGGCGGCCCATCTGTGAAGTAAATTTCACTGATAATCATTCAATTTTTTTACAGCACGAGACCTACGTGTTCATTTCGGATGCGTCGCCTGTCACAGCATCCTGGATCAGTTTGTCATACAAAGCGTCACTTTGCCTCCGAAACGACTGTGCACGGGTCCGCCATGGCATCTGCCAAGGTATAAAATCCAGAAAGGGAAAGATATTAGTGATACTGGCAGTCGGGGTAACAAGGTAAGCTTCCTCGGGAAGGAGCTATCTCGTGGGGTAAATTCATGTCATGGCAATCGAACACCTGAACCTTACACCATAGAATTCCTTCAGCTCTGGCTCGCAACCGGTTGGACAGTGCAGACCAAACGATACTGTTAGAACGGTACTTGACGCTACTCTATTCAATGTGATATAATTGACGTCTGCCTCTTTCACAAGAAAAAAGGGAAAACGTACCGCTTAATATGGTTAAACCAATCCTTGCCACCATCGTCAAGCAAATGTTGAACGTTAAGGGCTGCCTCGTGTTCTTGTAGTGGCTCCGTCTTCCCTGCTCGCACAAGTGACATGACTCCGGCCGTTAGTTTTCGTCCAAGACTATGGGATTCGCATTCATCGCTGAAAGCCCAAAGATAATTTTCAGGATCAACATGTTTACGCTGAAGTTTGGAACGATCATTTTAGGTTATTGAGTATTGGTTAAGCAAATACTGACGAAATATGGCAGCATTGGGCGCGATGAATGCTTGACTGAGCGTTTTTCCAGCACCTCCTTGGCGGTTTTCATATCCCCAATCAGGATTACAGTCTAAGAGAAACACACGTTGAGCAAAGATAAAGGAGAGGTAGAAGATATTATAACAAATCCTGCTATTTTCAAAGAGACAAGGTTGCCATACTCTTCAATGACATGCCGGAGGTACGTTGCCGAGTGCTCATAAACACCGTCGATTTAGTATCAGACAAAAAAAGCGAGAGGAAACTTACTTCAGTAGGAATTTGCAGAGCGTTTCCAAGGAGTGGTAGTCCACTGGGGCCTGGCGGCAATCGACGCCCGGATTTGAGATTGGCACGCCAAAGATAGGCGATTCCAAGCAAGATGAGAAATATACTGATGTCTATGGCGCCCGATTGGACATTTTGATTCAACATTTTGCCCGAGTCAAGAAGTTGGAGAACTGTTGGCAAAGAAGGTCTGGTTCGTAGGGTGCTGAGCTTGCATGTGTATTTAAGAGCTTATCTTACGGATGACCGGTCAAATGTAGCAGCCGTCAAGATACGTAACGCAAGAAGCGGATCGAGACTCAATTCGAGATCTCTCAATTACTCTACTTCTAGTAAACAGTTAGTCTGCCAGGTGTGCACGCCAAACCGTCCTAACTGCTCCGATTACGGTAAACTTGGGGGTAGTTTAAGCCTGCTTTCAAGTTGTCGGGCGAATAAAGTTCCTATATGGGCTTCACGTGTCGAATGAGAGTTCTCGAAAGATACTTTTTTGTGGAATTGTGCACGTCAGACATGCTGCCTTGATTGGTGGTGCATAAGGTCTATGAACCCGAGGTAAACCCAACGATTTGGCAAGGTCTTCAAGGCGAAAAAGTAAACAGACAGATGACATCGAACCATGGCGACATCTAAGCAGCATCGCAATCCATATCTAGTCCTTGTATCCTTATGGGCAGTGCCAGTGATCGGAGAAAGAGCGAATGTTCATATTACTTCTATCAGAATTAATTAGAAGCAGCTCCGCAGTGACATATGCAGTGCGTAGTATAAGAGACATATAACTTACACAATTAGCTATGGACGGAGGCTACCCGACATTCAACTGCTTTCATGTATCATAAGGAATAAGAGCGGTCACCGAGAACGGATAGTCGTGTGGTCCACTGGATCAAGTCACGCGGACGATTTCTCTTGCTCACGGCCGGCGAGATCTGCTCTTGCACTCAACCACGACAAAACCATGAGCAACGATGCCCGGCCTCCTACTATAGCACAGCTTGCGAGCATCGCGCTTGATAATCTCTGGGATGCCTCAAAAGAACTCAAACCCTATGTGCGGATGGCAGACAAACTCCGAAGGGATGCTCAAGTATGCTATGCTGATGGCGACCTTGAAACTGCATACATCAAGTTTGCCAAAGCTGCAACTCTCGTTAAGGAATATCTACCTCGTCATCGAGACTTTACGACCCTTTTGACCGACGATCAGAGACATAATCTCGACCGAGTGAGTGATTCACTCATCTGGTCAGACGACACGCCATTCACGAGAAATCCTTGAAGAATGGAAATAACATGATGGAACGGATGACAGAGATCAAACCGATCCTCATGCAACGCGTCGTAGACTGGGATAATGCTCACCAGGGAAGAACGTCCAGGTCCGAAGTCCGCTTTGGGGAGACGCAGGTGCTTCCAAGCGCCGAGGAGCACAGGCGTAATGTCAGGGCCATGCAGCAATTGAACCTTGAGGGCAGGCCGGATGCTGAACTTCGTAGGACTGCGGCCTTACACGCGGCCCAGAAAGCCGCTGCTGCCGGAGACGAGGAACGAACCAGGCGACAAAGGCAAAAAGAGGACGAGGCGCGGGAGAGGATGCTGAGGCAACAGGAGGAGGAACGAGCTCGCCACCTTCGGCAGCAAGAGGAGATGCGCCAGCGCGAGGAGGAGATTCGAAAGAGGAAGGAGCAAATGAGGAAGGAGAAGGAGATTGCACAGAGGCAACAGGAGGCAGACGACGCTGCACGGACTGTTCGACAGACCATATCAGCTAATAACCCTGGCGTCACGATGGCTCCGTTGTACGAGGGAGACGTGACGGCCTCAGACTATCCTCGTCGCCGCGTTGGATCCATCGAATATCCATCTCGACCTCCTGCTAGGGGGTACGTGATTCCAATCATTGACCTTATTCTAGCTTATCCTTGTCCGCAGCGGCTCGATCTCTTACCCGTCACCTATCACCACCGCCTCCCTACCGCCAGCCGAGGCGCGTATCCAATATCCTCAGATCATGACGCCGCACCAGCAGCACCAAGGATATCAGCCCGCCATTGACAACAGTTTCCGACTTTCTTCAATCACTGTCCCTAATCCTTCGCCGTCCCCTAGAACGTCTTATTCGGAACCAGTACCAACGCTTCCACCAGCGACTCATCAACCCGCGTATCCCGGACCATCTCGTCCTGCTCCTCCCCTGCCTAAACTGCAGCCACCGCCGAACCAATTAAAATCACAAAAGATGACTGAGGCACCTCGAACGAAGGAAGGTCTTCGCCAAGTAAATGTCCCTCGTGAATGCCTCTCTCGGTTCATCACTATCGCTCTGGCGAACACGAGCAAGAACTTGGAAACATGCGGTCTTCTACTCGGCCGTGATCGAGGACACAAGTATGCGGTGACGACGTTGTTGATTCCGAAGCAGCATGCGACTAGCGATACGTGTACGATGGACGAAGAGGAGCTGGTGTTGCAATTTACGGTGGAGAGGGAGCTCATCACACTTGGCTGGGTACGTTGGCAGTCTTTTGTTGTCTTACAGATACTCTCTCACTGGTGATAATGCAGATTCACACTCACCCCTCTCAATCTTGCATGTTTCCGTACTTGGCCTCTCGATGGCCGGGCTGACGCTTGGCAAATACAGGTTTCATGTCCTCTGTTGACCTCCACACGCATGCAGCATTTCAATGTATGCTCCGCGAATCTTTCGCCGTCGTCTGCGCACCGAATTCCAGTCCCAAGTACGTTGTCTATGCTACTTGTCACACGCTTGTCACTAATAGTCTCTTCTTACTGACAAGCTTTGGTATATTCCGTCTTACGGACCCGCCTGGGCTCGAAACCGTGCTTAAATGCGAGGAAAAGGAGGCATTCCATCCGCACCCTGACAAACCGATATATACAGTAAGCTACCAAGTTCACGACCGTGATTGAAGTTTGATTTCCTATTTCCAGGACGCGGATAAGGGTCATGTGCAAATGTCGGACCTCCCGCTAGAGATTGTGGATTTGCGTTAGGATTTTCCCAGTGACCCGCGGACTTCATCCACCTTTCGTACGATACGTTGCGGATGTTTTTTTCGCCTTCAAACCATATCAAAACCTTTGACTCGATAGCTTTTACGTTGTACTTGGGTCCAATTGAAGACCATTGCATTGTTACCGTTTTATCACTTCCTGCATACACACATGATACCATACAGCCCATGTATAACTATCTTGATATCCATTCCCCTCCTGCCGTACAACGACGTTGTCTGGTTGAATTCTATCGGATCGTAGACAAAGAGGGGAGTTGTTGAAAACAAATATGTAGTCCGTTATCGGCCGCATGGACTTGTAGTGAAATTGACTCGGATAAGAAATTAGGAGCATATAAAAAAGGTGACTGAAGTCCGCGGACCTAACCTAAATGCAGTATCTCCAATGGGAGATCCTCGCTGGATCCGCATTCTAGAATTGACAATCAGACCTCTCTCGCGGTGAACTTGAATTTCTACTTTGAGATTGGTAGGTAAGGGCTACGTATGCAAATACATCCTTTTTCTCACACTTGCGTAGTTTTGAGCCTCGGTAAACCGGCGAAGAGATTCAATGAAGACGGAACTAGGCAGTTAAGTACGATGCATGGCTCACGTAGTGCGTTGGCCTTTTCTTTGTATACGTAGAGAGATTCTAGAGACTAACAAAAAACCCAGGTATGAAATGGGTCAAGTTTGCAAATGAAGATGGCTCGACGACCTTGTGACGAACGAATAAAATCTCCAGTACTTACTAGTTACGAGAGTCAAAACCTGAGAGTGGAAATCTATGATAATGGACAGCCGATGAATGTGTATTTGACTAGTACTATGCTACATTTTGCGATATTCACTGCTTATGCTGCTATGTCATACAAACAGAGTGACAAAAACGTGGAGTAAAAGAAACATATCCTATTTCACAAAGTCCCGCCAGCGGGTTATCAAACATATCGATCCGCCGTGTTGGAAAGCCAGATCTAGAACTGCATGTCATCCAGTTCCCACTTCTGCAAGTCCTCTGCACTAATACCCATCTGCTTGAGAGATAGATCAGTCGTCTTCGCCCACTCCGTCATCTTGTCCAGCATTTCATGTATAATCAAATTCCATGTATCAGCGTCTCCAGACGTCGCAGGTGTTTGGAGACTTTTGAATTCTGTGGGATCCAAGCCGCAATCAAGGATAAAATCTCTAGGGCTTATATCGTTCAGTGATGGTTGGGCATTCGTGCTGCAGAGAATTGTAAGCGGATCGTCTCGTAGATACGTTAAGGGAGTGAACGAACGTTATATCTGAGGGGTTTTGATATGTTAATTCAACTACATCATCGATCGTAGTGCTGGAGGGGGATGATGTCAGGAATTGTGAGTAAAGATCGATAAGAGATAACTTACTTCGCATCAAAGAGAAAACTTGGATCATCAGGAAAATTGAATTCGGTGCTATTTGATGATAAACTTCTGTAAACCACGGGATATGATTAGATCAGTGATTACGAGTGCAACAAAAGGAACGTACAAAAGGAAAGCGTTATATTCTTCATCGGTCAGGGGAGGTTGAACCGGCTGTGCGAGTTCTTCTTCACCGAGGTACGGGAAGACGGTTGGGACGTCGAGGCTCGCAGCGATAGGTGAAGACATTACAGGTGGATGAAAGGACTAATATACAAAGCACGTCGAATAGCGATGATGTATGATGGGGCCTGACGCATGCGCGAGAACCGAATATATATCCCAGGCAGAAGTGTTCAAAGTATCTTCTTGTTGAGGAGACTATTGTAGCGGATGTCCATATATAGAACAAGACAACAGCTTAGGCCAAAGCGAGGGTGGAGTGGCGTGCCTTTTTGTTGAACGAAAGCACAGATTTAGAACAAGGGGGGCGATTAGCAGCAGGGTCTAGGCCAAACGGAGAAATTGTCAGTGCTTGTTCAGCACAAGGCAGTAATCAAAGCTGCGCCCACATAGAGAATTATGGGTCTCATAGTTATTGTTTTACGAAGGAATGCTGTGTTCGTCTGGGTCAGGAGGTACAACACTTTAAGAACAATAGACATGCCACTAAGCGAGTTTAAGGTTGGTCGTTCGTGATTCTCCATTGTCATCATAGTAGTTACTTCATGCCATGGCAAGGCGACGCAATAAGGGAGACACCTCAAGCCATAGCAGGACTTGGCTCCAAATTATTACGTGGACGTGGGTGAAGAAGTTGGACTATTGTCAGCACAAACAGTTCTCGTAAGTATCAAAAGTCTTTGTATGCAGATACTTTGAGGCAACGGAAGTAAGCATTAATGGGGTAGTGGTAACCTGGGTCGTTGCCATTCTTCCATTCGACCCGCCGGGGGTTCGATTCCCCCTTAATGCAATCCCATGTATCGGTTTGTCTTTTCTTTTTATCAAATGTGCTGCCGGCCAATTTTCACCATGCCCTCCACCTTGCATTCAGATGTGATTGAAGGTTGTCCAGTTCAAATCATTTGTAAAGTTGAACGTAGGTCTGTAAAAGGGTCACTCAAGCAATTGTTCACTAACGTTTTTGAGATGAATGTTCACTATCGGTACTGCATTCGAGATCGGTCTTTATCGCCATGTTTCAGTCTATCTCAGTGTAAATCAGTATGAAGTCAGTACCAGTGGATGCAGGAAATGTTTTCTTAACGTTGCACTGGAGGTGCGTGGCTCACACAAGACATCTACATCACAAGATAGCGAAGTACTCAGCATGCCCTGCAATCCGGCTTGCGTGTGTAGCTCAGCAGATGTCTGAACCTTTTACTTGAAATTGGCAAGGAAGTTTGAAGAGCCATCCAGAGAAATGGGCAAGGATATGAGTCAACTAGTAACATCACAAGAATCGACCCATCCAGGATAGAACACTTTCACTGTCATTTCTGCAATCAATCGCTCTTCGATCGTACACCGAATCATGCCATGAACAAAATGAAATGGAAAAATGCAGGACGAGCCTTCTGATACAAGAGCAATAAATATAAGTTTCGTCGTTGTCGATGTCGTGGTCGGTACTGTAAAGAAAGACGGTTCGTGACGTCTCTTTAATACCTCTCTACTGCACTCCTTCCGGTGGACTGGTGTTATTGACTGGCGCTGGCGCATCTTTTCTCTATCAAACGCAGTCACTGAGCTCTTTCCTCTTCGTCCTTCTGCCATGCCTCATCTGCTTCTTGTTTTCTGCGGTGGCGGCCTGACTTTTCTGCGAAGGCCTATAAGATTCTATATCTTAGGATGGTTTTATCGGTTGAGCATAAGACGTGACCCGCACAGTCATCTCCTGCTGCCTAACCATGTCATCCACTGTTGGTCTCCAACGAGAGTCACCGTTTTGTGCCGCGTAACACCGTAGTATTCGGGGATTCAACACTCGGTTTGTCGTGGACATACAGATATTACACGCTGTGTCTAAGGTCTTCGGTACTCAAAAGCACCAGTATTCTCCAAACAGGTTTATGTTTCGATGGTAGACCTGCCACGCGATGCAAAAGAGCCGCCTGGGCCTTTCCTGTCCGTCACATCATCCTTTCTTGGAAAACCACTCATGAATTCTTTGTTAGATGACACAACTGAGCCGCTCACTTGGTTAAGATCACACCTTCTGACACAGCCAAGAGGATCGTACCTGAAGAGCATCGCGTAAACGACTTCGAAAAACTTGATAATTTCATCACATAACTGGACCCTCGTTTTCCAAGCAAGTTTCTCTGCCACCTGCAGCCCGTGTTTTGTTTCTTCAGAGTCGTCCCAGAGATTATCGAGCGTGGTTCCCGCGAGACGCAATAGATTGGGGGACGGAATGGTTGATCATGGTGAGAAACGCCTGTGGGCGTTAGCGGGCGCCAAAATGGCGCATTCAACCGCGACGTAGGGACAACAACCCTACAACCTATTCTAGGAAATCTTCCACGGTAATTTAGATATTCCACTGGCAGGTGATGGCAATCCTTATCTGACATGGATTTTGCAACGTCGCGGTCGCATCAAATTACCTTGGGCAATCAAAACTTTCAACCGTCGGGTTACGGATAGATCAAAGTGGGTAAAAAAAACAAGGAAGCCAGTACAAATCAATATGGTACATACACCATAACACATACCACGACAACAGAGGTACATGTGATCGAAATCTGATAGTGTTTGGTCATTTGTGGAGGCTAAGAGAAAAAGGTGGTTTCCCACTAGGCAAGAACAAGAAAAGCAAATGGTAATGCGATGAACATATTTGTGGAGGCTAAGAGAAAAAGGTGGTTTCCCACTAGGCAAGAACAAGAAAAGCAAATGGTAATGCGATGAACATGGAGAGAAGCCATAGAACAAGAATCATGGGGTGAACGAGGTATGAGATAGGACGGAAGGGCGTAGCGATATGGATTGTGGAGAGATGACGCAAAGACCGAGAAGCGTGATGCTATACCATGGGACCATAAAACGAGGTGCGGGGCCTGACAGAGAATTGGAAAATGTGGGCTATCATTCCGAAGAACATGAAAGTAAGGACTCCCCCTGCGCGTCGAAACGTCAAAACTGCCCATAAGACAGGATGTAAGGGGAAAAAACGCACATTCCGCCCAGGCCAAACCCTGAATCGCCACGATCCGCGAGCACTGTCTGAAGAAAATCTCCTGGCCCCATTTCGTGCCTGCAAAGGTGATTCCGGGATTTGCGTCACCACAGTTAAAGACGCGGTACGGGCACGATTGGAACGTAACACCCGCGGCCGTGCCCCAGAACACAGCAGCTGAGAGAATGAAAAACGCCATGACTGCCAAACATAAAATTCTTCGTTTCACGACGATCAGAAACAAAAAGCGCTACTTACGGCGCATGGGGGCGTAGAAATGACCGATACACATAAGGAAGATCAAGATGATGCTGAAAAGATGTATTCCTAGGATGTGCTTGAACATCATGTTAGCATAGTCTTGGACATCGTTGCCAAAGAGATGGAGCTGCTGGGATACGAGACCCAGATCTGCTACGGCGAAGGAGAACAAGAGAGTCCAACCGACGGCATACAAGACGCGTCTTCGACTATGCCAGAAATTCCGAACGGTGACTGTCGTCTCTTGCTCGACTTCCTTTTCTGTTTTGGAAAATAGTGAGTACGGGACGGGGTAGGTGGTTGAGAGAGTCACGTACTAGGAGGCATATGGTGGGTGATGAAGTGAAAGAGTCTTTAAAAACACACGACGGTGAGAGAAAAAGTATTTATGGAGGGATTTTGGCTTCGGCTCCATGGGTCCTGATTGGACGGAATAAAATCGGCTGCATGGTTCAGGGTGATCGCGCTGTTATCAACACCGGTGTTCGTCGGCTTGCGTTATTTTCGACCGAGCCTTCCATGGACTCTAATTTTATGTACACCGTGAACAAAAATCAAACAAGCTGACGTCATGAAAACTCACGGCGATAACTCTCAGAATAACTTGATCAGGCCGAGTTGCGCTTATTATTCTCAACTAGACAAGCACTTGGCCTTCTAGGACAATCGACGGGGAGGGGCAGGCTGTTCAGTTGTGTTTGTCACCGAGAACTGGTTTCGTCGATCACCGATCTTGAAGCGACAATACAAGATTGATGATCGCTGCATATAATCGGACGACCTTGGAAAAGAGTCAGTAATAACCCTCAAGTGTATCGAGCTTTAGACTGAAGCCTTCGGTTCAGTCCAGGTTTTTACAAACTTTTCAGTGCTTTTAAAAATAAAGGCTCTGTATTACCAACTGTTTGGAATTCAATAGTACATTTGAACTGGAGTAGATCAAGTTCTCTTTGGAAGAAGATGTATCTTGATGGCTGATTTTCCCCTCGTATCAGTATCTGGGAAGTAACCTAGGGGAATTTTCGTCAGAACATACATACTCCAATTGATATCTAGGGAACAATCTATGCTCAAGAGGCTGGAATAATACCATACAATGCAGCCTTGGACAAAATGCTCGAGTACACGTACATACTTTTGAACAGCAGGGTCTATGTCAGGACCAAAAGACGGTAAGCATTCTCTCAGCTTAACATAGTCTTGGACTCGTTCTGTAATCATCTTGGTCAAGAAATCAACAGCCTCTTGAAGATCGAGATTGTGAGCGTATTGCAGTACGCAAATGAAATTCTGATAGTCCCCATCAGCCTGTTCTTTCTGAATAACATTTAGCATCGATATAAACACAAGGAAAAATCAGTGTATTTGCCTACATTGAACGAACCTGAAATCAAAGAGCGGGCCATCAAAGAAAGGTGCCATGTCATTCAATTGTCAAAAGCTTATATTATATTAGGCCAGGTCATAATATCCGAAGTGGCTTGAGACATGCTGATGATGACAGGATGTATCCAAACAAAAGAAGGAATATCAAGGTCGAGAGAGTACTCGACCACGGCTATTACTGTTTTGAAATTCATTGTACGAGGAATGATGTATGTCTTACCTTCAACCAACGAAGCTTCAATGGTGCTGCGGCACATAGTGATAAATTCGTCGACTGGGGGAATTCGATTCAAGTTCCTATTTAATGATCGTTGGACTTGTAAAGAGCTCCAGTCTAAGAATGCCTGCTTGAATCTGCAAAAACTCTTCACACATGAAGTTACACAGATGGGATGTATCAGTCTCCCTTCTGTACATCGCCACCTTCCGATTAGCTCGTGGACGACAAAGAAGGCTAAAAGGAGGTATGAGCGCTCCTACCTGCCTCCAAGGCAAATTTGAACTCAGTCCCAGAGCATTCCTGCATACGGATAACATGGTCGTGGAGCGCAGTCATCATGAAGGATGCTACATGATATGCTGTGTCCAAGCTGAATCTTCTCTGGTTCAGACTAATACTCCCCCTCGTCGGATGGATCATCCGTCTATTTACCAGTCATCCATCTGCTATGGTAAAACGAAGGGAGATTTACTGAAAATGCCCAGAGGAAAAATGCAAGGCAGGTCGTAAGGTGTTCAAGGTCAGCATCAGGAAATCTCATAGCAGGGAAGATATCGAATCGTCCAACGTTGATGAATTTCTCCGCCTGGGCTACATCATACACGTTGGACCTGGAGACATTGGTTAAAACAGGTAAACTGATGCCTGAGATTGACTATGTTGCCCTTGAAACCATTTCAGAACAGCAGCGTTAGCTTTTTCACGTAGGAGATTCTCTTTCAGCTCAAAGACCGCGCCAGTTGTGCAACTTACAATATACCAGACATCTGGAGTGTTGGCCTGTAAGAGTAAATTGCTCCGCGTTTATCCAAGAGCTCATTTACAACATCAGGATTACTCGTAACAATGATGTGCCAGTTGAGGACCTGAAGATGGCAGACGTCTCCTTCACGAGCGAGAATTTAGCATGAATGCAACCATTAAATCGATAGAACATACCATAACTTTTTGACCATCTAGTTGCAGTAAGCCACAACTATTTAAGTGTGAAATCAGTCACATTCCCAAGAAAGGAATCGGACGTGGTCCAGGTGGCAATGATAGCTGAGATCGTCGCTGGCTCCGTAGGGCAAGAGCAGCGAGGGTAGTCAAAAAGAGGAGCAAGACAGATACTGTACTCTTGGAGATGTCCCGTATTATATCGCGCTAGAAGATGTTTCCGGGTTACTCCAGACAACAGCCATATGGTTTGGTTGTACTTTGATGCTGTTATGTTCCACTGATGGATGCATGATGCTTAAATTGGTGTTCGAATTTCATCTGATCAATACACGAAAATAAGGTTTTCGATCGACAGCCTCCAGCTGGCAGGCTTCCACTCACCCGCACCTTCGAGAATTTCCTCTATTATCTGTCTCCTGGATGTCTGATGCGGCGTGGCTCGGCAATCGCAATCAGATGCAGTAGATCCAGTCGATAAGTTTGGCTTCCAAATAGATGACTTATGTCACCCAGGGGGCCAAATTGATTGAATCTTGCCTTGCAGTCATTTATTCCTCGAAGCGATGTCATCAAACTGATGGGATGATATGTGGTTGACTTAAGGCGGCTTTGTGGTCACTACCGACGTCTTTTCGTTCCGTGAATCGCTGGCACTATTCAAGGCTTTCAAGATGTCGATCCCTCCTAGTTTATCGCAGACAAAGCAAAATCAAAATTCCGCTGGTACCGCTTCCTCCGAACACGGAAAAAATCTATCGTCTGATGGAGGTACTGAAGCGTGGTGCACAGGTAAAGGAATAAACAATCTCGCCGCCTCATTTCACTGAGACGAAACTCACGCTAGTTTTTGGCGCATTTCTTATCCAGGTTTGTAATTTTGGCTACACGTCATCCTTCGGAGTATATCAAGGCGTGTCCCAGCCTTCAGTTTTCCTCGGGTGAGGATTTCTTATTTATTTCCAGATTTCTATGTTCGGGAATATATCACGAATGCGTCCCCTTCTTCGATATCGTAAGCTATTTCACTTTGTGCCGAGAAATCTGGATAATCCATTTTTTTAGGTGGATAGGTAGCTTCAATGCATTCCTTCTCATTGCAGGAGGTGTATTTGCTGGTCGGTTGTACGATAGAGGACATTTGTGGGTTTTAACCTCGCCTTGGCGTTACCTGGTGATTAACTATTCGGATTCGCAGCTATCCGCTGCTGTGGGGAGGGTCATGTTTGACTGTCTTCTCTCTATTCATGCTTTCACTGGCCAAGCCAAATCATTACTATCAGGTGACGTGATACAACAGCTATTCACGGTGGGGTAAGACTGACTTGACCAGGCTTTCCTCGCTCAAAGTTTCGGCGCGGGCTTAGGGGGTGGATTGACCTACGTTCCCAGCGTCGCCGTTCTTTCACAGTACTTCGCCTCAAGGCGAGCGCTTGCAATGACAATTGTCGCTTCGGGAGCGTCCATAGGAGCAATCATTCATCCTATCATGCTTAACAATCTTTTCGGAAAACTGGGGTTTGGGAATACTGTCCGAGCAAGCGCAGGTGTAGAAGCCGGTCTACTTCTGATCGCTTGTTGCTTGATGAGGACTAAGGTGTCAACGAAAAAAGCGCCATTGCAAGACAGCAAAAAAATTCTCAATAATCTGAGCACGGATAGTGCATATGTTACTGCCGCGTTCGGGTGAGCAATACTTTTTTTACATTTAGTGCTCAAGCTCTAAGGGTAAATTAGGCTCCTCATCTTCTCAATCGGATTCTACTTCCCTCAATTTTATCTTCAACTCGACGCTACATCGCACAATCTGAACAAGGACTTTGCCTTCTATTCAGTACGTCTCAAACCTCATCATCCATTATGGGAATTTCATTATCTCCTTCGCAGCTCATCATACTCAACTTTGCAAGTTTCATTGGTCGAATTGTACCTGGTTTCTTGTCAAATACTTTGGGAGTCATGAACATGATGACTTTTTCTACCGGAGCTTGTGCGGCTGTGATGTTCGGAATAATTGGTCTGAAAGATATTCCGGGTGTCGTCCTTGTAGCACTCTTTTATGGTTTCTTTTCTGGCGCTTGTAAGTTCGATCGACTATTGAATGTGTCCAGGGCTGACGTCCTTGATAGTTGTGGCATTGACCAGTCCTATGCTAGTCGTTCTCAGCAGTGACATGTCTCAGTTAGGGTAACCATTGTCTTATTGGCGTCATCTTGGTTGGATATATCTGAACTTATCCTAGAACGCGCATGGGTATCGCCTTTCTTTTTTCTGGTACGCAAATAGGTCTACTGAATCATTCAGAACCCGTGACCTGATTGATGTTTGGCAGGTATTGGCGGTCTTATTGGTAGGATGACAGGAAATAAAAACTGCTTTATACCCTAACAGACCTTTAGGTACACCGATAGGCGGCGCTCTACTTACAGAAAATTTTCACTGGTGGCGACCTGCAGTTTTCTGTGGGGTTAGTATTATTGAATTGTTACTGACCTTAAAGTATGACTTACTCATGTGCAGATTACGAGCATGATTGGAAGTGCGTGCTTTGCGACAACGTTGATCATTTTGCGGCGTCGGAAGGAATCAGAGACTGCAGGATGAGTATTAAATTGAAGCCTAGTTGCATGTTGGGTTAATAGCTTTCACTGTATAAATACAGAGAATTGACTGTACAATCTTGTGTTGAAGTTAGAATGGTGTCTGTCAAAGGTTGAATTCGGCGATAATTAGAATTATGTAATTACAAGTTAGTATTGCCCACATTTGTAACCAAATAAACAAGTCATCATGTTCTTCTTTGATAGTCAGCTTCTTGCAGCTATCCTTGCTTTCTCTATGGTCAGCTCTTCTTGCTCTAGCCCTCTGACAGTGTCTACATGAAACACTCCCAGATTACAACAAGTACATACATCACTAGTTTAGTTCCACACTGTTATGTAGAAAATTTATCATTATAGCCAATACACTTGCTTGCAGTCATTTGTATTTGGCGCATCATATGTGTCTCTGTGGGCCTGAAAAGGTCTCTTATGTCTATTTGTGTCACTTTCTCATGTTCTCTTGTGCAGTCTTGTGCCTCTAACATCCATTTCTGTAATATCTTGTCTGTACCAGGGGCAATAAAGATGAAAAAGGTGTATGGGCACCTTTTTCCAAATACAAATACCAAATACAAATAGAATACATACATAGGTCTCTGCATTGCATATTGTTCTTTGGCCATAAACCATCCATTGAAGACTTGCTTATATACATACTTAACAATCAGGATAAATGCCCCCAGTACTTCTGGACATGAGCAAGACCAAAACCTACTAGATCATATAGAGTTGCTTAGAATTATGATAGGCAGTCTAAGAGAATCAATGATCTTGATCTAGATCATCTACAAATAATATGGACATTATTGTTCTCTTTACCAACCAACAATCCTATTATTTCTAGACTGTCATGAAAACACTTGTGACATTGTACAAAGAATTAATATTTGTTATGTAGACTCAAAGTCTAAAAACAGATTTTATCAGCATGGTGGTCAACAACTTCGTTTATCTAGAAAGCCTCAAATCTGTCAAGGCTGTACAAAAAAAAGGAAATCCCAATTGAGGAAGCACTTGCCAAAGACTGGGAGAAAGTGAGCACCCTGTAGAAATGAATTGATATGCAAGATTGACATCTCCTGTTCTCCAAATCATGTCTGGCACAACCTTCTACATGCCAGTGTCCAAATTTGGAGTCTTTCCTTCAGTTTTGAGCTACTTTACCAAAGTGCGCAAGTAGGTGATTTTCCCATGCTCAAAGGAGAAGAAAAGGCAGATCTATACAACTATCAGGCCTTTAATTCCAGGCATTGCATTATCCTAGACCACAAATACACAGTCATGTTGTGGCCCTCTACACAAGTCTGGAGTCTGTTAGATTCTACTAAGTACAAGAGCTTTCAATAGTGAGTGAGTCTTTACTAGGCAGACTTGACATCTATGGGACAGTCATGTATCTATGTGAAGAGGGGATAAGCAGACTCTGGGAGTGGGTGCAGAGGATATCCAGGACTTGTGCAGAGTACCAGGGCTTGATGAACAGCAGGATTTGATTTCAGACAAAGTTCAAGAGTTGACCAAGAAGAACAGAGCTGGATAGAGGCAAAGAGACACTGAGGAGAAACTGGAAGACTGTAAGGGCAACTTCTAGAGGCTATGGCTCAGTCACACAGCTGGCAAAAGCTGGTACTGCTTATAAGGTGGAGAGCGAGGCATCTTTGATGCTGCATATACCAATGGCAGAAATGTTGAGCGACAGAGTTGCATATCAACATATGTGCAATGGTGATCTCAGGACTAAAGGACAGTCTCTTATTGACAATCAGAGCATTGTATTTGAGGGCACTAAGCCTATTGATGAGATGTGTCATCAATTTGTGATGCAGGGCCAGGAAGATCAATCTTCTCCAGAACCAGGGTGGCACAACGATCATGATTGAGGAGACTTTCCCACTTGAAATGGCACCATGAGACATGATGCTCCTGGTAGGGGCCAGGACAAGCATCCTAGATTGACTCCCTGAGATGAAGGCAATTATGCCCACAGTTGAGGAGGTTCAGGACATCTGCTGCAGGATGGACAAGGAAAATTGCTTCCTCAAGCTGCTGATTTAGCGACTAGATCTCTAGGCCAGCAAGAGGCTATTTGTATGCATTGTGAAGCTATGCACAACTGCTTTCATTGAATAGTTGATGATGTCTTGGGAGTAACCTTATAGTTACCAGTTGAGGTGAAGCTGCATAAAGCAGACAGTAGGCACATTCATGCCTACTCAGGTGCTTCCAAGTTTAGTAACTTGGAGGACTAGGCTATGGATGTATGCACCCACCTTGCCATGTGTTTGTACAGGGGTGACCATATGAAACAAGAACAAATTTTTGTTCTGCCTGAGTTTTTGGCCAGAGAGGCCATGAGTTGGTTTCAATGAGCAGTGTTGCATGTCAACCGGGTCTAGTATAATTGGAAATTCAAGGGAGTCCTTACAGGACTGTACAATCAATTCATGCACTCCTTGATATTGCAGGATACAAGAGAGACTTCCAGTCTGCCAAGTACACTGAGAAGTTGGGTGTACAAGGGTTCTATGATACCCTTAATGACCATGCCCAGAACATGGCAGTATATCTGGATGGATACACTATGCTCAAAATGTTCTTGGATGGTATACCAGCAGACATGTGCCACTATCTGATATGTGAGGACAGGTTGTCCCCAGAGGTAAATGATGTTGAGAAGTTTGTAGCGTATACTATAAGGTATGAGCAGTCTCTGAAGACTGCTAACCACTACAAGCATTGTAGTAGCCGTAAAAGAGAAAGCAGGTGACTTACACCTGCTGTGGCCCTCTCACGAGGCCAGCATATAGGGACATTTCTGGCTAAAAAGGCCGACATGGACTGTGACTGCAACATGCAGTTTGTGGTATGCCGAGCCTCTGTGAGGAATTGAGGGCATAGCTGCCCATGACTGGAGTGGGCCCTGGACAGAGAACATCCTAAGCCAAGGCTAGAAGTCAAGCCAATCAACCCATCTGGTCAGATGGGAACATGTTTTGCATGTGGCCAGCCAGGCCACTATGCTATCAGCTGTCCTACAAGGGCAAGAGCCCTGAGAAAGGGGTATGCATCCCAAGCCTACTTATGTGCCATGCATACTGCAGCAGCAAGTGGGAGTGATGGGGATATCTCTGCCAAATCTGAGGCTGGGCACTCCATGGACAACTAAAAGGCCCCAGAAGAGGCATCAGACACAGAGCCCAAAAGTGTGGTTGTGGAGGGGGAGGAGTACATCACAGTGAACGTATTTGACAACACCTTTGACAACAAGTACTACAGTTGCAACAGCGACTCTGAGTGCCTGGCAGCAATGATGGATTGACCAGCTTCAAACAACCATGATAAGAATAACATTGTACGAATGAAGAAGGTTACCCTGCACTGAGCAGAGGGCACTTTACAGCATCCTACATTGAAATGTGCAGACAAAGAGTGTCTGGTCTTGTATGTGGATGTAAATAGCCACAAAGCCTGGACCTTATAGAACTCTGAGAGTACCACTTTGGATATTGAACTCCAATTTGCCTACATGTATGGAATTTCCATACAGGAGTTAGACACTCCATTGGCCTTGCAACTGGGCACTATAGGAAGCTGTGCTATGGTGCAGTACAGGACAAATGTAACTGTCCAGACACCAGGCTCATGTAGCTGGAAATATATGGATGTAGCAAACTTTGATTGCTACAACATGATACTGAGAATGCCATTCATGCAGCATAACAAATTCATATTAGACTTTGAGCACTGTTGAATGCTCATAAATGGGAAAGTGATCTCAGAAGAACTGGCTACTATAGATAACACTGATAATTGTCTGCAACGTCACTGCAATATGGAGAAGCATGTAAAGTGCTAACGGTGGAGGATGTGATTGAGGATGTACAGGTTATGCCTGGACTGAGTTATGACCACAAGGTGGTGATAATGAGTGAGGAGGAGTATCAAGCCTCCCAGATGGGAAATGAGCAAAGACTTGCTCCAGATACTTGAGGTGCAAAGCCTCCAGGAAAACACCATCACAAGGCAAAAAAAATTGAGGACTCAGTGGATGTATGTCCACCTATATCCTTGCAAGTCAAGTTAGATGACTTGAGAGACAGCAACTGAGAGGTGGAAGCCTCAGAATATGAGGACATGCAGTCCTTATGGGAGCGGCCAGCTCCTCTACCTGAGTACAACTGGGCATATGCCCCTCAAATGCTGCAGGAGTAGAATGAGCTGGTGGTAGCTACTTGTGTGCAAAATGTGCACCAAAGACAGACCACCATCGCATCAGCATATTATCATCCAGCTGTGGACAAAGTGTCTGTGGCATATTTGATCATATATGAGGGGAAGATCCTTGTGGCCCTTAAGGCAGTGAGAGTGGACTCTCTGCTATGGCTGCACATACCCAATGACAGCACATAGAGAATCACAATGGTATGTGTCATACATTGTATGGGAGCTCGCTTTGTGCCATACCATACGTGTCTAGCAGAGTCTGCTATACTGGAGTGGAGCAGTGTCCACAGTGCTGTAGAATACAGAGCCGTGGATGTGTCACAATGTGCTATATAACATGGTCTAGTAGATTGATAAAAGGTGGGCACACATATGCGCATGCAGGCCTGGTAGATGCCAGCAGACACTAGCAGACATCAATGTGTGTCAGTGGCTGCCAGCGGGCATCAGCCCACAAGTGAAAACCTCCTCTATTAGCAGACGTCATGGCATGAATAAACTCTCCTTGAGGTTCCCCACTTCCCTCCCCTCTCTCTTCCTCCCTACAATAACTCAAGGCTGTGCACCTCCCCTTCCCTCCTTTTTCCACCCTCAATGCCAGCATACATCCACAAAAGGGCCCTGCAGACCTACGCAGGCCTATGCAAGCCACCAGCGGACATTTACACAGACTTACGTAGACCCACTCAAATCTATGCAGGCCCTCCCAGGCCTGTGCAAGGCACCAGCAGACATCTGCAGAGGCCTACACAAGCCCATGGAGGCTGGTTGGACCAAAGAAAAAGGTTCAACTTCATGCATGTCATATGCTTGTGGAGGGGAATTGAACCCCCAGTCTTGGACAAGCCTCCAGCAATGGAATGCACATTTAACCGTTGCACCACAGGTCCATTACTAATGGATGGCTTCAAAGGTCAGATAGCACAATGAATGGATGCCGACCTACGTTTTTGCAGGTCCCCATATGGATATTTTGAGGTGGAAGGGGGGTGGCATACCTCCCAAAAGAGGTTTTGTAGCTTGAAAGGGGTGTTGGTATCATCTGCCATCAGCTGGCATTCATCGGAGTTCATCAGCAGCTGGTGTGACCCGCTGGCATCCATCAGCATTTGTCACTATCCATTGTACATCTGTCAGCATCTGCTAAATATCCGCTGGTATCTGTCGGCAACCCCCGGCATCATCTGGCATTGCCTGGCATCAGGGCAGGAGAGAAGGAAAGAGGGTGCATGGGCATTTGCCACCTCGGAGAGTGTAGAGGGTGGCAGAAGAGGGATGGAGGTGGGGAGAAAGAGGGAAGGGGAAAAGGGAGGAGTGTGGGTGTCCACTGATATGCCAGCAGATGTAGCAGACATTGGACATCAGATCAGGATGGAGGAGAGAAGCGGGGTGCATGTGGTGTATGGGAGTGGCATGTGAGGTAGTGTGGAGAGTAGAGAGGATGGCACTGAGGAGAAAGAGGGGGAAGGGCAAAAGAGGGTGCATGAGTGTCCGCTGTCTGCTGGCATGCTGGTGGGCAGTAGCGGATGTCAGCATGTGAGCCGCCACAGCTGATATCAGCAGACAGTAGCTGACGTCCAAAGAAATCTTCCTGTGTAAAAATGACAAATAATTTAGTAGGGATGGTGTTGGGTTGAAAGAGGGGAAACAAGTTCGGTGGACTTGTGTCCTGTCCATGAAGATGAATGGATCAAATGAATTTACTGAGATGGTGTCTTTTGACCAATCTATGTGTATACCATGAGGTTGCAACTAGTCCCAGTGGTTCAGTGGAATATTTGTCAATTGATATTCAGTATTGTGTGGAGTGGCGGGTTTGACTCCTCTAGTACACCTTAATGACGTATAATGGTGTCTTTTTATACTGCTGCATTTTTGCACTACATGTACACCGTACTGACTTTTAGTAAGCACCTGTGGTCAAGTGGAATATTGATATCTTCATATTTCATATTGTGCACAAGAGGTGGGTTTGACTCCTGCTAGTGCACATTATATAATAGTAGCAGGCTGCTGACATTTGCTAGCGTCATGAATTTGATCCGTTCAAAAACTCCAGAGATTTCTGCAGTGGCATAAGATGGATGACTTTGTGCATCTGTTCATTCCATTGCACGTGACAAGTTGACATCACTTGTCACATATACTGGAATGATCACATGTGCAAATTCCTCCATTCTATACCTGCTTCAGTAATTTCTAGAGTTTTAAACGGATCAACTTAATGATGATAGTGAGTGATAAATAGATATTTTATTAGGGCTTACAGGCCCTATTCAGTCTATATTCCTTTTAGTGCACAATTGGAGGGTTTGAGTCCTCCTTGTGTAATCATTGAATAGTGTGCAGTTTTTTGCATTCATGAGAGTGGCATAATGGATCAAAACAACAGGATGGTTAATCATAATAAAAAATAACCAACAGAAAAGCCATGAATTATAGTAACTAAGGATTAAATTACTCTGGCATCAGCAGCCATCAGCTGGCATCCGTCGGAGCTCATTGGTAGCCATTGTGACCTGCTAGCATCCATTGGCATCTGTTGGCATCTGCTAGATATCCGTCGGCAACCCCCAGCATCAGAGTGAAAGAGAAGGAAACAGGGTGCATGGGCGTCTGCCACATGGGGTGGCATCTCGGAGAGAGTGGGTGGTGGCAGAAAAGGAATGGGGGTGGGGAGAAAGAGGGGGAAGGGGGAAGAAGAGGAGCATGGGTGTCTGCTGGTATACCAGCAGACGTAGCAGACATTGGATGTCAGGTCAGGGGGGAGGAGAGAAGCAGGGTGCATGTGGTAGATGGGGGGCGTGTGGGAAGTGTGGGGAGTGGAGAGGATGGCACTGGGGAGAAAGAGAGTGTGTGAGTGTCTGCTGTCCGCTGGCATGCCAGCAGATAGTAGCTGACATTGGCATGTGAGCCAGCTGATGTCAGCAGTGCAACTAGTCCTAGTGGTTCAGTGGAATATTTGTTTATTGATATTCAATATTGTATACAGCGGTGGGTTCTACTTCCCCTATTCCACCTTAACAGGGTCTAATGGTGTGTTTTTATATGGGTGCATTTTTGCTCTATATGTACATCGTACTGATCTGTAGTAAGCGCTTGTGGTAGTTGATCCGACCCACTCGATTTTCAGTATTGTGTGGAGTGGCAGGTTCAACTCCCCTAATCCACCTTAATGACGTATAATGGTGTCTTTTTATACTGCTGCATTTTTGCACTACATGTACACTGTACTGATTTCTAGTAAGGACCTGTGGTCCAATGGAATATTGATACATTGATATTTCATATTGTGGACAAGAAGTGGGTTCAAATCCCGCTAGTGCACATTAGACATGACATAACTTTGTTTTACTAATTGTTATTTACTACACAGTATGATAAACAAAGTAAGGTTGTAATTTTTTACAACGTCCTGTGGTCTAGCAAAAATATTGTCAGTCTATATTCTTTCTACTGCACAATTTGAGGGTTCAAGTCCCTCTTGTGTAATCGTTGAATAGTGTGTGGTTTTTTGTGTTCATGAGAGTGGCATAACAGAACAAAACAATGGGACGGTTAATTTTAGTGGACCTGAGTCCTGTCCAAACTAATTGAAATGTCTGTAGTAAAGTGCTGTAGCCTAGTATACAATACTAGAGTGATATTTATGTAGTCCTGTCCAAACTAATTGAAATGTCTGTAGTAAAGTGCTGTAGCCTAGTATACAATACTAGAGTGATATTTATGTATAATCCACAGAATGTCCTGTGGTCTAGCAGAATATTGTCAGTTTATGTTCCTTCTAGTGCACAACTGGAGGTAATGAATCAAACAGATTTATAATGGATTTGTCAGTGGCACAATGGGACAGTTAATCTTGACAAAAAATAACCAATGGAAAAGCCAAGAATTATAGTAACTAAGAATCAAATTACTCGTCCGATGTGTATTCCTCCTCTTCATTAGATTCATGTAATGCATCTAAATAGAACAAATCCTCATCAAGCAGATAGTCTGCTGTCAAAAATGCAAAGTTGTCCAGTATATATGGCCCCTGAGGTCTGATAAGTGTGATGTCTTCATAGTTTGCTATCAGGCCTGACAATGAAGATGGTGAGGGTGACTCTGACATATCAACAGACACATCATCAGTACGACCAGCTTGATTGAAAGGGCCAATGGGCCTACATCGACCATGTTTTGCTCTAGCGCGAAATTCTTGTTCTGTTGAAATAAATTAACTATGATTACCAGTGCCAAATTATAACTCATGTTGTTGATACAATTCATTAATTCTTCTCTTATCCTCATGTTGAGTCATACATGTCTTATATTCCTCCCACTCCCGGACATTGTTACCAGTAGGTAGGGTTGGAGAAGGAGATTATTGGAAGGGGGAAGACTGGGATTGAAGAGCTGTTACATCAAAAAGTGGTGGAAGATTTTCTTCATTATTGGTTCTATCTGTCTCTTCTGCCGTCACAAGAAATAGCAGCAGAAGGTTTTCTTTGTCCTTGGTCACCATATGTTTGCCCCTCTGGACTTCCATTTGTCCACCGTCACCAGCCACCATGGTTTCAATCGCTTTTAGTCCTTCTGCTCCTTCACCAACAATAAATAGAGGTGGCAAAAAATCATCATCCATCTGCTCTTCTGCAGGAATGAACAAAGGGGGCAAATCATCATCTTCCGTCTCCTCTGCCGCAAAAATGAACAAAAGAGGCAAAGAATTATTGTTCGTCTGCTCTTCCACAGGAATGAACAAAGGAGGAATACCCTCTAAGTCAGGGTTACTAATAGATGGATTAGAGATATCCACCTGGTTGTTATCAGTTTCCCCCAGCTCCGTGAATGTCCAGCAGATATGAGCTGCTGGGGTGGAAGGAAGTTGGGATGCTGGTTGAAGGTTTACTCTGACTGTAGAGGTGGTGAAATGGATGTTTTGGGTTCAAGGATTCAATATGCATCAAGAATGGCCATTGGGGAGAGTCGACATTGGAGAGAGTAGTAAGGTGGGCCATAGAGAGGCAGTCTTGAGGATCAGGCTGCTCACCATCAATATGAAATATCAATGTATCTATTGAATATCAATAAATGAATATAAATGACTGGGACTGGTTGTACAAGTCAGGATGGTGTTCATGTAGTGCACAAATGGACCCATGCAGAATTTGAACAGATAATGTTATTAATTTTTACTTGTAGTAAATTAACAGAGGGTGGAAGGGGTCTGCTGGAGTAGTATCCTGTATATGGATAGATCAAAGAATTTACTGCAACTGGTGCATATGTATTGAATTGACAATATTAGACTGATAATTCTTGACCACACACAGAATATTAGACTGATATACTATAGCAGTATACAATAAGGTTTGGTGGTCTAGTGGAATATTATCCATTGGTATTCATTCTGTCTTGTGGTAGGTGGGTTTGATTCCCAGTAGTGCATTGATATCAAACTGTCTAGAATTTTTGACCTGCTTAGCTAATTGTTATTTACTAAACTGTAAGATAAACAAGGTTTGTTAAGCAATAAATCAAAGTTCTTTTGTAATTTAAACAGGGTCACATAATATCTATTTTCAGAACTTGCTTTGTGTAAAGTTCTCATCCGTTTTTTTAATCTTCCATCTGCCATGTCTAATCAAGAACTCTACCAACGGGTTGTTAATGCAGATGTTTGAGTATTGTACCTTGCTCACAGAGGAGACCTGTATCAACTCAAAGGACAGCTGAAGGACCTGGTCCCAGAGGAGCAAAAGGGAGGAAGAACCAAGTGGGAGCAAAGAGCGACCTGATTTGTTGACCAAGGCCGGTCCATTGACAGCACCAGTACCAGAAGACCAGATAGGTCATAGGCCAGCAGCAGGAGATTTGTCTAGTCCGTCACCAATTTCAAAGAAGAGAAAACGACTGAGTCTTCTGGTGACAGGAGTTTTATCTGATCTGTCACTAACCTTCAAGAAGCAAAAATGGGTGATTTACATTGGTAACCATCCACCTCCTGGTAGACATCTGATACTAGAGGAGCAGGAGGATGAGGATGAGGATGAGGATGAAGAGGAAGAGGAAAAACAAGAGGGCAGGATACTGAAGGGAGAAATTACTGGCCTCATCACGAGGGTCAGCACATCAACCCCCCTTGTCAATATTGCACAAGTAAGCGGCTACAGTGTGTCAGGACAAAGGGCAGCATCACATGCAATTTCTGCCAGCTCATTCGCAAACAAAATGCAGCCTGACGATTGTCAAGAAAACTATCAAGCCCAGCAACAAGAGAAAGGGGAAAAAACCACTGAGAAAGAAGTCAGTGAGGATTATTGAGAGTGATGACGGTATGAAACTCTTTTCCTGCTCAAATAGCTAACCAATAGTTAGCAGATGAACCAGCCAGTCCAATTGCAGGACCATCAAAACCATCTGTCTATCTATTCCAACCATCGATCTCCAACCGCCTAGCAGATTCTCTTCCGGTCAAGAGAAAGAGCAAGGAGCAGGCAATGGAGTCTAGTCACAGTAAGGACATTGTGGCTGGTGTGATGGCAGAGGTGAAAAGCCATCTGGACAGGATGGAGAATGGGTTTCAGAAAGCATTGTGGAATGTTGGGGAGCAGGTGCAGGACAGGTTTGTCATGGCTGAGGAGAGCTGGTTACCACATATCGAGGACTTCTTCCGTTGCTACCAGACTCAAGTCAACACACTCGGTGGCCGCATAGAAACCCTGCAAACAAATGTTTCTCTTGCAGGTGAGATGCTTGAAGACCACAGTGGATAGATCCATCAGAC
Source organism: Macrolepiota albuminosa (assembly GCA_027475525.1). NCBI lineage: Eukaryota > Fungi > Basidiomycota > Agaricomycetes > Agaricales > Agaricaceae > Macrolepiota > Macrolepiota albuminosa. The sequence continues at coordinate 1,730,033 of JAMWFC010000077.1, read as the reverse complement.
AGAAGAGCAGATCTGCAATATTTGGGGTATGGTTGACACTTTGCAGAGTCGACTTCACATCTCCACCTATCTCTCCAGTCTATCAGGTCAGAATGATGTGGTAGTGCATACAACAGTGCACAGTGGACTTGGGCCCATTGTTGAAGAGGAAGAAACCACTCCTGACCCCACTGCTGACCAATCCCCTGCCACTGCTGACATATCCGTTCCTACTGATAACACCTCTGCCCTCACCACTGACCAATCCCATCATGCCACTGACTTATCCGCTCTCACCATTGCTCCACCCCACTTCAACAAACATCCTCAGAGACGTCTCCCACACAAACATTTCTGTTACCTCCTCAACTATCTTCCGTCTCTCTGCCAGTCTCTGCTGAGGACTCTCTTCCTGGCCCAAGAGGATAGGCTTGCAGCAACTCCTGAAGTAGTTGGCCACCAATGCAATGGACCTGATTATCCAGTCAGCTTACTAAGAGATGGAAGGCAACAGAAGAGAAGTGAAGATGGACGATTGCAATATTTTTTTTTTGCTATGACAGACATTCCTACATTTTTGTAACCCTATAGTTTACAAAAATGTAATGTAACATTCCCTCCTTCCCCACATCAATGATGGCAGACTGGTCAAATGACCTTAGTGTGGCTGCTACTCCTTTTTGCTGGTGTAGACATATCAATGTATTGAGCTGCATCCTCCTGTAACATTTGTGCTTGAGACTTGCGGGGTCGCTTGGAATTTGTTGACAATTGGTTAGGCAATGCCTTGCACTTCTTTTGGTTTTGTAATGCTGGCCTTCCCTCACCTTCAAATTGGTCATTGTCCTCATCTTGAAGAATGTTGAGCACCCTTCTTGACACTTTATATCTAGGAGAATCATCACTAGGGCTATTAATTGGAGAGTCTGAATGGCTCCATCCTCTTTGTTGTAAGAGGTGGACGATAGTGGCATCTACCACTGCTGCATCATCACCACATTTGTCATGAACGGATATGTCGAGAGTGGACTTGTTGTAAGCGGAAGCTGATATATTTGGTTGGGATTCGTTGGCAATTTCTGACAGAGTGATCAGATGATGAGCAAAGGTGGAGAAAACTAGAATTCACTGTAATGAGTATTTAAATAGTCCCAGACAAGCATTTCCAATTCTGCCTAAGTTTGAAATATATTTGGTCCTGGATCTGCTGGTAATATTGGGAATACATCCCTATCCAGATCAAGGATGAGGCCATGGTGTGTAAGAATAGGAGGAGTCAAATCATAGGGTGATTGCATGTTGGACAGCATGTCTCTACCAAGAAGAGCAAACATGTAATCTATCATCTTCTTATTGAGGTCACTAACAAGGTTAGGAAAGGAGTCTTGAAAGGTTGGTCGGTTAGCATGGATCAAGTATGATATATTGTCATGACTATAATTGATGTCAAAATTGTTTAAAGAATGATAGCACCACATACATTCTAATAGTCATGCCTTCATCTACATACCAACCAACAACAGTCCAACTCAATATGCCCATATCTCTAAATCAAAGTACATCTGCATTGTCCATATGCTTCAAACCATGCTTTTAGGCCTTCCTGTAAAGACAACAATTAGAAAGCGGAATCAAGCGGATGGATGTACAACAAATAGAGGACAGATGGGAGATGGATAGAGTACCAACTTGCACTGAATTTCTGGCAGATTTTCTTTTTCGCTCCATTCTGCTGCCATCTTCCATAAATGACTTTCCTCCTGCAGTGTGAGTTGATGCATAACATTTTTGACAGCCACATTATATTGTGCAAATGCATCCAATCCCGAGGTGTTGTGATCCTTACCCTTCAACAAGTTCTGGATCTCCTTGTTTATCTCCTTTGCCATTGTCTGCTAGACAATATCTTGCAGTGAAGTTTTCAGGAGCACCTTTGGATCTTTATGCTGGTAATATCCTTTGCCATTGTCTGCCGGACAACATCTTGCAGTGAAGTTTTCAGGAGCACCTTTGGATCTTTATGCTGGTAATAAGGGTGCCAGCAATTCTTGATATACTGGACAACTTTCTATTCAAGGAAATGATGTCAAGTTCTTTGCAATGAGTTGCTGTACCTACTTTGATTCTCTCTGCCCACTCTTCCCCTGTCTTTGGCTCTGTCCCTTTAGTGGCCCAGTAGTTGAAAATATCCATTAGGATTTTATCCTTCAAGATAGCAGTCTGAGCTTGAGGAGTAGTTGAGGAGCGGTAGAGTTCCTTGAATAGTTCAAAAATAGATCTTTCTTCTGCTGTAAATATTGGTTCCACTTGTCTTTTCTTTGGTGAAAATATTGGTTTAGGCAGTTGCAGGAGGGCAGACATATTTGTAGACGATATAATTTTAACCACACAGTTCTCAACTGAAGGATCACATGATAAAATATACATTTCTGTTCACTGTCCATTGATGACAAATGAATTCTATTTGTCATCAATGGATAGGGTCTGCTGTCCGCTGATATCTAGCCCATCCGAATTGGGCATCCTGGGGCATGCAAAGTACAATACGCTCTGGGCCCATTTTTCCAGGTCCAATATCTTTTCAATCTGCTCAAAGCTGACTCCCACCAAAGTCCTAGTGCAATGGCTTCTCCACTTCTTTGTATACACAATACCCTCAGGCACTGGCAAGGGCAGCTTCCTCATTATGGCTGAGCAAGTGTCAAAAAGAAGATCCACCTCCTTGTACTCAGGCTGGTTCAATACCATTTTTATGGTCTTGTCCTGAGCACTCACATCACATGCATCACTCACTTGCCTGAACTCCCTATACAAATGATACCAGTGATCCTGTTGTCAGCATGTGCAAATTGGTTGCAGATTAATTCCAATAGCTTGTGCAACTGGAGGGGATTTATGGAGAATCCTCATGATAAAATCTTCTTCAGGGGCCCATTTTTATTGTCAAGATTCATGCTTATATGCATTGCAAGCTTTGGTCTCCACATACACTGTATTGTTTACAGACAAATAATAGGAATGATGATCTAACCTGCCTTTGAAGAATGAGTTGAGCCTCTCTACTATTTGATCTGCAAATACTCGAACCTCAAGGCTCAAGGGAATAATCCCAGTGGCTTCTTCAGAGCACCTCTTCAGGTTGTGCTCCATCTCAGTGGCTTTATTCTTGCACTTTTTCTGCTTCTTCAGGTTGTGTGCAATGTGCACTTCCTGCTTATGTTTAGACTCCTCCTTGTCAGGAGTAGCCTTATTAGAACTAATATATGCCACCTCCTCATCCTCACTATCTCCATGAGGATAAACAATTGTTGACTTTGACTCTCCAGACCCTATAGGTACCTCCAGGAGCACCACATTGTTAGCTTCTTGCTTAGTACAGGGATCAGCATCTAATCACTTCTTCAAATAGGTGTCAGCTGGCAGCTCAAAATCCATGGGCAGCTAAAACTGTATGACTACCTCCTTCACTCTGAGAGTCACTGACTGCACCAAGAACTCATCTACCTGTTTTGCTGCTAGCATCAAAGACTGCAGACTTTTCTCCAACTCTGGTCTCAACATGTTAGGGGACATCAACTACACATCTTCTCTCTTGATCTGTTGTGCCAGTGATAGCACTCCACTTTCTCAGCCTTCTAGAGGTCAAGTGTTGTCTTCTCCATGGCCTTGTTCTGGCTTACTCTTCTTCTGTTCTGACTCAACAGCTGACTCTGGCATTGTGGTCTGCTGCTTAAATGCCTTATTAAAAGTGGCAATTATATTGTGCTGCTGCTCCTGCAGTAACACAATCTTGTCAAGCAGCTCAGTGACCACTACCTGTGCCACTGGACCTCACAAAAACTCAGTTTCAGAGGAAACATGGTGTCCTGCCTGGATCAGCTGCCTCCACACTGCTTCAGCCTGTGGCTCTTCCCATAAGTGATCCTGCTCTGACACTTGCTTCTTGCTCTTCCCTTTATCTATTGCTGCCTCCTGTTTATGGGACTGCAGCCTTGCCTCCCTACATGACCCTTCCATTGGGCCCCATCTCCTCTGCCTCCAGTCTTCTCATGACTGTTCCTGTGGAGACTCCCATGGCATATCACAGTCATATTGCACTAGTTATCTCCCATCTTCTCTCCTCTGCAACAACAACTGTCCTTGCTGGTTTCTTTGACTACTCTCAGTGAGTGGCATCCGCTGTCGCTCCTGCCATTTGGATGATCTTTCTTTCACTGCCCTACATACTCTCACTTCTTCATCAACCTCTATATGCTGATGACTGACTCCACTCTGTGCCTGCTCTTGTGCTGCCCCTCTCATCTGCTGCCAGGGCTGCATTGCCAGCATCATTGCTTCCTGGAGCATCATCATGCCTCAGTTTGACCCCACACCTGCTGCCTGCTGGCCTATGAATACTGGCATCAGCATGAAAAACATGGGCATTTGCCCTTGCCCAAATTCTTGCTGTGCCTGAGAAGGATATGCTGATAGGCTTCTACTTAGACTGAGTGCATCAAGGAACATTATAGGTTGACCAACACTTGACATACTAGAGACTCTAGCAACCAGTTTGGGTACAGAGCAGCCCTAGCTTGTTGCTCTACTGCAGGACTTATCCATTTACCTTAATCACTAGTTATCAGTCCTTTAGCACACTCCATTCATCTACTTCAAGGATCAAGGAGGCTCAGAACTTATAGCACTAGCACAATGGCGGAGAGTTGACTCTGACTAAACCGCAATCAATACTGAAAGGGGTTAACAATTGGCACTGTCAATCACCAAGGCACCTCAATCAGAAGTCTAAAGGAATTAATGACAATGAGACAGGATACACACAGATCCGACATTTAAATCTATCAGAAGATGGTACAATGTTTAGTGCCAGGATTAGCGCTCACGGCATTTGTCAAGGATTTTTCAACCATACTCCGGAGTGGCCTGACCAATTGAATTACATTAAAAAGTGAGCAGACTCATACAATTTCTGAGTAGTTTTAGAGAGTTGCCGTTGATTGCCATCACCCATGTACTACAGGTTGCCATTGACACATGGCCATTAGCTACAACCATGAGGAGAGGCACTAATTGGTAGCACCGCAAATGGGCTTATTGTTGAAAATACAGTAGCACATAGTATAAAAACTAGCTACTTCACATATACATAACAATGAATTGTAACCTCTTGAGCACCCAGTTACACTTAGCATTCAAATTGCATTAGCTCTTCCTGACTTCATCACTAAGTTAGGCAGGCACTAGCTTTGTCCATTTTGTCTTCATTGTTTACGGTGCCACCTATGGGCACATCACACTGTGCTATTTGTTTTTTTCTCTTTATCTTTGCTTAAACTACAGCGCTTACCGTTTGCTAGGTCACACCCAAGGTGCTATTATTTAGTGCATTGTTCTATCACATCTGCTCAAGCACACCAAGATCCTGTCAGAACTCCTCATAACTACACACACCAGGTGCTGGAGACGGTGTTGTACTAGTTTAGTAACTTCTAGACCCAAGCTCTAAATAAGAGTCTATCTTTGGTGTAAGAATCTAACTTATAGCTTGCTGGTTCTGGAACTTGAGGTCTGATAGTGGTATTGAAAGGCTGTTAATTTCACACATGGCCATGATACAGCAGGCCCATCCATACAAACTCTAATTGACATCTGCTGAAAGGAAGGATTTTTAGCCTAGGATGTAAGGGAAATTCTAGACAATTTGGTCTATTCCATCCTTTCCAGAGTTTTAGAATCTAGGATTTTAGGACACCATAAGTGTGCCTGATCCTTTCACCTTCCACATATCACACCATTAATGTTCCATTGTTGTATATTGGACAAAGCTACATAGAGTACATATATATTTGCTACAAGCAAATGAGCACCCTCAGTCAATTCTACACAGATTGAGAGTGAGCAACAACATTAATGATATGATACATAAACTTACCTATGTTACCTAGATCGCAAGACCTACTATCTGTATTAATCTAGGTCTCCAAGTGTCAGGTTCCAACAGGTTATAGGCTTTTGCTGTTCTTGAGCCACTTGAATCTGAACTAGGTATTTATTGTTTCTTGGGCTGGCTGCCCAGACCACTTGCATCTGATATATATGCAACTCATGTAGAACCTACTTGCCTATCTCTGTATTGCACAACTGACTGTTGTTCTACCCACAATGACAACTTCTGTAGGCAAAGCTGCATCAAAAGAGATGGGCCACTGTAACATATGGTGAGACTGAGGTCTACAGATTGTTGGGAATGTAATGCAGCACTGACATGGCAGTGCCAATGTGACAGTGTCAGTATGATATGCCAGCACAACATTAGAGGGTAGAATAACTTAGAGTAAATGAAGAAATTCTGTTCATGTTTATATAAATTTCAGTATCAAAACTGTATGTATTGGTATCCATAAGCATAATTCAAAAAAAATGCATAAATGTATCAAAAAAAAAACATATAAAATTGAAAAACAGCTTTCAGTTCTCATTGTTGTCCCTGTATGTGTAGAATTTGTTGACATCAACACAGCTGCTGTACAGGAATAGATACTTTTCTGTGCAATGTGGCCTCATGTTCATACTCTGTAAATGGGTTTATTCAACAAATTATGGCAAAAAATGCAATGAACCTGCTCTTTGTGACAATTGAGTGCCTTGATCCTTCCAATAACTCTCTTGAAGTGCTTTAATGTGCCAGCAATGTACATGTATGCAAGCCTGAGCATTTGTCAGACTTTCAGAGTCAAAAAGAAGGCACAAGGCTACATACTTCATGCCCTGAACCACACTAGTCCCTCTGCCTTCTTTTTTTCCAATTTTATGCAATAGATTGCCATTGATAGTTCAGAAAACTGCAGGCAAAGATTCATTAGAAGTCAATAAGGAATCCATGGTTGTTGTAAGGTCAAAAATAGCATTAAATATAGTATTCAGACTGAGCAATATCTGAGATGCTATGACAATCCCAATGCATTGAATCATGTGTAATAGTCACAAATATCCTGCCTGCACCTCAATGTCACTCCTGTTAGCCTTTAAACAACCAATGTTGTCTCTCTTTGTTATCTTTGATGCCTCTGCATGCAGTTTAGATATATTCTGCCTTGCTTTTACCTCAACATTGCTTCTATTGGCCTCAAAATAGCCAAAATTAGCTTCTTTGTTGTCCTTGATGCCTCTGCATGTGGTTTGGATATATTCTGCACATTTTATAATCAAAATCATGAGTTCAGGATGCAGTTTACAAGTTTGATACAAACTCACCTATGCATTATTATTGCTCTTATTTTGGCTGTTATTAGCTCTTGTGTGGTCTTTAGAGCATCTGCATGTGGTTTTAGGCTTGCATGCATGTCTTATAATCAAAATAATGTGTTTGGAGCATAGTCAACAAGTCCAACACAGCATTTTATCCCAAATACCCTACCTATGCATCTGCATTGCTGAAGTCCTGTAGCAAGAGCACAAAGTCACCAACTATATAATATAAAACCACAATTGTTTCTTTGTTCAGCCCATCAACAAGCTGCAACAAACCTATTTAAGACTATCTGCATCTTCATTGCCAACAGGAGAACAAGAGTCAATGTTATTGAAAAAAGATATTGAGCAAGTATAGAATGAGGACTAGCAAAATAATGTGATGACATACAAACATTGTCATTAGTATCAAATACATTTATCATGTTTCTAATATTTTCTGCATCTCCAGTTGAGTTATATCCAGGTACAATGAGATTGGCAAATGTACTTCCTCATTTTTTCCTTCTTTCACTCCCTATTCCTTCACTCTCCTTTCATTCATTTCCTTATTTCTTCTATCACTCTCTTATTTTGCTGTTTTTATTCTCTCAACACTATCTGTTAGTACTATTCTCAGCCTTTGAGGTGCTCTGGTTCTTTAGCCATCATTTAGACAAGTGTGGGCTCTTCAGCACCACTTCCAGACTGCTTATATAAGCCAGAGCTTGCCTTTCTGACTTCTAAAGTCTGAAGTTTTCCTGCCTTATTTATATAGTTGTTTATTTAAGCAATTTTCAAGTTTTTAAGGTTTTGTTATATTGTACAGTTGTTTTCCATGCTTTAGAGGCTCTAGAAGCATTTAACCTAGCATAGGAAATCCTTAGAACTTGTTCTCTTTGAGTCTCCCTCTGCCAGCTGTGTGACTAAGCCATAGCCTCCAGAGGTCATCCTTACAGGTAAAAAACTTCTGTTCCCAAATACTATTCAACTTTCCAAGTAGCAATACAACAGTCTGATTTTTTGTTTTAATATAACTGCACACCATCAATTGAAAGTGATATCAAAGTATCTGTACTAGTGATATTGATGTGCTCAGCAAATTCAATAAAATCACTGCTACAGTAAAATATTACCATAAATCATATTACCATCATCTTGGCTATTATTGATTTGCTCAATCACATCAAGATAACACATTGGTTCAGCTCCTTCCTGAGATCAGTGTAATGTCTGAATTTGTGATCTAAAAGGAATAGTGCAGATCTGTTGTCACAGTACTTTTCTATTATTTTTACAAGCTGGTCAGGATTATAACAAGGCTCTTTGCATATAGTGCATGCATTATGTTTAGCAAAGGGACTAGTAAAAGCATGGCATGAGTTTATGCACTTCAGCAACCAGCTTTTTCACTTTGTATAATGTGAGCATATTACTATTAGGATATTACTAAAAAATAGCTTTATGACATCTACTATATGTTGACTTAGTAGCATTAGTAGCAGTAAATATTGAGAGAGAGAGTTGTTCATCAGGATCCTGAATTGCTATAAGCCTAGCAGTAGAATTTCAAAGATGGTCAATAATATCCTGCCATCATCTAGAGTAGCATTTTGTATCAAATGAATATACTCAAGACTGATGCAAAGGCTATCAATATAAGCAACAGGTAGCTCCTTATTATCTTCAATAAATGAAATAGTATGCTGGTTGCTATCTGAATTATATGCATTTGAAGATTCCTGTGCAACAGCAAGATTGTTATTATCAAAATCATAGTTAGAAGTACCTGATATAGAGCTGCTGTCATTATAATCTTGATTTAGAGATGTGTCTAATTGAGTATCATCATAATGAAATCCCAGAGTTAGTTCAAAAGAGTCATCACACACTGTCATCATGAAAGGATTCTTGAATTGGTGTAAACTGCTCTGAGTATTTGATTTGACTGCCAATCATATCCAAGTTATTCTCATTTCTACTAGATGAAAGCTACATCACATTGAAATTAATATGAATTTAATATCTGATTTATAAATACTCACCATGTGAAATTACTTGCATGACTCAGTATCTACTACAGCATCTTCTCTATCATCATTTTCATTGACTTTACTACTATCACCATGTCCAGCCTCATCAATTTTGAACTGTTTTGTCTCATGGAGCTACTCAGATAAAGTGTACAAGTGAGTAGGTTGAAATCTTGGCTGATCACAATGGTTTTATGCTGTCTTGGTTGATATTTCTGCTTATTTTGCGATCACAAATTGTAGTTCTGGGAGGCATAACAGAGGTGTGAAGGCAGGGATAACAGAGACAGATGTAAGAATAGAATAAGATAGAATATGATTATAGTGTGGCCTGCATGTGGATATAATAATACTGGCATTGTCCGAGTGTGGTAGATTACACAATATTAATAGCTAATCATATTTTTATATGTAGATTCATGTGCAATAGAATAGGATAGAATAAAATTACAGAGCACAGTCTGTGCATAAATAGGATAGGACAAGATTACCAGCATGGTCTGTATGTAGATCACAATATTCACAGCTGATCATATTTCTATATCTATATAGAATGGGACGACCATTTCATGGGAATGATTGATTAGTCAGTTTTGACAGTTTCTGACTAAAGCTGATAAATATTTGCTTTTTTTGTTTGCTTTTTGGTAGATATGTGTATAAAATACTTAGAAATTTCACAGAAAATCACCAAAAAACCAGGAAAAATTCAAAGGCTACTGATACACAGATTTTAGCTTTTTTAGAGATTTATAAATGCTTAATGAAATCCGAAAAATCCAAGAAAAATTCAATTGCTCTGTTTTGCAGGAGATGTTAGTAGAAAATGCTTAAAGAATTTCAGGAAAATCACTAAAAAATCAGGAAAGATTTAAAGAATATGGATACACTGATTGTTAGTTTTTTTGGTATTTATAAATGGCTAAAGAAATCTAAAGAATTCAAGAAGAATTTATTTTAGCTTACAATAATAGTTTGAAAGTTGAGGAAAACTGAGTTGGCAACAATGCTTGCCAATGCCCCAGAGAGATGCCAAGCATCCCTTGTGCAGGCCACCACAGCTGTTGAGAGCACAGAAGCTCAATATAGAACAAAGTAGCAAGTCTCTGACTAAAGCACCAATGGAGAGCCTGGCCAGGCTCTCCTTGTTACAGTGGCTGGAGATGCCACACCAACCTGAGCTCAGCTCAGACAAAGAGTTGCATCCTCAATGCAACAAAGGAAAAGCACGAGCTGCTGAGCCCACTTACAACCAGGACTTTGTCCTGGCTTCCCTCCAACATCTGAGGGACAACAAGTATAATGTACCTGCAGACTCATCGTTCCTCCACAATGCGGAGGCCATCATTCTCATCTGTCAAATGATGAATGACATGGATCACATGCACACTTAGCACAAAACTGATCTTCTTGCCCTTTTAGTCACTCATAAGTGGCAGACTACACTCCTGAGTCAGGATACTGACTCTAGCAAAAGGGCACATTGGCAAGGAGTGAAGGACACACCCTCCTGCTCAACTTGATTGAGCATTTCTATTGCTGGCCAGGAGGCTGGCCTAGGGCAGGACATCCTTTTTTATAAAGATGTTCCTGTCTCAGCTACTCTTTGGCTGATCCAGCATCTTGCTAGTGGCACATCTGAGGTCGCATCTTCACTATCAATATCTGTGGTATCCACCATGCACTCTGAGGAGCAGAGTTCTCGGTGCATCAGTGCACACTCCACTGAGGCTAAGGCCTCCCAACCCCATAAGGAGCATCAGGGTAAGCACCCAAAAAGGCATGCCTACATCAACATGCACTTCTCTGAGGATGCTCCAAAGGGGGCCCCAGCAGCAAACATCCCCTTTTTACCCACCATGCTGGTGGAGGGCCCCCCCAGCCTGCTATCCTCATTTTGTATGGGTGATAGACCCACATTTAGAGAGCTCTGTCCTGGAGAGGCTGCCATCCCTGCCCTCTGACAACAAATGGTATGAGGAGCCTGAAGAGGCTCATATAGAATCAGACTACAATGCATAAGCATCTGGCTTACATATTTGCATGTGCCAAATATAAGGCAGCTACAAGGCAATCATTTGTGCTCCTCCAATTCCAAGACCCAACCTTTGAGGCTCAGGCTGTTGATATCCCAGAAACATCAGCCTCTGTCTTCACCACCTTGAATGTGTTATGCATCTTTATTTATAATCAGATTCCAGTCAGCTGGGCTGACCACACATATATCTATGGGGTCGCCTACTTGGCCCATATATTTTTGCCAACAACCAGCTCCAAAACAAGGCTGCCACAATTGATGACAAGAGGCTGCAATGCCTTGATCATTACAGGACTCCTCAGTCTCTTGCTCAGTGGGATGGGTGGCGTGAGGCCACCATTGGTGATTGCCAATGCCTGATGCTTCAGGACAGTTGTCATGCTTTCAACAAAGCATTCCAAAATGAAATGTATCTTTTCATCAGACAGGACATTCATAACTGAGAACTGTAAATGTGCCACTATCCATCCAACAATGGGGATCTTTCTGATTCTCAACCACCTACTCTGGGGCCAACCTTTGACCCCAACCTTATGCTGTCTCTGCTGTAGGACTATGATGACTCCCTGCCTCTGGCAGGGCCATCAGACACCTCTTACAAGCCTACACCCAAGGATGATCTCCTTGACTACAATATAGACAATATGACTGCTGATCTATTCCAGGAGCCTGGGAACTCTTCAATAGCCCCTGTCTCTGACTTACCAACAGCCTGACCATTGTGGTGCTTTAAAACTGTAGTTTGTTCTGATTGGGAGGTGTGTAGCATAGTCTGCTATGTGGCATTGGCCACATGGCTTTTACTTAGTAGAGTAGTTGAATATTATATTATATTTATTATAATATAATATTATTTATATAAATTATAAATAGTTAGTTACATGCTGCTTATTCAGCAGCTTATTTTGTGTTTATACTTCATAGTCAATAGACCAGACTGGTCTGATTCTGTGCAGTGTGAATCTTAAGCTTCCACACAACCATAACTTTGTTATAATCAGGCCCTTGCCTGAATTGTAGATGGTCATTGGGGTTGCTGATAACCTCGACAAAGAGAGAGTTGTGTATGTATTCCTGTACTACTTCCTTACAAAAGCTAAGTCCACTATCATCTTGAAGCCTGTGCTCCTGTTTCTGGATGACAACCTCTCTTTCCAAGTAGAGGTGGATAGTTCTGACTTTGCTACTGGTGTGGTCCTATCCCAACAGTTTTGGAAGGGCAAAAAGTTGCACACTGTAGCCTTCTACTTCAAGAGCCTCAATGTCATAAAATAGAACAATAAGATCTACAACAAAGAGATGCTCACAATCATCTAGTCCTTGGAGGAGTAGCACCACTTTCTGAAAAGGGTTTGGCACAGCTTCAAATTCTGAACAGACCACAAGAACCTGGAGTACTTCAGGATTGCCAAGAAACTCAACTGTTGCCAGGCCTGGTGGTTCCTCTACCTTGCCAACTTTGACTTTTTGCTGCACCATCAGCCCAAGAAGAGTATGGAGAAGCCTGATGCCCTCTCTTGATGCACCAACCATGGCTCTGGCACAGGGGATAATGACACCATCACTCTCCTGCACCTGGAATTATTTGCCATCTGAGCACTCAAGAGAGTCTGTGTCCAGGAAGATGAGGTCAACATCATCTGAAACATCTAACAAGAGAACTGAGAAGGAGCCCACAGAGATGTGGTGTTTATGGCCATTCTTGCCTTGTGTGCTGAACACCCTTCTAGTGCACAATTTATGCAGACAGACAAGTGGGGCATCTTCTGACCCACACAACATGCTCTGTGACAAGCGCTGTCAACCTGGACTAGAAGAATCTCTGGAAGCATCACAGCCTTTCTGATGCATACATATCAGACTGGGGTCTACAGTTCATTGCAGAATTCATCTGGGAGCTCCACCAACTTCTCCATGCAAAGCTCTACACCTCCACCACCTACCACTGGTAGTCTGATGACCAGACAGAGTATGTCAATCAGGAGTTGTAACAGCACCCCTGACTCTCCTGTAACAAGCAACAAGATGACTGGGATGAGCTCCTTCTAGAGGCCAAGTTCTAGCACAACAACCACACCTATTTGTCTATACAGGTATTTCTATTCTTTCTTGACATAGGTTGGCACTCCCAGATGAGTTTCAAGCCATATGTATGGCAGTCAGAGAACAAATCCATCAGCAAGTTTGTTGATTGGATGCAAAAGACACAGGAAGAGGCAGAGGCAGTGCTCACCAAGGCAAAAAATGACCATGGCCTGGTACTATGATTGAAAATGGACTCCAGCCCCAATGTACAAGCCCAGCAACCAAGTCTACTTAGGTGCCTTGGACATCATGACTACCTGGCCCTTGCAAAAGCTCTTCCACCAACAGTTCAGGGCCATCTGGAGCATCTACCAAGTTGACCATGCCATCCAAGAGCTATTCAGACATTTGTGCCCTCTTAGAGGCTCCTGGAACCCCTCTAACTATGCATAGAATAGGATTTATGTACTGTACAGTTGTTCTCATGCCACTGCCATCACACTGATTTGCCATGTTCTGACAGAGATCTCTTTGGATTTTTCTTTGCTTGTTGTAAGACTACTGTAGCTGCAACCTCCAGAGGTCACCCTTAGAAAAACAGCTCTTTCATACTTAATTAACAAATAATTACTACAGACTATTAGTTAGATAAGTAATACTGAATAGAAAAATTGTGTTCTTACAACCTCATAGTCAATTCCAGACAAAAGAGAACAACTGAGGTTGTAATACACTTTGATGTGTACATATAACTGAAAACATATGACTTGTATGCTGCTGACTCACCAGACTACTACAGTCAACAGATTTTACATGAGGGAGTGCACTTTCCAGTGAAGTGGAGTGTTACAATCTGAGGTGTAGGACACCATAAGTCTGCCAACCTTCTTCATCAATGGACAAAGGAATATATAGATATATACTCTACTTACACAGTGACACCTTCAGTCACTTCTATTCAGACTGAGGCTGAGTCAACCTTACTATACATTATAATACAAAACATAATACTTACTGTACCCATAGATCAGACTCTGACATAGTCTGTATATTACAGGTTCTTATAGTACGGATTCCAACAGAAAATCCTTTGACAGAGCTGAGAGTCCATAATAACTGTTACTTCTTTTTAAGTCAATCAGAGTTTACATGCTGCATACTAGTACAATGAGAAAGCAATCAGAAGAAAAGACTTCCAAATAGAAGTTTTGTCAAAAGTTTGATAGACTTGACAACATACATAATAGTATGAGTGCATCAATCCTTTGTAATAATCTGGCATTCAGGCTTAGTTTCGAATACCTGAAATACAAAAGATGGCCCAGTAGTGCTGTGGCTTCAGAAGATCCGGATAGTAAGTTATTTAAAATACGAGCTCTGAAACTGGCAGTAGAGAGATGCAGAACAGTGCAAATCAGGTAATGTTTGGGCTACATTTAGATTTCTTTAGTAGAAGAAGTATCAAAAGACGAGAAGAAGCTAGTGGCTGCATGCTTTGCAACATCATTAATCATTTATTTTGCAATATAGAAAGATTAGTTGACTATCACACGACTTGAGGGTGAGGTGGACATTTTACGCATTTCATCGCATAGTCACTATGTTTGAGAAGTTTATCTATGTTTTCATTTCACAAGCATCAGTTGCCTTGTGTCCTGCCCACACTGCTCCGTGGACCTGTGAGTGGTTCAAAGACCCAAGTGACTTGGACTTTACAGCCTACTTTTCAGAAGAGCGGGAGCCAATTGGCTTGTGTACATTTGTAATGACACCGTGCGTGACTTGGTTCCGGAAGAAACCGAGAGCGTGTGAAAGAAGAAATTGGGATTGTCGGTGGAGGTGATAGCGAGCAACGTCTTTCCCCGAATGCTGCGGATAGTGTGTACAGCGTCGCGGCCGACGACGCTCGGGAGAGCATGCAAGCCAGTGTGGACGCGAACGATGGCGAGTGCGGCGGGGGGGATTACGCTGACGGTGGACGGGAAAGAGGTGACGGTGCCGCAGGGTGAGGGGACAGAGTGTGCTGGTGTGGTTGATTGCTAATGTGTTGCAGGGTCTGCGCTGATCCAGGCATGCGAGGCGGCGGGTGCTGCGATACCGCGGTTCTGTTACCATGACCGGTGAGCGCGTTGACTGGTGCCGGGGATTGTGCTGACGGTGTGCAGACTGGCTATTGCGGGCAACTGCAGGTGCGTCGCGTGTGCTGGGCCAGAGTCTGCTGCTGACTGCCGGCAGAATGTGTCTTGTCGAAGTGGAACGGTCGCCCAAGCCAGTGGCCTCATGGTCCGTCGCTTTTTTGTTAGTGCGCACGTGCTGACTCTCTGCAGTGCGATGCCTGCCATGCCTGGGTCCAAAGTGTTCACGAACACGCCGCTCGTCAAGGAAGCCCGGTATGCCTCTTTTTGTCCGCGCGTTCCTCACTGACCCCCGCAGCGAGGGCGTCATGGAGTTTCTACTCGCCAACCACCCGCTCGACTGTCCCATTTGCGACCAAGGCGGTGAGTGCGATCTCCAGGACCAGTCCATGCGCTATGGCTCCGACCGCACGCGTTTCCACGAGATCACTGGCAAGCGCGCCGTTGAGAACAAGGACCTCGGGCCCATCGTCAAGACTTCTATGAACCGCTGCATCCAGTGCACCCGTTGCGTCCGTTTTGCAAACGAAGTCGCCGGCGTCGAGGAGCTAGGAACTACCGGTCGTGGCAACGACATGCAGATTGGTATGTACGTTGCCAAAACTATCAACTCTGAGCTCTCGGGCAACATCATCGACCTTTGTCCTGTTGGTGCACTCACCTCCAAGCCATACGCGTTCACTGCCCGGCCCTGGGAACTTAAAAACACAGAGTCAATCGATGTACATGACGCCCTTGGCTCCAACATCCGCATCGACTCACGCGGCGTCCAGGTCATGCGTATCCAGCCCCGCACCAACGACGACGTCAACGAAGAATGGATAAGCGACAAGACTCGCTACTCGTACGACGGCCTCCGTACCCAGCGTCTCACGACACCTCTAGTCAAGTCACACGACCGCTTCGTCTCCGCTACCTGGGAGGACGCCCTCGCCGCCATCAAGGCCGGCCTCGAAGCCTCTGGCGCCCGAGGCAACGAGATTCAGGGCATCGCAGGTGCCTTCGCTGACACCGAGTCCCTCCTCGTCCTGCGCGACCTCATCCACCGTCTTGGCTCTGAAAACCTCACCACCGACATCCCCGCGCCGGGCATGCCCAACACTGACGTCCGCGCCAACTACCTCTTGAACGCCACCGTCCCGGGCGTCGAGGCTGCCGACGCCATCCTCCTCGTGGGCACTAACCCCCGCCACGAAGCCGCCGTGCTTAACTCGCGCATCCGCAAGAGCTGGCTCCACAACCCGATGCAGGTCGGCCTCGTCGGCGAGCGCGTAGATACCACATACGGCTACGAACACCTCGGCTCAGACGTACAGGCCGTCCTCGACTTTGTCGAGGGCCGCACGACCTCGGAGTTCGCGCTGGCCTTTGCCAAAGCACAAAAACCGCTCATTATCCTCGGCAGCGCAGTCGCTGAGATGCACGGTGGTAGCAAGGTCTACGACGCCCTCGCCGCGTACGTCAAGCGTAACCAAGCCCGGTTCATCACACCCGAGTGGAACGGGTTCAGTGTCCTCCAACGAGTTCGTCCTTTTCCCTCCTTTTCCATCGCCTCGCTAACCACACAGCACACACACAGCACGCCTCGCGTGCAGCCGCGTACGACCTCGGATACCGGCCGACGCCATCGAGAGGCGCGGCCGCGGCGAAATTCATGTACCTACTCAACGCGGACGACTTGAGCGCGCGCGCGGTGCCGCCCGGCGCGTTCGTGGTGTACCAGGGCCACCACGGCGACGCGGGCGCTGCGCTCGCGGACGTGGTGTTACCTGGCGCGGCGTATACCGAGAAAGCGGGGACGTGGGTGAACGCTGAGGGACGTGCACAGCTCGGGCGGGCTGCGGTGCCGCCTCCTGGTGCCGCGCGGGAGGATTGGAAAGTCATCAGGTACGTATCTGGCTCCCCCATGTCTTTTTTTGTGTCTGGGAGATGCTGATGTGCGGGTAGGGCGTTATCGGAGGTCTTGGGTGTGCAGGTGCCGTATGATGATATACTCGATGTTCGTGATCGGATGTGGGAGGTCGCGCCTCATTTGGTGAGGTATGACGTGACGGAGCGCGTTTCGTCCTCCGTTGCGCTCTTGGGTCTTGACGCTGCCCTCTCTTCCTCCTCTGCTTCTGCTGCAGAGGGGGTAGTCAAGGAGATTGGGAAAGCGGTGTTTAAGAACCCGATTGAGAATTTTTATCAGACCGATGTCGTTTCTCGCGCGTGAGTGGTTTTTTTTTCCTTCGGGGATTCGGGGCTTAAGCTGATGTGTTTTTGTCTTTGGGTAGGTCGAAGACGATGGCGGAGTGTACGCGTGCGTTTGTGCTTGGGAAGGATTATGGGTTTTCGGAGGATGCTGAGCAGGGACAGGGGAAGGAGGCGCGGGCGCAGGCGGCGTAGACGTAGGTGTAGGCCGTGTGGGGAGCTGAAAAAACGTACAACGTAGGACGTAGAGTGTAGAGTGTGAAAATGGGAGGGGATTATAATTACAAGTCAAGTTTTATTTCTTTTTTTCTTAGGTTGGAAGGGGAGATGAAATGGATGGTGAAAGTGTCACTGCGTAAAATCGAAGTCCACAATTCACGCACATCACATGTACATAAAATTTAGTCATAGTCTCAATTTTCTGTATCTCCCTGAATTCTATAGATACAGTAGATTATCTCATAATGCATGATGTCACAATGCATAAATCTCATATTTTGGCTCATGGGGCTATGTATCATGCGTTATGCGTTATACAACCCTGTGAAGTGGGCCCCACCATAGTGCATTATGAGATAATCTACTGTAGTATCTGTGGAATTCAGGGAGATACAGGACTAGATTTCTACATGCGATGTGGTGATTGGAGATGCTAAGCTGTAGCACTGCAGATAGACATATTTTCAATTTATAGTAGCACATAGTATAAAAGATAACTATTGTACATATAAATAGCAACAAATAAGAATCCCAGTTACTTTCACCATTCAAATTTGTCAGTCTGGATTTGTCTCTCTGAGAAGTCCAGTGCTAGCTATATCTACATCATCTTTGTTATCTATAGTGCCAACAGCAGGCACTTTTGCATTATGCTATTCTCTTTTGCAATAACATAATCAGAACTTTGTGCTTACCATTTGCTAGATAGTGTTAGAAGCACTAACTTCTAGCACCTCACAATATATTATTGTCTCAAGCACACTGGAACCCTGCTAGGACAATGTTTTAGTACATTGCACCTAGTATATCCAACCACAGTTGGTATCATCAATAATATTGTGGTATTTATCATACCACTGCTGCCAGAGGCAAGGAATATCCTCCTCTGTGAGCAATGGAGACATTGCTCTTCATTTCTCTTTATTGTAAGGGCAACCTATGGAGGCTGTGGCTCAGTCACACAGCTGGCAGAGGGAGATCCAAAGTGTATTAGAATGGATCATGTTACCTCTGGCATTGTACATACATCAATGCATTCAGTCTGAGCAACATATGACTGTCTTAGAACCTTTGGATGTCAATAGTAACTCTCTAGCTACTTTTTCACCATTTTCTGAAGTACATCCTGGAGACACAGGACCTGATTTTGTTTCAGACAACAAACAGCCACTTGAACCTGCTAAGACTGATCCTTCTGTTGATTCTGTTGATGTCATGAATTCAGTAGATGATCCAGTCAATGATCCATCAATCACAGAAATAGAAGTTGGTATCAACAATGAGCCTGATCTTTATAGTGATGATAAAAGCATGCTGGCTCTTGCTTTCCATGAAGTAGCTCTTCTACAGCTTTTATACCTACAGTTGGTCATTGGAAATGTTTTTGGCTCAAGAACCATGGCAGAATCAACTCAGCAACTTCTTGATAGATTAGATCTTATTGAACTATGTAATTATCTTGATCCTACAGTAGTTCCAAAGCCAGCAAGAACACTTAAGACAGCAAAATGACAACTTAGACTAAATCCAGATGCATATATTGTTCAAATTTCAATTTGAACTGTCTGTTTCAAGCCATATACTTATAAAGATATCCAAGCTGCTCATAGCTCAAATGGTATTGAAAGCCAATATCAAGGAATATTCTATTGGGTGAAGTGGACAGCAAAAATCACCAATGCCAATAGTGAAGATGCCAGAGTCAAATGTATCCAGCAAAAATCTACCATTACTCTCCAATTGAAAAGGCTGTTGCTCATTTTCTTCTTTGAAAAGACTTTGTTGAGAATCTTTGAGACACTAGTCAAGATAACAATTGACTACCAATCACACATGAAACTATTATGTATAATATACATAATATTGAGGGGTGGACTCTGCTCAAAGTTGGCTTGTGACAAATTGTTGATGATGATGGTACTGTTTATAATACCAAAAATAACTCTGAATCAAGAAGGGCACTAGTCACTTGCAATGTGGGGCTAAGCCTCACTTTTAATATGGACTGATATCTTTCTAAAATGCTTATTCATTATCAAACTGATTTGACTTCATTTCTAGGTTTAGCATTACTAAGAATCAACCACACTCAGCAGGAGCTGTATATGCTGTATTTAACAATCTTGATCAGACTGTTTGCTTCTTGTATGGTAATGCTTATTTTGCAATGACTCTTCTGGGTCCATATGAGCCAAGCCTTGAACAGCTAAACTATCTTTTTATGTCACTTGTTAGTGGGCTAAAACACATATATGCAGATATATGATTCACAACTATTCATTAAACATAGTGGTTGTCAGGGGACTCCTCATTTCTTCCTTTTCTCACTCCTTATCTCTTCACTCTCTCTTCATTTATTTTCTTACTTCTTCTGACATTATTTCATTTTACTGTTTCTATTCTTTCAACACCATCTGTTAGTACTACTCTCAGCCCTCGAGGTGCTCTGGTTCTTTAGCTACCATTCAGACAAGTGTGAGCCTCTCAGCACCACTTTCAGACCACTTATATAAGCCAGAGTTTGCCAGAGTTTGCCCCTTATTTGTGCAGTTGTTTGTATAGGCAATTTTTGAGTTTTTAAGGTTTTGTTGTACTGTACAGTTGTTTTCCATGCTTCAGAGGCCCCAGAAGCATCCAACCTGGCATAGGGAATCTCTAGACTTGTTCTCTTTGGATCTCCCTCTGCCAGCTGTGTGACTGAGCCACAGCCTCTAGAGGTCGCCCTTACAGTGGTTCTATTTATAGGCATGCTCATGCAAATATATAGACATCAATTACCAGCAACAGTCAAGATTGTAGCAGCACTTCAAACCTCTTATATTTCAGCATCATGGAAATTTAATGGCAGTGCTGCTTATATACAAAAAACTTATCCATGTAATTTTTGCTATATTGTGCACAATGATATTAATAGTCAAGCTAGGTATGGCATTGTTAGTACATCTTTCAAGCATTCATTTAAATTCTGTCTTCAATTTATAAGACTTCTGACTCAAAAATAATTAAGACCAGCTTAAATATGCATTTCAGTCTTACAATGCAAAAACAGCCAAAAAAACAAAAGAAGATCCTCAACCAACATGGCACCTGATGCTTAGAAATTAATTTTCTTCCAGGCTGGCTTTCAATTGCATGTTTGCTATTGGACTTTATGCATAATTTTTATTACTTATGCATGATTTACAAATATATATATATAAGAGTTGTTCATGACTTCTTGTCCAACGTCATAATTGCTGGGCATTTTCTGGATGCAGCACAATAGCAAGACTTTGAAGACAATATTAATAACATCATCTGGCCATTAAAAATTGAGTGACTTCCAAATAATGTCACTTTTATTTCTGAATCTTTGAATCAATCTAATTGTGTGGGATTGATCTAGCTTGGTACAAATTATTTTTTTCAAAAGGCAAATTAGTGGCACTAATTATGCAATATACAACCCACAATTCTGTGGCTTGCATGGCAAAAAAGCACCAACAATAACATTTCAAATACAGCACCAGATGTTCTATCATGAACAACATCATCCACAAAATTTTGATGTGATAGTAGTCAGGTATACTATTTGGCACTGTACTTATTAGTAGCAGAGCAATTACTTGCTGCTTTTTTAATTACAATATACAATGTTAAATGTGCACAGCGCTGTCTTCAACTTTTCTGTCAGAAAGCCCTTGAATTTGGTGTCTATTTAAAGTCCAATCACTATCTCTCTATGCATTATATATAGATTTTCAAGCACTTTGGACCAGCTTATGCATGGTGGCTTTTTTCTTCTGAATGATTTAATGGAGAAGTTGAGAAGGTCAATCTTAATGGACATGCAGCAGAAAAAATAAAGTTAATGTTACTTCATGATTGGATTCTTAAGCTATTTTACTGCTCATTATACAAATTCTTCTTACATCTTTCAAATACTCTCCTTGCCAGCTAATGCATCTGTTTAGGAACATAAGCTTGTAAAGCATGCTGTTGCATCTCATGGACAGGCTCAAGAAACTTTAAAAGCTTATATTATTGGTTTTGCAGGTGGTTAGTTATGTGCATTCAGACTCAATTTATTTTGTGAACAAATTTTGTGTATTCAAAAAATAGAATATCAAAGCCAAAGAGTGCAAAAAAGATCATCAACCTGCATCAACTGTCAGAGAAGAATATCTACTCCCTCCTTTTGAGTAATGCTCAATCTTTGTAGCCAGATCTCAATGTTGTGGATGACTTCATATTACTCTGAATTCTGTGTCTCTTCTTGCTCATAGCTCTGTAGTGTCCTGCCTATATATGATCAAGAATGGAATTAAACATGGATGCTCAACTGCTATACAAACTCAAGCAGATTGCTTTGCATATGTCAACATGCAGAGAAATTATCTTTTCTGTCAAATTTTATATTATTTTCAATTAACTATTGACACTCATCTACCAGTTCTCTGCTTTATCATTAAATGTTGCACTGCAGATGAAATACTAGCTATGCTTTGAGATCTTTAGTATATGTTCAATTTTTACAAACTACATTTCTGAGTTCATTCTACTGCCACCAGTGCATATGATCTTGGTATTTGGACAGCATATGCCAACAGACTGGAAAAAATGGAAGTCATTTCATCACTTCCAATTGTTGCTCCTGTTGCTATCATCTCAATTACATGCCATCTTTATTGTAATTAGCTATTATGAATTATTCATTCTTTTGATTGCATGAGTATATATATATGAATAATCTTGAGCAGCCTTTTTTTATTCTTTTCAAAGTGGCAATGATGTTGTAGACTCATGGAACAAAGTTGAAGAGGATCTCTAATAGCAAGTAGCTTTATTTTCATTATGTATTAAAGACATCATCAAAATTTTCATTGCCAAGCAGTTGTTGGAGCTTCTTACCTGCCTGCACAATCCTATCCTTTCTCTTTTGGTTTATATTTAATTACACTTAAATGACTGTTTATCCTCCAAATTTTTGATGCTTTTCCTCTTCTTTTTCAGTTTCTCTTTTTGAGGATCCTCTGGGTCACCCTATAACATGCCACTCTTTGCAACTTGCTTATTATCAAACTATGCTGGATGTTCTTCTATCAGCTCAGATGTAACAAACAGTGGCCATAGAGCTTGACTCTACAGTGTTGTGTCAATAACTATTGTACTCATGTAATTATTTAAGTAAATAATTATATTTATTAAATATTGTACATATTGTGTATGGCTGCCTTATCTAAGGCAGCTAACTTGCTGTCATATATAGTACTAGAATCGAACACCGATTTGGTTCTGCTGTATGACCATAAGGCTAAACTATTACTTGACATTGTTATACTTTTTTGAACCTTTTAGGTTCAATTCTGATACTATAGACAAATACTATGTGTCTAGACTGTAATTGCATTGAACAGTGCATCAACTTCTTTGACACATATTTCTAGATTAAAAGAGATGTAGCAATGCCTGATTGAATAGATACCAATCAATCTTCTGAACTGACCTGCAATGGTGAGACCATTGACCAGTTGTTGGCTTATCCTCAAGCTGCTTTGACTGACCTGAGTTGACCTGAGTCAGAATATGCTGAGGCTATAGTAGAGGAGCCCTCCCGACAGCCTCAGGGAATGCCAGGAGGAACACAATGGAGTGAAGTGCAGCCGACAGCTGCACTGAGTGGTGCAGTGAGACCAGGAGTAGCAGGGGAAAACCTGGATCAAAACTCCAGCAAAGACAATGCATCTTACATGCCAGCCAGGCTAGGGCAACAGTTTCAGAGCAAGAGTAGTGCTCAGAGTTCTGCTGAAGGTTATAGACCTTCATTATACTTCTTGGGAAAAATTCCAAGACCAGAAGTAGGCAGTTGGAGAGTTCCAACTGAATCCACTCCTATGATGCAATGGCAGCAGGGGGTTGAAGTGTTTTAGGAAGCAGCAATTCCTGAGCAGAGAACTCTGGCAGTACACTGGGAGGATAAAACTTCCAATAACAAGGAGAGTGGACAGAGTGAGTCCACCCTGCAGGTTCAGTGTGTGATGCTATAGAAAAGATACCTGTCAGGTTCTGCTAAGTCAGGGGCTTTCCGGGAAAGCAACACCCTTATGAGGTGGACTTGACCTACAGATACTCAGGTGTCTAGAACTCCAGGGCTAGGACTCCAGGGTTCAAGACACAGACAGGGGTAATCCCAGGGAAGGGAACTTGGTCCAGGGGTTTTGGGTTTTAGAGGCTGGGGGTTGGGTGGGGATTGAGTCAGGAATCGGGGGTTCTAAGACAAGACCGGGTTAACAAATTGCAAGTTGCAAAGTGCATACCAAACTTAGAGCATGTGGTTGTTCAAGCATGCCAGTCGAAGCGTGCCTGTCAGTGCGTACCAATCAAGCAGAGGACATGCAACAATTCAAGTTAATATCAAGACTAGCAAATACAACGGAGAGCTACACTATAAGTACTACGGGGCTGGGTCCAGATTTCTGGGGTTCTGGGGTGTCTGGGATAAGTCCCAGGGGGCATTGAGTAGCAGGAGGAGAACTGTATACCAGGATTGCACGTGTGGGGCACGTGATCAATTGGTGCAGAGGGAGCTGTGATGTGACGATACCCTAGCATTACTGAAGACACAATGCGTACTCGACTAGGAGTATATATACTAAAGCACATATGGTTGATATAAGCTCAAGGTGACAGTGTACCTCAGTCAAATACAGTTGAATATATTACTTTGTATGTTTGGATTCTTGAGCTTGAAGCCCAAGCATATATGTATCACAAAGCTAATTGAGGGTCTGCTGCCTTGACTCCAGAGGGAGCAAATTTGATACCAAATATACCTCCATCAGCAAAGCCAGAGCTGTCTCCACATTTGGAGGAAGCAATGAGTAATATATATGCACCTCAGCAAGTAGGGGAGTCTGACAAACAATTTGCAGCAAGATTTGCTGCAGCACAAAGGCAGAACATGTTCAGAGGTCAGCCAAGAAGACCTCTGTTGACAGCTGAGTTAGTATCTACCATCCCAGTGATAGACAGTCACCCAGAGGAGGCGGAGGAGTCAGTGCACCCTCACATAAAACAGGAATCAGTGGAGAAGACTCCACTGACAAATTGAGTGCCATTGGCAGATAAGTTTGCTAAGAGGGTCACCTATCAGTACATGCAAAATCAAGATCTGAATCACCAGGAACACTTCTGGATTGATGACCAGGGTATTGCATTCAATGGAATAATGCCCATTGACAAGATGAGACAACAATATATCCAATGAACACAACAGCTGGACAGTGGGAGAGGAAATCCTCCCTCTTCAGAACTGAGTTGAGTTCCTGACCAACAGGTGGTGGAGGAATGAGGGAGACAAGAGGCCCCACCTCACTGGAATAAAGCAGGGAAACCATACTATACTGGTCAGCAACCTGTACAATCATTCTCTGTGGTACCTCCTGCTGAAGGCAGGAATAAAACACCTGGAGTAACTAAGACGACAAAGGTGTATACTGAGAATATGCACTAGTGCCTCAGTAGTATCATTGATGATGTGGTAGGCATAGCATTGCACCTATCAGAAGGTATAAAGCCACAAAAGGCAGAATCAAAGCATATTCATCTATATTAAAGGAAGTCCAAGTTACTGGACAATGGATGTGTGCAATCATCTAGCAGCATGCTAATATGGTGGTGATCATCTGTACAGAGAACGTGTTTTTGTAGGCCTGGTTCTGACATCATGTTTTGCACTACAATCATGCAACCTTGAACTATATAATAGATTTGTGAGCACATCCACCATGCATGATGCCTAGGAGGCATTCATTGCAACCTCCTACATGGAGAAACTGGGTGTACAAAGTTTCTATAACACCTTGATTGACCATGCACAAAATGTGAGCTCAGACTGGTCATTCTCTGACCTGCAGTATCAAAATCTAAGATATAAATAACAATTAAACTGAAAAGTATCATACCTGGAAACTATTATACTCTTGATGGACTCAATGTCTGTAGGCAAAAATAAATTTCCCTGATATGAGCACCAATATTTTCAGCATTAACAATACATATACAATATAGATATTAATGTACTTTAAGAAGACATTCCAAATGCAGAGCCACAGAGGTCAAGTTGATGAGTGTAGTGACAACATTTTTTTCCCAATGTGCTGAGCAAGACTTGAGTACAAACAAATCAAGGGGCCGCCTTCCGACAAATAATATGTGGAAGAGTCAAATTGTTTATCTCTACATGCCTTGGATTGAAGTGCATGTATATGAGAGTTTAGAGTGTTCTGGGATCTTTCCAGTAGAGCAGGAACATTATTAAGGCTTTTCATAGGCTAGGTAATACATAAAATATTGTACTTGATCAATTGATAAAAGCCAATAGAAACAATGTCATGTACTGCTTTGTAGTTGTCAACTACAGGGCCAAATAAAGAGGGTCTTCAAATAGCCCCCCCATTCATCATCTCAAATACATCCACAACACAATAGGCCATGAGAATCTGAAATCAAGCATCTATCAGGATCTTTTCAGGTATCATGGGCACATTATCTCTCACCATAAGAGTGCAAAACAGAGAATACTGATCATCCTTGCAGGCAGGAAAAACCATAGCTTCCTCTGTAATTATCTGGCTAACAAGTTGCTACAAAACAACAACAGCATATACTTATGATATCATCAACAATAAACAAGTTGACAATGTTCACTCACATAGATTGCTGTATCTTGTTCATAGTGGGTAGTAAGATTTCTGTCTGATAGCAGCGCATCAGTAAACCAGAAACAGGATGCAAAAGCCTCATTTAATAAGCAAGGATGCAGAGAAGTCACAGACATATAACAAAAATATCAGAAAGTACATGTGTATGTGGAGAGGGCAGGAGAGAGGACAAGATGGAGGTTTGGGGGTGTTAATGTGCCACATATATATATATGTAATAGCAGCCCATATTTAGATTGACATCAGATTAACTACGGACAAATTCAAACAACAAGGATTAGTCATACAAAACAGACGACACAACCTTCAGCAAGTAAAACAGTCAAACAGTAAATATGTGCTATAATATCAATGAATATGAAGATCATACTGAGATAGTTTTATCCATCTATGACATTTTTACATGAGACCACTAGCACATTGAAAATAATATCAATTCATTACAACACACCATATTTTGTAGTCAAACATAGTGATGTAAGCAGAAATAGTACGACATAGTTCAGCAAAGTGAAAAAAATCAAGGTATTAGAACACAGCAAACAATAATATCAAACTTATACCAACAGGCACGAAAAATTGAAGGAACTATATGTGGTCCATGTGCCAGCAATCAGATTGCTTCTTTATTTTTACCTTTCCTCTTGGGTAGCCCAGCAGAACAAGCTGGCTTAGAGGTAGCACCCCAATTTGTGGCTGATCTACCAACACCAGATTGGGGAGAAGCAGTCAAACCAGCATTGTGAGACATCTTGGAGCTGGCACTATGGTGTCTGGAGAGTATACCACTCACAGAACCAGAAGAAAAAATATCTTTCGACCTCCCCGGAGCATTATATTCAGACCCTTCAAGACCACCAGGTCTCATCAAGGATGCCATGTGCCTAATGCCTGCACCACCAACCACAACAAGATTAGGAGTGTGAAGAACCATGATGAACTTGATGTTAGTCGAAAGGAAACTACAAATAAATAAATAAATAACCAATAAGAATATCATAATAAATGGTCAATATACACTGAAGAGGATGCTTCAAATCATCCAGCTGTGTAACTCATGACAACAATGGACCCCTCAGGAACATTGGATGTGTTACTATTGTATAAGCGCCAACTAGCGGTAGCATTGAAGTCAGCAGCCAAAAATCAAAAGGCAGGTCCAGTTTCCAAATGACTGTTGTATACAGACACTGGAAATAAATAAATAAAGAAGTCAATGAATAATGACATAGAAGACACACCTGTTGATTCATAATTTATTACCACCTCCATAGAATTCTTGAACTTTAGAGTTGGTATGATAGGAGCAGATTTGACAGAAAACATCAAATTGTCTGTAAGTAGAGGAGGCTTCAAAAGAGCAGGCACTGAATAACCACCTGCTACAAAGTGAAGTCAGCACAAAGGTATGCTACACACAAGTTGAAAATTTACAGTTTTTGAAGGACACATTCTTCTCTTCGACTTTGGTTACAAAGGCCATCCCATAGCTTGAGTAAGAGCCCATGGAATCAGAATGCAAACCCAACACGTTTCTAATGTTGGCTATAGAATATAGGAATTCTTGCTGGAATGGCACAATTATCAATTGTTTCTGTTTATAGGAGGATGAGTAACTGCTGACTTCTATGCTGGAATCAAAGAGATGAGACGCAGACATAATACTGAACATGATGTCAATGCAAAAGACATTACTCCTATGGTTTAAGACAAGGTGACAAGATTTGGCAGTAAGATTATCAGGATGTATGTGAGCTGAATGCATATATAAGCCATGGTCAACCCACAATAGGCCTCAAATCAAAGATCTATACATGTGTAACGATGATGCACATGAACAAGACAACATAAGCACTTACTCTGCATTTTCTTCAGACATCTTCAATATCATGGCTGATATACATGCAAATCGCACTGATGCATCACTGATTTGTTTATCATATCCATATGGTATGATATTGAACATGCGACTGTGCAAAAAATATGTCAATAAATAGTAACAGACTAGTATATATTGCGATGCAGATACTATAAACAGACATATGGAAGATAAGGAAGCATACTGTATGTAGCGGAGAAAACCAAAAAAGAAATATCAGAATACAGAAATCAATCAAGCAAATAATAAGATGCTACTCTTCAATATTATAATGTTCACCAGCACCAACATTGATAGGATCATCGTGTTTAGTAGTGACACCATGTACAGACATACTGGTGTCTTTCATAACACAACAATCTCCGTTATCACCAGCACACTCTTGCTTATTAGTGTAGACAGCAAATACTAATGATTTGTTATTAGAATTAATGCATACAATCAGTGCACTGTCTGAGAAAACTAAGTCTGCTGTATCAGCTTCATCATCAGGTAATTCCAACAACTCAAAGCTACTTCTGTCAACTCCATCGTCGGATGCATCTTTATCAACAATAGGTTCACTAGTGATGTAGAATTTGTCGTCCAATAAATGGGCAGGCAGTTTATAAATGCAAAATATACCAATATCACAAATAAAAATAAAAATAAAAAACAATGCATGAGCAGTATTTACAATAAATTTAAAAATAAAATACTGACACTTCCAGCAAATTGTTGCTTTCTGCAAGAGATATGATGCTATTTCTGTTATCTGAGGAATTTTCAGACATGAAGTTATTGTCTGAATCAGCCTTTATATTGGGAAGGATATGTGTGGTCAATTTCATGACCTCTGCAACCTGAGGTTTATCTGAAAGGATGTGACTGCACCTGAAGATATACGAGAAACAACATTTTCAGGTGGATCATAGTACAAATAGTGCAATCCAACTAATATAGTTTGCCCAGTTAAAGTGGACAGTGCATCACCTGTACCGGCCAAAAGCTTCTCCAAGGCACGTTTAAATAAACAGTATGCAGTCAACCGAAGGTCAAGAACATAACATTAGTATGCACATAACTGGGAAATCAATGCTTGAAGAGCCACTAGCCCTCTTGTTTTTTGGCAAAGATGTACAAGGTGTACTATCACTACAAATAATAAGCAATCATTGAAATCAGCATGATATACAAGGATGTACACATTATAGGCGACACCAATTCTGCACTTGACTAAAGAGGAAGATGCAGAATTGGCGTTGACAGGCAAGTTGCTAGCTAACACAGCTGCAAATATACTGATAGCACATGCCAAGGTCATACATACAAATAATTATATAATGCACACGTTCAATTGGTCTGCATTTCTTAGTCAAATATATCAGTATAATAATGAGACATAGATAGGTAAATAGAAATTTACAAAGCTTGCAGCTGTTCATACAAAGAATGCATCATATCTTCTGGTTTATCTGTGGATTTCTTTGACTTTTTGCATGGAGGCATGGTAGTACTAAGTATAACAATGTATAAACAAATATAGTAATAGATAAATAGAGCAAAAGAGTTGAGGATAAGAAAGCCTGCAGCACGCAGGTTTTATGGTATCTCAGCAGACTAATGGACACATAAACGTCAAAAGCAACAAGGGTCAAATAACCCAAATATATTAGTACAAGTACCCATGGTTGCATGATAAACTGAATATACAAGCCAAATATAGGGGAAAAATATTTGAAACAAATAAAAATAATACAGAGTTAATGATGGGTTAGAAGCTTTGAGCCAGCTATTTGGGAGACAGATAAAGAACCATTAATATACACTTAGACAAATAAATCAATACAAATTGAACAACAACACCTGCATAAGAAACTGCTATTTCACACAAGCTCTACATGTGTCAGACCAGCAAGTCTGGACATAGAAAGGTGAAAAGATGGAAACATCCAGATATTATGAAAAATATAGCCATAATGGTGTAAGAAGTAAGGGATACCAATAGACAAGCCAAAATGTCAATTTGAATTAGCCTTGTTCAATCCTGTAGTAATAACAGAGTAATACATAGGTAATATGTAGGCAAACCAATCAGTCAGTTTGAATTAACCTATTTTAATCCTAAAAGATGTTAGAAGCAAAGTAACCCACTCAGTATCTAGGAAACAAACAATTTATGAGCCAAAATCAAATAAAATGATACAGCAGAATAAGAAATATATCAATGCGGAAATGCACATGCTTCAAAATAAAAGAAAAAGAACACAGTCCCATGGGATAGGAGAATCTATGGAAAAGAAGTTGTCTATGAGATAGTTGGAGGGTTAGCATATAGAGATATCCAATAAATTGTATCGATCTTATCATTTCCAAACATATTGAATAGGAGAGATAAAATATATCTGAATCACTATAAAGCCATACAGACAGTCAACCTGTAAACATTGCCTGCATCAGACCAATGCAACATGACATGAGAATAAGAAGCCATACAGATAGTTGACCCTGAAAAGTTGCTTATAATAGATAGCTGCTATGTGATATGAGACGGTATCAGCTCACCAAACATTCTGTAGCCTATTTTATCATCACATACACATATACAAAAATGGACAATGAGTACAACAAAAGCAATGCAAGTGCATACTGAATGAAGCCTTTTAGAATTATAAAAAAATATTTAAATGGACATTAACATAGGAAGTACCTTGGAACAACATATTGAGTATGACTAGCATCAGGAGAAAGCACAACTCCATGACATTCTTCAGGTGAAATAAAAATATATATGTATTATGTCCACACATAGAGTTAATGTCTTGTGAAGAATCCAGAATGGAAAAGTATGGTAGTTGTACAGCAGTACAAAAGCTCAAAAATATGGAGACTCTTACTAGCAGATGAGGACAGCAAGATGACAAACAAGGAAGCAACATTCATAGTGTACAGTGCAATATCAGACATAGATCTGCCTCTGTTTAAGATAAGAGGATCTATAAAGTGAGTGTTCAATGAGGCTACACATATTCAAGATGGCTGATAGGTATATAGTGAATTCAACTGGAAGTGTAAATACCTCAAATAGTCAATAAAACTGGATAGGCTTAGCACATAGCAGTTCAATGATGCTATAGCTGTGGCAAAAACAGTATACAAAGCATTTGACCAGGAGTTCAAAGAGGGTGAACTGGAAGAATAGTTGGAAGAAATGTCAGATGAAGGAAATAAGATATTGTACGCAAACAATAGGGTGTTTACACCTGCAAAAAACTCAGACAAATAAGAAGTTCATATTCTGTTCAAAAAGAATACTGACTCCAATGAATTGCTCAAAAAAATTGCATGAGAGGGGTTCAAGAGGACATCAGACAATGTTGTCGAGTATGTGCAAGCAAGAATAACACTAGACAGAAACAAAACATAAGAATATATGGACAATGACCATAAAACATAGATGCTCACACAAATCAAGGTTCAAGAGGATCAAACCACAGACCTTCTGAATTGGTGATATAGTTGCAGCTCAGGTATCCTTCACAGTTGTTCCATTGACAGGAGGAAAGTACAAGATGTTAACAATTTTGATATCAATAATGCTGCTGGATAAAACATTTGCACCAGTGAGTGACCATATAAACAATAAATGTATGATTCTCACTCTGACAATTACCAAGAAGAGAAAGAGGCAACCACTCAAATGCAAAGACTACAAGCCGGTAAAAAGGAAGCTCTGAACATATGAAGACAATAGAAAAACCCAACAGAGGGCCGGCAAAGTGGTCAGTACTGGCAATTTTAAGCAACAAATATTGAATTACATGAATATTGACAACTGATATCTTACAATGGCTTTGATACTACCTCTTGAGACATTTTTATTTAACATGGTCCATTATATTTTCACTGAGTTATCCTATTTCTCACATCTGATCAATCAGTTGTCCCTGAATTGTTCCACAAGCTCTCATCACTGTTCTCTCATTGCCTTTGTATATTAACCCAAGTACCAAGCATCCACATATACTACCGTCCATAGAACCTAGCATTCAATATACTACCACCCTTATCATGTTGTGTTATTTGTTTGTTTTTTTGTTTTTTTTTTGTATTTTTTTTCACCAGTTATTATAGTAATAAATAAGTATCATCATTAAAACAACTTATTGTAATAAGTGTCATCACATCAAAATAATACTCAATTATATAATTGACCATATGGACAAATGGTTTGGCAATACCTACCAAAGAAAATTATATGTATATATTTTTTGTTCTCCTTTAATGCTTGATCAATGAATTATCTAAGTACGATACCTTTATAAACCATGGACCAAGAAAGATTAAATCTAACATTAATGGGTAAATAGTTATATTGTCTCAAATGATATGTAAAGGTAAAAACAATATTACACGATGTTTAATTCAATTAGATGTTTTCACACTCAAAAAAATGTAATAATATAGAATACATATAGCAATCATGGAACTCATGGCTGTGCAGCAGTCATATACTTGAACAATTAGAATAAATAATTAAATATAGCTGTACATCTACAATGCTATCTACTTTCGCTACATAGTAGCTAAGGACATATTAAGTAGGAAACGCCTCAGTAGACCCACAGCTGAACAGTATATGCATAACTAAAAGGGTGCAAGTGGAGTAGCATCAAAAACCCAGTGAAGAAAGCTTGCCACTACTATGAGCAAAATCCACTATTTATATAAAGGAAGAATTTGAAGGATAAGGCTATTATGATAGAAAGGGCCTGTTAGGATGTGACTAAGCCAGTAATCAAGCATTGGACCTGACTCTTGGTGGCTGGATATCATTTGAATATATAATTGATACATAGCCACTATATGCATGAAATTACATGCTATTACTATATTAAAAATAAATAATTAAATAAATAATGTAAAAATATATGTTCATGATTATAATAGCTGTACAATAGTCACATATTCAAATGGTACATAGCCACAACAACAGAATCAAATAACTAATATATTGTATATTTATTTATTTATTTATTTATAGACGAGTGAATACTTCCAAGGAGGCCAACGCCCTAGGCACCTCTTCACCTGTATAGCTGCATATCTGGGACCAAAACAATGTACTGGTTTCGAATAGCAATAACATATCCATGAATAAATGCCATCACACACAAGTGTGAGAATACATACAAACTCTAAGGTGCCCTTTCGATTTTATGTAGCTGGCAAGCCACAACACTGACTTAAGATGTGTCAGTAAATGAACAATTATATTATAATCCAATATTATGACTCACCGAATATTTGTATTAACCCCCCCTCATTCAGACAAAATATAATTATGCCCCAACCAATCATAATCAGCATCAAAATTGGCATTGGAAGTATTATATATTACCTGCATTGATTCCAGGATACCTGTACCCAAAATATAGTTCAAGGCAGCTGTGTCTTGTCATTGAGAAAAGTAAAACCAAAAGTCATGCTTGCTGATAATCAGCAGTCTATTTGGCAATTATGTTCTATGTAGATCCACTAAATGCTAAGCATTGTAGGATTGACCCTGTATGTGATCAGTTGTAAGGGCGACCTCTAGAGGCTGTGGCTCAGTCACACAGCTGGCAGAGGGAGATCCAAAGTGTATTAGAATATATACTGACAATATCAAGATAGCTACTCACCTGGCAGAGGGAGATCCAAAGAGAACAAGTCTAGGGATTCCCTATGCCAGGTTGGATGCTTCTGGGGCCTCTGAAGCGTGGGAAACAACTGTACAGTACAACAAAACCTTAAAAACTCGAAAATTGACTAACCAAACAAGTGTGCAAACAAGGGAGGAAAACTCTGGACTTTAGAAGTCAGAAAGGCAAACTCCGGCTTATCTAAGCAGCCTGGAGCGGTGCTGAAGGGCCCACACTTGTCTGAGTGATAGCTAAAGAACCAGAGCACCTCAAAGGTTGAGAATAGTACTAACAGATAGTGTTGAAAAAGTAGTAACAGCAAAATGAGAGAATGATAGAAGAAATAAGGAAGTGAATGAAAGGAGAGTGAAGAAATAAAGAGTGAAAGAAGAAAGGAATGAGGAGTCCCCTGACATCAGTGATCTATTGTATTATTTGAGGTATGAGCTTTGGAACAACATACTGCATAGGTCTTACACAGCTAGCAAGGAGTCTAAGTGAGTAATGACATTCCTATCTATCCTTTACATTTATTTTTTATGACTTTTATCTTGTATAAGCGGTACATGTGCTGTTTCCGACTCATGAAACAATAAATGATGAAAATGCACTTAAAAAGATTAGTTAAAATTACATGAACTTTGTAGAGGACTCAAAACTATTTGTATAGACACAATGCTCTTATTGTTACTTGTGTACAAACTTGGAGTTTATTTTTATTTATTCATCTAAGCAATGTGGCAGTGGCTATGTATTCATACAATAATAAAAGTAGAAGCTTGATGCTATCATAGCAAAAGGGTAGATAAGAAAAATATTTTGACCATCACTCCTTCTTTAACTATGTCACACC
This sequence comes from Macrolepiota albuminosa, assembly GCA_027475525.1. Classification (NCBI taxonomy): domain Eukaryota; kingdom Fungi; phylum Basidiomycota; class Agaricomycetes; order Agaricales; family Agaricaceae; genus Macrolepiota; species Macrolepiota albuminosa. The sequence goes on along the minus strand of JAMWFC010000077.1, from coordinate 1,695,087 downwards.
ACTTTACCCCTAACCATTTGCCTATGCCACCCCCACCTAGTGATAACTCAACTGCTTCATGGCTACACTACAAAGAGTGCTAAGAAATATACAAGTACCATCTAGATGAGCGGCAGATAGCAGACCTTTTCCAGCAGCATAAGTAGTTTCCTAGCATGTCTGCATACTTATCTGGCATGCCCATCCAGAAATGGCAGGCCAGTCCATGGGGTCAAGTTTATCGACACTGATATCCGACCCATTAGCACTGGAGAAGAGCATGCAGATGGCTGGCCCAAGCAGCTCAGTTCAATCAGCACATGCTGCAAGCTTGTTGACACATACTGAACAGCCTGTTCTTGGCCCTGGTCAGGTAGGGCTAGTCTCAGCAGCAAAGCAGATCCCTCAAGCTGAGATGACACTGAAGCAATTTGCCATGGCCCAAAACTGGCACTGTAGCCCTCCCACCCTCAAGTGGTGTCAGAACAAGGGTCCTGTGAGTGTTCTCCTGGCCCGGTTGCACGTCCTAACCATCACCAGTGCTTGTTATGCTCACGTTGAGGTGAACCATGTGAGTTTGAGGTGCCAGTAGCAAAATCTCACAAGAATAACTCTATTTGTGTTTCCTGTCGAGCCCGGCATGAGCAATGCTCTGTGGCTCAGGCATAGAGGGCATCTTGCATGCAAAGAACAGGGGTGGGACATGACCTGGGACTGAGCCAGTTGGCTAGTGCATCCAGATTGAGGGCTGAGGAGTCAGGTAGGGCACTGGCTAGGAGTTCATCAAGAGGAAGGAAGGTGAAGGCGTCGACTACATGGCAGAATAAGAGAAAGCGTAGAGCTTCACCTGTGTTGACGAAGAAAGCATTGATGACTTGGTATGATAAAGGAAAGTGCTGAGCATCACCAGAGCCATACTTCAGGGAGGCAACAAATTTGGATTTGATATTATTTAATTGTGCATGTGAATACAAAGTCATTAAGTGCGGGTAATGTGCCCAGGTCAAAGGGTGCAGAGTCAAGTGGAGTGCGGTCTGAGGGTTCATCAAAGGCTATGGGGTCAGTTGAGGCGCAGGCTAAGGGTTTGTTACAAGGAGGAAGGGTAGAAGCATTGTCTCTGCAACAGGACAAAAGGAATCACTGAGCTTTGACCAAGTTGGTGGAGATAGTAGGGTACAAGCATGTGTGGAGGTTTCCAAGCTTGGACATATCAGATATCCATGAAATCTCCCCAATACCTGTCCAATCATCCATTGATGTGGAAATGTACCAGCATTTGCAGAAGGCCCTGGCAAATAAGCACCAGATAATCTTACAGTTGCACCACATGCAAGAGGATCTTCAGCAGAAATGACGTGCTTGGAAGGCCATGCAGGATGAGCAGAATATGGCAATTTATAACAGGGACAGAGCATTTGGAGACAGGGACGCTGCTTTAATAGCACACATGGCTATCGAAAATGAGTTGGCTGGTTTGCAGGCATGAGTGGAGCATATTAAGAATTGAGAGTCAGACAATGTAGCATCTAGGGCATCAGAGATAGAGGAGGTATGGCAGGTGATACAGCAAGTGGAGGCAGCATAGCAACATATTTTACGCAGGAGAAACTGGCTGTTGAACGTGTTGGCATCATCCCATAAAGACGTTATGCATAAGTGACCCTAGATCCCATAATATATACCTAATACATCTTCATGTCCAGGAGGGGTGCATGAGTACTGACTGTTGTTGGATGGGAGTTCTCAGTGCCTGCCCTCATCCAGCAAGGGCTGCCCCAGCATATTCCATCAGAGATTATGCAAGGAATTGATCAGTTGGGAGGTCTGTTAGCGGCACACCAACGCAGGAATATGGTGACATCAGGAACTTGGATAGAAGTGGCAGCTGACGCTAGCCAGCCCATGCTGACACAGGATAAAATAATCACAATGGTGGTATCAACTTTAGAAGAAGAAATGACGACAGCAGAGGTGGGTAAAGTGGCAGTGATGGCAGCAATGATGGGTAGAGTGGCAGTGGCAACAGCAGCAATAGATGAAGTAGCAGTGGCAGCAACAATGACTATAGGAGAGACAGAGGAGGGACAGAAGGTTTGGAAGAGGCCCCTATCGTAATTTCTTGCTTGCAAATCACAGACTATATATCAGGACATTGTAATATCAATAATGGTTTATTGCAGATATTATAAGTAATCAGATGACCTGGACATGCTAATAATCAATTGTATTTAACAATCATTGTATAGGCCTACGTCATTACAATTAGAAACTTGAATTATTAAACAGTGTAAGAGGAATAACAAATTGTGATACTATGCTACTGATTAAGGCATTTTGGTAATCCTTTTACCTATTAGCAATAAAGCTCAGTTAGCTGAATGTTGAAAATCTAGATTGGCATAAAGACATTATATACAAATATATAAATGGTTGACTAGTAGTAATTATTAGCTGCACCAATACCAATAATTAATAAAGGGTCTTCTACTATTATTATGAAACCATTTCACTAAAAGCGCTTAATCAATAAGAGCTTTACTGACAATAGAGCAAAGACAACGTACCATTCAATATTTCTCATGAGAATTGCATCTAAGACTTCAATGACAGAGGACACTGAACTCCGCATAAGCCCAGCAGTGTGTGTTTAGTCTTGATGTACAGCTACAGGTATAGAATGAATAGATAGCTATTCTACTAACTACAATAAATAGAACTAAAAATAGAATGTTTAGTATGAGGTTTTCAATATGTAGAGAACGTATTAAAACAGACACAACTATAGCTACATTCTGGCATATGTAAATAACAGATATTAACATAGTAATGCTATGGAACACATGACATTAGAAAGCAAAGACATTATTCCCATGTGTACCTAGTCTACTGCTGGCTAAGTGACCATACAGACAAACAGTATATCACATGACAATAAAAAGAAAAGACATTATTTCCATGCATATCTGTAACCATACAGATGAACGAATGTATCATATGACAGTAAAAATCGAAGACATTCTTCTCATGCGTACCTAGTCTACTGATTACTAAGTAACTGTACAGACAAACAGCACATATCACATGACAGTAAAAAGTGAAAACACTATTCCCACACTTATCCAAAGGAAGTAATGACAATGAGAACAAACAATGTCACATGATGGCAAAAATCAAAGACATTTTTCCCATACATAGTCTGCTGCACAGAAAAACCTTGATCTATTCTAGATCTCAGAACAGACAAACAGATGTATCACATGATGGTAAAAAGTGAAGACATTATTTTCACACATATTTAGTCTGCTTATATGAGTAACTGTACAGACAAAAACAGGACATATCACAAGACAGTAAAAAGCAAAGACATTATTTGCATGCTTATTCAATGTAACTAATTGCAACAACAACAACCATAATCACATGACAGCAAAAATTGAAGACATTTAGTCCACTGCACAGAAAAACCTCAATCTATTCTAGATGTTGGAACCATGTTGTGTGTACAGTAACTTCATCACTAGACTACTTATAATAATATTCACTCCACTGTGATCTGCAGATTGCAGCCTTTCACTACAGATCTTTTGAACTTTTTTATAAGGCAACCTTTGCTTTACACACTTACTAGTGCATATCAATCCAAATATCTGGTTGGACTTATGTTGAGTGCACCTTACACACTTACTAGTGCATATCAATCCAAATATCTGGTTGGACTTATGTTGAGTGCACTGTAAGCTGAGAGACTATAACTCATTATTATAGCATGGCATGGTGACCCCTGCAGTAGATGCTAAGGACTGCGTTATATGAGCATGCCAATTTATATAATGCTGGAGGTCAAGTAGATGATAGTATATAAATGTAATCCTACGATTACAACCACTCAGTATTTAGTTGTGTTTGTTAGTGTGTATTTTGGGGGATCGTTGATCCTGCAAAAATACGGTGGCAACTGATCTTTCCTTTTGTTTCTTACCATCATTCTCTACGTGCACGTATTTACACTTCTCTTAACTGGTAAATACAGCGAGGTTCTATTGTCTGTTTGGTGCTGGTCTAAGTGTGGACGACATCCTACACTTTTTTGACAATATCCAACCTCCCGCTGTCGTCCTTTTTTTGAGTTGCATCAGTAACATCTGGCAGGTTCTAGTTGAGTATTCCACCTTGAGTTGCAGACAACAAATATCCTGTAGATTGTAGGGGTATTTGCTCTAGTTTTTTGACGCATATATTGGGGGGTCTTCTGGGTACAGGAACACCACGTCAATTGATTCCCAAACTGCCTCAAACATCTTCCACTTCTGTCCCATTGGCAATGTGCCAGAGTGCGCGCAATAGAACCAAAACCACCTCGCAGCCCACTGTCAACAATTCGTCTAACAGACTGGCTGAAACTGTCAATTTCCTTCCTCCACAAAAGCGAAACCTACTCTCTGATAGTTCTTCTTCTCCAACACGTGCTCCAATAGCCAATCGTCCAAAGATGACATCTGTTGCAGATCCGGTGTAGCAGTTGGATGGGCTAACTGATGGATCGGAAACAAAGTTGAGAGAGTCAGAAGCAGAGAGTAAGAGTAGAGATCAGAATAGATAGTGGAGTGTGTATAAGCATTGGAAATGTAGAGTAATATTTGTCACAATGAGAAGAAATCTGCAGAACAGAAGAAGGCAAGCACCAGAGAGACCAAGAAGTTACCCAGTAGTCAGAGAGAGAGAAAATAGTAGTAGAAGACCGAAGCTCCGAGAAGGGAGGACAGAAGCAAAGCTAAGAAAGCTGAAGAGGTCAACTAGCAGGTGACAGCTCAAGACGTCAAGATCTCAAGAAGCCAATGAGCCAAGACAAAAGCAGAGATGCCATGACAGTTGGACAAGCCGGGAACAGAGCCAAGACAGACAAGTACAAAGCCGAGACAGAAAAGCTAGAACACCGAGAAGCTGAAAGAACTCAAAAACACTGCTGAAGACAGTGAGCATGCAGTGTTTGACACCGGACCAGATGTCGACAAGCCAGAAATATTTTAGACAGACAAGGCTCCAAGACTAGACCAGACAATGATGAGACAGTATTACAAGTCATACAAAACAAGCTGAGCTCAAGGCCAGGAAATGGGGGTATAGAAAACTTGTCTATTCATATGTTTTTCTCGCTTTATATATCTATTTTACATGCTCTTGGTATCGACAATCTACTCCAAAGTTATTTCAAATCGTCGATTCCTCCCCAATTCTGTTTCTGACCACTGGTTGGTCTCATAATTTTGAAACTCTATTTCTTCTCTCGCTCTATTTGTACATCCTATTTCCTAATCTGGCTTGAACATTTGTTACCTTAGTCTTATTTGAATGCTTCTTCTTCGTTTTACTCATACTTGTCAGTCCCATAGCCAAACTTGATTTACCTGTCTTTTGTTGCCTTCAGCCTGATTCCATCAGCAATCCTTTCTCCTCTACCACACTGGGACCTAAACAGGCCACCATTGAAGATTGTTATACAAAGCCTCCGATTTTGACAAAAGGAGATTTGACACCTGAAATTGCTAAAGACTATGAAACGGCATGCCAGGATTTTTTTTGACATGAAAGGCATTGAAGAGGCTGATCAAGTTCAACATCTCTTGGTCGGTATCAAAGATTACCATATGCGTGATTGGATCTCTGGACAATGTGACCATATTATTCAGATGTCTTTCAATGAATTCATGAAGAAAATGATGAAAGAATTAAAGGCTGTGTGCCTTGCATTTGGAAAGATTGGAACAGCTAGGCTTGTTTGAAAAGGTGACTGAGGTAAATGTTGTTGCTGCTATTTATGTGCAAATTGAGGAGTTGGCGGTGGAGCAAACGCTTGCAAAGTTTGATGAAAGTGTGAAACATGAATTTAAAGATGTCTTTGAACCGTTTATGAATGTTAAAGATCTTCCAAGGGATGTGCTGGCTGAAATTTGGTTGAAAAAGGCTGATCATGCAATTAAAACAAGAACATATCAGTGTCCACAAAAGTATCGGGAAGCATGGAAAGTATTAATTGATGAATATCTTGATGCCAGTCACATTCAACTGTCAGCATCTCAGTTTGCATCACCTGCATTTCTAATCCCGAAAGCAGACCCTATTGTGCTACCTCATTGGGTTAACAATTACTGGGCTCTCAATGCCACAACGATCCCATCCCATTCTGAGAGTGGAGGATATACTGCATGATTGTGCGAAAGGGAAATTCTTTGCTGTGTTGGATTTGACAAATGCATTCTTCCAAACAAGGATACATTCCAACCATGTGCCATTGATGGCCATTTTGACTCCATTCAGGTTATACAAATGGCTGGTGATGCCGATGGGTCTTCGCAATGCACCTGCTATTCAACAGCGTTGTGTGATGGCAGCACTTCGTGAATATATTGGGAAAATTTGCCATGTATACCTGGACAATATTGTTATATGGTCTGACACATTGGAAGAGTATCATTAAAACGTCCGTAAAATTTTAGAAGCTCTACACGGAGCATGTATGTTTGTAAATTTGAAAAAGTCACATTTGTATTGAACGAGCATTGACTTTTTTGGGCACCACATATTGGCTAACGGCATTGAGGCTGACAGTAGAAAGGTTGAGCGCATTCTTGCGTGGCCAACACCGCAATCTGCAAAGGATGTCAGGTCCTTTTTGGGACTAGTGAGGTATATTGCAGGTTTCTTGCTGAAGTTGGCAGAATATACAGGAGTATTGAACATGTTAACGACACAGGAATGTGAACAAGAATTTTCCATATGGTGATGGAAACACAAACATGCATTTGATAGTATCAAGGAACTAGTGGTCAGCCATGATTGTTTGACTACTATTGACCATAACAATTCATCAAAAACGATTTATGTGACAACTGATGCAAGTGATTTTTGGTCAGGCAGTGTCTTATCCTTCAGGACCTCATGGGAATCAGCTTGACCTGTTGCCTTTGAAAGTCAAACATTTAAAGGTGCAGAATTAAACTATCCAGTGCATGAGAAAGAGTTACTTGCCATTGTACGGGCATTAAAAAAATGGTGTGCAGACCTCTTCGGATCACAGTTTGTTGTTTTCACAGACCATAACTTTGAAGGTCAATGTGACCTGTCAAGACGGCAAGCACACTGGATGGAATTTTTGTTGCAATTTGACTGTAAGATAGTTTATATCAAAGGCGAAGACAACACAGTAGCGGATGCCTTATAAAGGCTTCCCTATAAGTTACCAGATTCAAGTGTGTCAGAACATAATGTCTGCACGCTGGCGGATATGCATGACAACGACCTTATCAGCAAATGCATTGATGCGGTATTGCCAGTTGAAGAAAAATCCCCATTTAGTGCTGCCTTTTCGCTGGCCAGAGAAAGAATTACATCACACAAAGCTGTTGCAGCAATACAGGCAATAACGGTTGACAAGTCCTTGTTGAATGAGTTGCAGGCCAGGTATGAAAAAGACCCCTGGTGTAAAAACCTAATATCGGCATCCCGGGGTATGCATTCCTTGGTACAGAAAGATGGATTGTGGTTTTTAGGCTCATGATTAATGGTGCCCCGAGTGGGCAATGTCCGCAAACAACTTTTTTGACTGGCACATGATTTCTTAGGACATTTTGGGTTTCAGAAGGCTTATGACGCAATGCATTGGTCTTACTATTGACCCAAGATGCGAAGAGATTTGGAGGAAGGGTACATCCCAGCCTGTGCAGAGTGTTAACGGTATAAATTGCTGCCATCTTGACCTATGGGTCCTCTTCATCTGTTACCCATACTGGACAATCGAGGGCAGTCCGTTGCAATGGACTTTGTCAGGCCCTTACTTGAAGACAACGGTTACAATTGCATCTTAACCATTACAGATCGTCTTCATTCAGACATTCAGATCATACCAACTCGAATCGACATCACAGCACCGCAGTTGGCAGAGCTGTTTTTCAAACATTGGTACTGTGAAAACGGTCTTCCATCTGACATTGTATGTGACAGGGACAAATTATTCACTTCCCGTTTCTGGAAACACCTGATGCAGCTGATTGGAGTAAAAATCAAAATGTCTACAGCTTACCACCCAGAAACTGATGGCACAAGTGAACGTTCAAATAGAACAATCATTCAGGCGTTGCGATTTCATGTCGACAGGACTCAAAAGGGGTGGGCACGCACACTGCAACACGTGCAGTTCAATATCATGAATACAGTAAATAAGTCAACTGGGTTTTCCCCGTTTCAGCTGAGAATGGGACGAAGTCCCTGCCTTGTTCCACCACTATTGCTGGTGCTCGAAAAAGTTGGTTCGGAAGAAGAAATGGTGTGGCGCATAATTGACAGATTGGCGGTCGACATGGCCAAGATAATCTGGTGCACCTGTCCCCGACACTTCAATGCAGCATACAGTATAATTACAACCTATTGCTAATGCAATATAGTCTATATAGTAAGATAATGCATCCAACTGAGTATTTACACTATTCTTATGCAACACTTATGCATCACTTTTACCAGTGTCCTGCCTCTCAGTCTCATTCCATAATTGGTGCTCAAGCGCTCATGCATCAGTCATGCATTACAGTCAGTTTTGTCCGCTTTCCCTCATGCATTATTGATCATCATGCCATCCGCTCTTTCCCCTATCCATAATGCAATACTCATGCATTGGAGGTGCACCTCCACCTCTTTCTTTATTGATAATGCAGTACTTATGCATGAAGTCCGTGCTTCCACTTCCTGCTCCATCAATTTGTGATGCAATATTCATGCATTAGATGACCTATATTTTATGTTTTCTCGCCTTTTCTTGATGCTTGTAATACATTAAAACAATATATTGTAAAATAAACGAACAAGAAAAGCAAGAAATACATCATATCAAATACTATCAAGATGTGCAGACCAGTGTCCAGACAAAATGAACGAAACAAGAAACAAGAAGAAACAAACTTTTCACATGATTTTCACACTATGGAAAAAATTAAGATAGATAAGCAAGATTGATGACAGTGGACGCACCGCTTTGCTTTGGAGTTGTTAGCAGGCACGGTATGTTTGTGGCCCCATTTCAATTGAGAACTACTGGAAATCATGGCTTTAAAACAAGCTTGCATGTCATTTACGCACTCCTTCCAAAGGGATCGCGAATCATCCTGGTATTTATCAACAAAACATGCACGTTGACCCCACCATACCAGCATAGTCATCATGCTAATCATCCCGTTTGGTCCTCCCCTCTGCAAGGATACCCATATGTCACCGTCACTCGTGCAGTTTGTAACAGGAACAGGCATGTTGGTGGATGACGCTTGGCGGATTTGTGGTTGGATCGATTTCTACCATTTAATAACAGCCAGTCCAAATTCCATCGGATTGCGTATAATAGGCGTGTTACCATAGGCACAATGGGACTTCTGTGTCCATAGTTTCCACTCTTCGGAACGGTCCATTACAGGGAGTCCCTGCTCATGCTGCATTAATACATGGAATGGTACCAGCTGAAATGTGGACGGTTACCTTGCTTGTATGGTATGATAGCGCTGCCTCAAAACGCTCCCATGACTCTACACATACAGTCCACTCATTGCCAAGTTTGCAGGTAACAAAGTGACCATGCGCTGCGTCCATCCAGTCAGGTTTCACAAGTGTCTTGGACACATTGAGGGAAATGTTCTCTTTCCCAGGGGCAGTAGTCCATATATTGGAGCCGATTTCGTTAAGTTTCTCTGCACAAGATGAAGGGATGATAGTTCTCCCACTGCGAGACTGGATGTTTGCATTTAGTACAGCAGACTCTGTTAATATCGAGCTCACAGGTCCGTAAGGAGCTGGATCAGTGGGTATTGCAGGCGTTTTGGAATTAACATTGATGGATGTGATTACCTGAGGAGGAATTGATTCTATACCCTGGATAGGGTCTGATGGAGCTGCAGGAGCTCCAACATGCGTAGAAACTGGCTGAGACAGCCTCGATGAAGGGACAGAGATACTGGCTGTTGACAGATTCTGATCAGACTGTAATGTTGTGGGTGTCAAGGGCGTGAATGGAGAAAAAAATAGATCTGTTGCCCATGGTCTCAGAGAAGCATCATTGTGGGAATCTGAGACAGACTTTGTCATAGTGCCAAGATTGTCGAAGGACAATGCACTGAAATCATAACTATTTGTTGTGTCCAAAGTCTCAATGGGTGCATTATAATTTTCGGCTGTATGACCATCACGAGAAAAATACAACGACGACATGAATTCGCCAGGCCCGGTCCACCTGGTGGGTAAGACTAATAATTGATTTTGTTGGTGAATGCATACTTTATACCAAAAATGTATTACTTATGCCCTGACTGTAACACTGGTGCATCTGCATCAGTGCCCATATCTAATGCATTAGCTAGAAATAAGATGAGATACAAGCTGAGGTATGGCTAAGTCAAACTCACTCGATGACCAGGCCGCTGCATCAAATGTCAGCAAGGAGTCGCTTCCAAATAAGGAATTATTTTGCTAGTTGACAGGTGTCGTGGCTACTACTTGCACAGAGTTGGTTGAAACAGGACCTGCAATAGATGCTGCATTATCGGCAAAAGACCCAGCCATGTCATCAGCTAGAGATCTCGCAATATCTGACATAACACAGTGAGTTGAGATTTCAACCAGTCATACATCATATACCTGTAACAGACTGGGCGTTTGTAGAAAAGTCCGAAGCATTCAGACATCCAATGGATTCAGAACTCATATCATTGGTTATCTCCTGCGCTGCATTGCCCTTCCCCATCTCAGTCTTGGCACCGGTACTAAAGTCCAAAGGAGCCAGACCCTTTCCACTCTCAGTACTCTTTCTCATCTCATTAGTTGTCCCCTCCATCTCATGACCATTCCCCATCCTAGTTGTTGTGCTGGTACTAGTCTTCTTACCCTTCCTCAGAAACGTTTGTGACTTTCCCACAGTCTCAGATTGTAATGCATTTGTGCCGACGGAATTGGTCAATCTATGAGTTTGGTCATCACTACCCTCCTTCTCCGATAATTCAGCAGAGGCCAATGCTTGGCCTTGGCGTACACAGTCAGCTAACAAGTTGGAGTTCGTAAGTTTTCTGATCATAGAGAAATAAGTTGCTCATGGAAAACGGCATACAGGAAATCTGTATATAGAGCCATCACAACCTTGTCAAAATCTTGATAGCTCTGTGCAAAATCCTTGCCTGATGGAGTTTTACCGACATGATAACTGGAAAAAATTTAAGCATGCCATACATGATTACTTCACTAAATACTGACCTGATTACATGGATATCTCCGTCTTGTAATGGGTCAGGACCACCCATGACACACAAAAACTGCCAACCGGTGTGAAGCTCCATCCATTCAAGAAATTGACCCATAAAGGCAGGCAAGTTTTCAAGATGTCTGACCAATGATTAGGCACTGCTCAATCTCCAACTTCGAAACAAAAGAATATGTACTCAGAAATTTCCTCTGCGCTCAGTAACTTTGGTGGATTTGCTAGAGCCTCCTCTTTCTCACGTCGGAGCTCAGCCTGCCTAGCAAGTACACGCTCAACAACTGCACCAGTCTCGCTCTCCCATAGCTGCCGTGTTACCCGTTTGATCACCCCAAGGCGCTTAGCATTGTTTGCACCTGGAGTAAGTTCGGCTTCCACAATAGGGGCAATCTTCTCATTGTAATACATATCTGAGTAGATATGTACCAGCTGGGGAATACGTGACTGAGAGCCTCGTAGAATCTTTTCTATCTGCTTGGCTTTCTTTTTCTCTGCCTTACAAGCATTGCTTTGAGTCCGCCATCGATACCATGAGATGATTTGCTAAATACATATCACTATTTTAGCTTTTATGCTTGATGATACATGATGCTTACCTTTCGGCGTTTCTCCAGAGCCTTCTTCAACTGTGTGCTCTGGTCCTCGGATGACTTCTCCATGGTTGGGATATTGGGAAACAATGCACTCCGCTCAGGAAACTCTTTTTCCCACTTCTCAAAAATATCAAGCCAGAATTGGTCATAGTTCTGGTCGGCCCTACATTCTCAATACTTGTCCAACAGGCTTTGCAACAACACTGTCTGTGGTGTGCTGACCCATGAAACCTCCATCTGGAAAAGTATGTCATCCTGTGTCGGCAAAACTGGGTCCACAAACTTACTTTCTTTTTTTTTGTACTTTTTCTTGTTGGATACTGTATTTGGTGATTGGATGTCGTTCGGCATATACACTGAAATCTTATAGTTGAACTATACAGTACCTATCTGCCACCTTATTGGATAATCTCCTTTATGTACATATACAAAAAGGTAAAAAAAATAAAGATTTTGTTTTCCGTCTGAAGTACCTTGTTTTAAGCACCTATAGATCTGATGCCCCTTGATGCCAGTTTAACATTTTATCAGCACATCGCCTCTCTCAAAAGCTACTGTATAACTAGATTCTGGGTCTTTTTGTGACTTGAAAGCCTTGCCTGCTCATACACGTACATTCTGACATGCTAACAAATGAGTCACCCTAATGTGCTTCTTGAGCATAACAATGCATCAAAATGGCACCGGCTATCACTCTGCAGTCACTTAAACTTGACAAAATTGCGCTATGGTCAAATTTAATAAAGCTTTTGCTAATGGTCACTGAAAATTAGTGGTTTAAATGTTGTGTCATTTCTCTATCTGTATTTCTATAAGTTCTCTTTATATACATCTCTACGTCCAATGTCAAATGTAACTATTATATTATTTATGATACCAGATCAATAATAGCTCTGAAACAACAGTTCTTTTTGGGCATAAAGACATTCTAGATCTCGAATATCAACCATGCCGTGCATTAATATCTCTTGGAGCCCACGAATAGTCTTGCTTACTCGTTGACGAACCCCATCAGCCTGTTTCCAGTCCTTTCCAACCCCAGATAAATTAAGGATTTTGTCGCAGTATTTAGTGCTAGATTTTTCCCATTGGTCAAGCTTTTCAATGGCTTCATCAATAGGGTCAGGAGACTGGTCTTGAATGTATCTTTGGCAGAAGCCTTTGATATATTGGTGAACACCTTCATGATCAAAAAGGTTGTCAAGTTCGATTGATACTTGCTCAATGTGAGAAAGCCAAGACTCCCTCTTTGATATCTTGAGTTTTGGTTGCTCAGGCAGTATTGATGTTCTGTATAGCAGTGATAGTGCATAAAGGACTTGTGTGATATGTAATAAAAACAATCACTCATTTAGTGAACGATTTTCTATTTCTCTGCCCTTTAGTTGGTTTTGATTGACTACTGTAATGAGTGTCAGCGTCAAAGATAAAGATTGTGAAGGCAGAATAGTTACTGAGAACTTGGTGATCCACCTTCTAATTGAGCCAATGCGGACTTGTTTCTGGAATGGTCAATTGGAATGAAAGAGAGTTTGCAATGTACAAGAACATGGTAAACACACCTATCATATCATTTCTTACTCTTACAGCAGTTTGCGAGGTGAATTTCTTCTTCAGTGTGATACTTGCGGGAACGACCCATGGAGTATGAGTCAAAGAGTTGAGTTGGTTAATACAAACTTGCTAGCAAGCAAGCTCTACATGCATCAATTCTTACTTTTACTCTAAATATGTCAGGATCTTTTCAGAGTTGTTTCAGATTCAACTGACAAATTTTCCTGTCTTTTTCATCAGGTCAATGTGTGCAAGTCAATAGCATAAACAACCACCATAATTTTTTCAACACATTTGCTAAAATAGCTGGTCAGCTAGTATGACGTTTACTGAAAGCTCATGTCAGGTTAGTACGTATAAAGCTTTAGCAATTGGCCTTCATCATGTGACCTCAGTGGCTTTTTTTACAACTGACTGTACAATCTTTGAAAGATTCATAACTCCAGCAAATAGTTACAATGTGAACATACGAGATACTATTTGCAATGCATGTATCCGGTACTGAATGAATTGTGATTTACTTCTATTGTATTGCATTACCACAGCCACAGCAAGGAAGACCCATCCTATCATTTTGTAAGTTGTTGCAGTGTCAAGTGCTATTCTGTAAGTAAATTGCCGCAATATTTCTACACTTACTACACATTACCCAGTATCATGGGGCGAGCACCAAGGTACCAAGCAAGGAGTTACAAGTCACACCAGCCATACAAGCAAGCAGAAAAACATGTTGTTTGAGATATCCAACATACACATTACACATCAGCTAATGGTATAGCAAACACTTCGACTACTTTTCTCTCCAGAGTGGAGAGAACCATACAAACCAATAATCTCTCTGTTGGTCAGTTGCCATTAGAAGCCCTTATTAGAGAAAATACCGCATATGACCCTGCATATTTGCTGCATCTGGAGGATAGAAATGAAGAGGCACCTAGACGTAAGAAAAGACCTGGTGTAAGTTGAACCCTGCATAACTGGAAAGTACTTACCATTGCAAATACTTAGGATGAGCCTCTACGAGTTTGGCTGCCTTTTCGAGAATTATTCTTGCAAGAATTTATTAGTATGGACGCTCATGGAGACAACCAAGATCAATGTACATGTTGCAAGGAGTCCCCTGCAAATCTTGCTTGTTATGATTGCACCGACTGCATTGGCCGTGGCATGAGATGTGGAGAATGTATTGTAAGGCAACACTTTGACAACCCATTTCATCGTGTTCAGGTGGGTTATGTTCTTGCCGAGCAGAACCTTCTTTGATCGATTTACCAGAAATGGAACGGGGTGTTTTTTGAGAAAACAAATCTCAAATCGCTGGGCTTACGTTTACAGCTGGGTCATTTAGCTGGAATCAGATGTCCAAATCCTCATCCTTGGGACAATTTTGTTGTCATTGACAACAGTGGTATACACTCTCTTGCTATCGACTTTTGTGCCTGTGGTGCATCAAGTCACTCTCATGCTGTCCAGCTCCTTCATTTTTGCCTCTTCCCTGCCACGGTCATCAAACCCAAGATGGCTGCAACTTTTGCGACACTCAAAATATTAGAAATACTTTCCTATGAATCCAAAGTATCTGCATTTCAATTTTACAACTCACTTGTGCGGCTTACAGACAATACAGGGATGAATATTCCAAAAGTCAGACACCTTACTATATTAGCAGATTGTTTTTTTTTCACCTCACTTGCCCTTTAGAACCGTTATGAATCTCTTTGCTTGATGATACGTCAGTGGCGTTATCTCAAAACTCTTAAACGTGGAGCACGTGGACATGAGAAGAACGGAATCTCAACAACACCAGGATCCTGTGCAGTGGAATGTCCAGCATGCCCGATTCCAGATAAGAATATGCCAGAGAATTGGAGGGACACCCTGGATGATAAGAAGTTTATTTAATCAGTATCAAAGTATGACAATGTAACTGATGATATTCGAACAGATGGCTTCACTCACTTTTTGTTGGCATTGATGCAAATTTTCGTTTGAAGCATAAGGATGTGTCTAGCGAAAAAGTTGATCCCGACCTTGGTGCTGGCTTTGCATATTTTGTGCCTGAAAAGGACTATAAGGACTATCTCCATCAACACAAAGATGATGTTGAACTGGTACGTTGTACTGTAATATGTACTATTCATAATCACATTCTGACTAGCATTGTAGAAATCCAACTGCTCGCGACATGAAGCTGTCAATTTAGCCAACTCCAAGTTCAATCAAGGCCTAGCTGCAACGGGTGTCGCAACAATTGAATGTTTACGCCATGATATGAAACGTCCTTCTTCTGTAGGAGATCTCCAAGTTGGTGAAAGGTACGTTGATTATTGAGATTCCTCTGGGCCTGATGATGATGATTGATGTTGGATGGGTTATAAGGTACTGCAACATCAATTATCTATTCTATCGGAGCCTCATGAACTCAAAGCTGGAATATTTGGTTGTATCGTACGATATTGCATGCCAATGGTCTGTCTACCTGAAAAAGCGAATGGCAGAGCTAAATCATGACTTCCTATTTTACTTGAATCGCATCCATATTCGCTTTTTTATTCCTAAGTTTCATATATCTGCTCATGTAGTCAGTTGCCAGTCTGACTATTCCTTGCACTACGGTCTTGGTGTTGGTCGAACAGATGGCAAAGCTTCTGAACATGGTTGGGCAGAAACCAACCCGTTGGCACCCAGCACAAAAGAAATGGGTCCAGGCTCACGCAGAGACGCCCTCGATTGTCACTTTGCCGACCACAATTGGAAGAAGGTGATTTCAATGGGTAAGTTTGATTTATCCTTCTACCTAAGTTTGATTTGGTCACACATACAATCTAAAATGACTTCAGGGCGGACTCTCCTGCATAAATTCAAAGCTGCAACGGCTGAAATATCTGATCACTTCATTGCACATTTTGAATTAAATGCATTGTTACCACGTGATCTTATTGTAAGATGGGAAACAGAAATTGAGGCATGGGAACAGGATAAGACAAAGCCGAATCCATTTACTCCAAAGGTGTCCAGTGAGTCTTGCATAAGTTCTGTAAGATCATCGTAACTGATGCATTATTGTGTATAGAACCAACACAGGTTTTGGTTCTTTACGAGTTGGCAGAGGCTGAATCTCAGAATGCTGGTACAATAGAAGAGACATCCCTCAATAAGCATGTATCACCAAGTGTTCTGATTGCCTGTGGCTTAGAGCTTGAGGATGAACAGTATGTCAATTTTCTTATATTTTGCTACTTGCTCAATAACTCATTTTGAAGACGTGGGCTTAAGGTGGAAGCTTCAAAGATCTGGACTCATTCCCAGGATCAACAACGGACAAAAGTTCAGCTACGTTGCAACACACTACAGCATAAGATTACCTCATGGTCAAGGATCAATCAACTCTATATTCCTACTGTCACTACTTTCTCAAGAATCGAAGAACAGGGCACTGCAGCACAGAAGAAGCTGCTGCTGCCCTATACAATTTCTCTCTGGCTGCCATCGCAAATCGGAGCCAAAACACCCTTTGACCTACATCTTGCAGGTATTGAATGGAAGCTACGCGTAGCCCAGGCTTATGAGACTCTCAAGACTCTTCGGAGTAGTCTCCAGATCCGTTCACATTTGTATAGATTCAAAGACCGGTTCATTCGAGGACAACATGCCAACACTCGTGCTCGCACCACTATTGATACAGTTTAGGCAAAAATCCAGGCCGCAGCTGAAGAATACAGGGCTGCATATAAAGCGTTAGATTCCTGTCAATCCTACTGACTGATGGACGTGATGTTGGTGAGATTGGTCCAAATAACTGGCAGAATGTTCTACATCCTCTAGAAACTTCTGACATCCGGGAACTTTCAGAAGCTGAGAGTGAATCGGTCTCAGAAGGAAAGTGGAAGATTTCGTGGATCTGGAGGGTTTACGGGGTTTCCAGTGAAAATTCTGAAGATTTGCGTGATGGTGCATAGACCCATATGTTCTCCAGAGTGTTTGACTTACCTATTTTGACCAGCCCTCCGAATTGAATGGTGCAAATCCCACGCATGAGCAATGCGCTTTTTGGAGGAAGTAGAACTACTAGCAACGGAGATGGACCGAGTTCTGAGATATTTCATGCATCGTGAACAATGGTGGATATTGAAGACTCTATACGCTCCAAGTGCTGTCACAAGCTTCCATCAAGAAGGCCTGATAGCCTATGCTTCCTGCCAAGCTGCCCTCTGCATTGCCTTACGTGAAAATTTCTTTCAGTTATGGCATCACGTTCCAGACACTCTCAAAAAACTTTACAAGGAATTAGAAGTATACAAAACATCTTCATCTGCTGGAGCTGGTGAATCATAGCTCAATCCTCTGTATATACACAATACAACTGATTTATATCAATGTTTTACTAGGATGGGGAAAGTTATGTGTTTGGATGAGGATGAGCAACATAGGATTGAACCGGAAATAAAATAAGTATGTGGTTGAGTGATGCAACAACCAGAAAAACAGTGGTGTGGGCAGTAATGCATGAGGAGCAGGAATACACTCCGTGATGCAAGTATTGCATATCTTACACAGGCAGTGATGCATCAACTAATGGTTGTCCAGGAAACGGGTCATGAAGTAGTGTTAATGCATGAGTGTTGCATTATGAGCAGAGAGGAACCTGGGAGAATCTGTGTGACGCAAACATTAATGCAGGAGTAATGCATTATGAAATGAGGTGTTGCGCTATGATCAGAGAGGAATCTGGGAGAATAAAATGTAACGTGATAATTAATGCAGCAGTAATGCGTTTATGGGATCTATACAAGGTGACAAAAATTACAAAAATATGGGCATGCTGGCAAGTCAACCAGCCAAACCAGTAGATAACTGATGGGAATCAGCAGTAATGCATTATGAGAGAACTGACAGGAATATTGACATAGTAAGTAATAATGCAAGAGTGTTGCATTATGAGCGGGTAACTGACGGGTAAAATTCAAGTAAGCGGACGAGGCAAAGGACAGAAGAGCATAGATAATGCATGAGTATTGCATGATGGAAAAACTAGATGTGGGGGTGCGCAACTAATGCATGATAAAAGTATTGCGTCATGGATCAATGTCGCAAGGCAGACATACTGATGCATGAGTTTTGCATTACGAATCAATGGAGCAAGCACATCTAATGCATGAGTATTGCATCACAAATTGATGGAGCAGGAAGTGGAAGCATGGACTTCATGCATAAGTACTGCATTATCAATAAAGAAAGAGGTGGAGGTGCACCTCCAATGCATGAGTATTGCATTACGGATAGGGGGCCTGGAGGCACGTACCTAATGCACATGAGTCTTGCATAATAGAAGAGCGGATGGCATGACGATCAATAATGCATGAGGGAAAGCGGACAAAACTGACTGTAATGCATGACTGATGCATGAGCACTTGAGCACCAATTACGGAATGAGACTGAGAGGCGGGAGGTGCACCTTCAATGCATGAGTATTGCATTACGGATAGGGGAAAGAGCGGATGGCATGATGATCAATAATGCATGAGGGAAAGCGGACGAAACTGACTGTAATGCATGACTGATGCATGAGCGCTTGAGCACCAATTATGGAATGAGACTGAGAGGTGGGACACTGGTAAAAGTGATGCATAAGTGTTGCATAAGTGTGTTGGTATTTTAACATTTCACAGATATCACACCAGCCGCTTACTGCACAGGGACAAACGAGTGGCCTGGCCACCGCATCCATTGTCCTCATTCCTTTCTCTAGTCTCCCTCATTGTTACTATTCCCCTCCATTGTTAATGTACACGTATATAATCGCCATTGCTATAGACGAGCCCCTCAGTTTCTTATACCGGACTGAGGGGTGAGTAACTACAGTGACTACGAACTTACTTATGAACTGACTGTACCCATAGAACATACTTACGAGTTGCTCTTAGGTACAGTTAATATAGTTTCTTATACCGGACTGAGGGAACATACTTACGAGTTGCTCTTAGTCGCTCTTAGGTCATAAGGTCTTGGTTTCTAACAAAGTGTTGCATAAGGGTAGTGTAAATACTCAGTTGGATGCATTATCTTACTGTATAGACTATATTGCATTAGCAATAGGTTGTAATTATACTGTATGCTGCATTGAAGTGTCGGGGTCGGCTGTCTGGTGCAAGCCAAGATCCAGCAGGCGGCTCAGGTGGATAAATCTCGTTTGGATGACTGTGAATTCTGGATTGGGGACAGAGTCTTAGTCTGTACAAAGGACAAGCGACGGCAGTACAAGAAGAGGGGTCGCAAGCGTGCAGCGAAGCTAATGCCCCGGTATGATGGTCCTTTCGTGGTGACTGACGTTCATCTAGATTCTTTGAATGTCACTGTCTTCAGGCCAAACGACCCTGAAGCGTACAGACAATATCACACATCGAAACTGCTCTTTTACCACGAAAATGACGCCCTCCTGTTCTCCTCTCGAGAATACGAAGAGCCAGGTCCTGTCTTTGCGCCCAACATGGGACTAGAAGAACACTATGTGGAGAAAATCGTAGACTCACGAAAAAGAGGCCGCGGGTGGCAATACTTAGTCCGATTTCGAGGATATGGACCAGAACACGACGAGTGGAAATCTGGCCAAGACTTCGCAAACAATGAGGCTCTCGACACCTGGTTGGCGGCGGATGGTAGGGGTTCGGTTTGATCTGTTCCTTTTTCACCATGTGCCTGCCGCCGGTAGCTTTTCCCCCCGGGGTTTTTGACGCACCCGTGTGAGCAGTTTGTTTATACCTTACTAACATCGTTCCCTCTCGTTTCATTTTCTCACATGTCACAATTTTTTTGGGTGGGGAGGGGTGTAATCCTACGATTACGACCACTCAGTATTTAGTTGTGTTTGTTAGTGCCTATTTTGGGGGATTGTTGATCCCGCCAAAATACGGTGGCGACTGATCTTTCCTTTTGTTTCTTACCATCGTTCTCTACGTGCACGTATTTACACTTCTCTCGACTGGTAAATACAGCGAGGTTCTATTGTCTGTTTGGTGCTGGTCTAAGTGTGGACGACGTTCTACAATAAAGTTGGTTCTACAACATTTCTATCTGCCCTTGAAGGCTCTGTACTAAATAATTATCACATCATTTGGTTGTTATCAGCTGTTTTGCATGAATTATCACAGAAGCACATCTAATTTGAATGTTTCATGTTGTTATATTCAATATTCAGAACTTGACTATCAGTCCTGCAAACAGTCTACATGATATTGATTCTCTGTAGTTTCTATTTGTTCCTTTGTAACTTTTACCTCCACCAATTGAATATCCTTGGCCTGTTCATCAATTGGGAAAAGAATTCGCTGCAGGTCCAATGGTGCTCACCGTATATCTACCCGTTTGACTGCTGGGAGGAAATAGGGGAAGTCCTGCTTCATTGATTGTGACATTCAAATTGTTGTTGGTGCTGGCATTTTCAGGGATGGGATTTGCATGTCCTCTGTTATACAGAAACACACTTCCATGAGGTAACGTAATGTTGACAAGTCCCTCCGGATGCTGGAAGTAAAATCTAGCATTGAGCCTACTCGTGTCAGCTTCGTGTTTCAAATGATGTTCCTTTGCTTACATTGCTAGGAGTGAATTCACATAGAACCCACATAGAATGACTCGAAAAGCCAAGAAAACAAAGGTCGTTGGCGTCAGGACACACTGTGTCACAAACATATTATAAGTACTTCATAGCATTTCCGCTAGGGATACCGACAGTTAATAGGGAACATAATGAGAAAACACTGGACGGATGTCAGCAATAGTTATATAACGGGCTTGTGAGGGATTTACGTCGCAAGAGCGCCAGTATTCACTACATACGCAGACAAAACGGTCGCAGTTGACTCTGCCCTGTGAGACATTGACCTTGTGTCATTTTCAGGGAACATACTACGTACCAGTCTAACCTTTTTGCTTTCTTACTGAGGGTGTATGCGAGCGCAAGACAAAGGTAGAGATCAACGAACGTCGAGACACTGAGATACAAAATCGGGTATGTCTCCAGGACGACAAATTCAGTCATGAAAGAACCCGGAGAGTATGAAGTACTCAGACCTGTGATACGTGCCCTAAATCGATGAAATTGGCTACGCGTGAACTGTCACATTGATTAGTAAGACGCTTCTCTCAATTTAGTGAGAAATGCTTACAGTTGCCATGGGACATCTATCATGATAGTTAATCAGCTTTTTGTCTCTTCTAAGTGTAAATCAATGTTATACAAACATATGTTCAATCCTATGGGTGACTGTGTCAGTCGTTTCTTCTTCAGTTCAATCTGATAAATACCAAAATCGAGAAGGATCACGGCCACCTAGAGAACTTGTCAAACCATTTTATTCACCTTCCCGAGGAATTGTTTACCACCGGCGCAAACACTCCATAACGGCCTCGGTTGCTGTTGCATACTTAATACCGGAAAAGATCAGTTGCAATTCTTTCTTGAGCGAAGGAATACCCTGTACGTTGCCAAAGGCGGAATGAATATAGTCTGAGTCCAAGCATGAGTTACAAGGTGGATAGGTCTCAAGCGGCACTTACATTTCGGTGAAATTGGTGAGGATGAACTGGGTGGGATAGTTAAACAACTCTTAGATAAAGATTTTTCAAGGGCTCACATCTAGACTGACGCCCGCCTTCAGAATCAAGTGAGTATACTACTATTACGCGAGTTCAGAGTGGACAAACAGTGAAACTCCAAGTGAGAGGCGTGCTTATGATATTTCCTTGTTTGGTCACCAAATAGTAGTAAATGATGTGCGAGAAGAACAGAATGTGAGCCGCATTCAAAGTCCTAGAATGACGAAATGTGAGCGTTCGAAGTCAGAATACGGAAGAAAGTGGTAACAATAAGAGAATAGCCTGGGGAGAGAAGCAACACTATGTCAATGAACGAGGAAAAATAGAAAATGAGAAGCATTTTCTACAGTAAATTTGTTTATATATCTGATTTGCTTATTTGTCTTCATAAATATGAATGTCTGCACTGTAGCGATGCCCAGTAACCTGACCAGATTAGCTAACACTAAATAGACAAGGCGATACTTACATGCTGGAGAAAATGACCCCAATGAGGGTCACACCCATGGTCGTATCCAATGGAAACAAGGGCGTGGACATTGTGTGATGAAAAAAAGGTCGAACATAGTGTTGATCTAGCTTTTAAAACAAGGCGCGTCCTCGGAACAGTATGCCGGGTTCTCGCTCGCATCGAAGGCAGTGCTGAACGGGTGATGATAGTCTCCATCGCTTGTGATTTCTATCGTGTTATCTTTGTTTTGAACCTGTCCAACCTCCCGAACCAGTAAATTTCTTTAAAAATACACGATGATCAAGGCTGTCCGAAAAACAGCCGAATTCGTAGTGTACTCTTGATTATGCAAAAAGCATCACGGCTGTCACTGACACTTCAACCCATTTAAAAGGTATGGTTGGAGTATGAAGTGAGTTCAGGCATTTCTTTTGTGGTTTTGGATGTCAGCTGCGACGTTGGGAATCGGGTTGAGTTCCAAGTGAAACTGAGCCAATCGAGGACTTGATTGTTTCATATGAAGAATGCTTGATATATCTTTTGTTGATGTGCCAAATTAGTGTAATAGAGTGTATTTGCAACCCAAGTTTTCACTACTTGTAGTGCAAGCGAATAACTACCGAGTGAAAGTTCTTGGCGTGAATGTCCTGTGCCATCACCATGACTTGCCGTTCTCAGCAGCGACATCCTGAATCCATTGCTGGGAAAGATCATGGTCGCTGCTCGTGGTAAGTGAGCCAAAAAGCACAATGTCACGTAGCTTGAAAGGGATTGTCAATTGTCAATTAATCTGTCCATCATTTGTGCCTAATTCCAGTTCAACTGAGTTCCAGTTCCAGTCAGAAGGCGTTGCAAATATACACTCTAATGCGCTTATGGATTAGCTTGGGGCCGGAAATGTTCCGAGATCTACCATATGATCTCAGAATTTGCGAAGGTTGATCCCATCACAAATGACACTGCTTCAGTAATACTGCCTCCTGTCGCCTTTGGTACATCGTATTACCCTTTCGAATAGGTTCCTGCTAAGTCTAGTATCTCCAAACACGTTAAGAGAGATTGAATACATGATACTCAACTTGGTCTCCTTGTAAGTTGACAATCGTTTGTTTTACCTACCTCCATCAGCTCCAGGAGTCCACTTCCATATATTATCAACGTAATTGGTGAGGCAGGTGTCCCTCGTGGAATACTTAACGTTTCTTCTCACCTCACTGGTCATCTAGACAGATCTGTACTTTTTTCAGTCAGTTGCGGACAGCCTTGATCATCGTGTATTTTCATCACCCGTTCAGCACTGCCTTTGATACAAGAAATAAATACTGGTCCGAGGACCCGCCTTGTTTTAAAAGCTAGATCAACACTATTTTTGACCTTGTTTTTATCATACAATGTCCACGCCCTTACCTCCATTGGATACGACCCATGGGTGTGACCCTCATTTGGGTCATTTTCTCCCGCATGTAAGTATCGCCCTGTCTATTTAGTGTTAGCTAATCTGGTCAGGTTACTGGGCATCACTACAGATTGACTCTGCCCTGTGAGACATTGACCTCGTGTCATTGTCAGGGAATATACTACGTTCCAGTCTAACCTTTTTGCTTTCTTACTGAGGGTGTATGCGAGCGCAAGACAAAGGTAGAGATCGACGAACGTCGAGACACAGAGATACAAAATCGGGTATGTCTCCAGGACGACAAATTCAGTCATGAAAGAACCCGGAGAGTATGAAGTACTCAGACCTTCCATGATACGTGCCCTAAATCGATGAACTTGGCTACGCGTGAACTGTCACAATGATTAGTAAGACGCTTCTAACAAAGAGCGTCAAGGACGCTCTTGTCAAAACCTCGTTGGAGGCGCTAGTGGTCCCGTTATGACTGGCGGTTAGACTCAGTGGAAAGGGCGGAGAATAGCATGTCTTCGCAGGTAAAGAAGACAAAAAATTGTAAGTAATGTATACGTAAAACCGCAACCGAAATGTTCCCACGCTAACGCTGCAAGAGCGCACCCTCAACTCCTGACACCCTCCCTCGAACAAAGCAGCGGAAAGATATAGAGAGTGAGATTGTATATATGATGCAGACTAAAAAGGAGAGCAAAATGAAAGAGGAAATTTTACCTAAAAACAATTCTAAGTCACTCCTAGAGTGATCTGGCATGATGCCCCTCCCTGAACCAGTAATCCTTTTTAACTAGCATTCTTCAGCCCTCCCTGAATCCGAGGTCTCTCCCTGTCCAGGAATAAAAGCAATCCAATATGCAGAATAACAGTGCGATGGCAATTTGAAGAAAATCGAGTGGTTGGCAAAAGCTGATTGCATGAAAGCTAGGGGGTCGATTCCAGACGAAAGTAAGGAATCCTGAGGCAGGATGATTGGTGAAAGAAGGTTGAAAGAATGGAAATAAATGGGAAGATGCCATGATGGTGTCCAAATATGATGTGCCATGAATAGAAGCAGATGACCGTGATATGGGTGGGTGTTACAAAGAACACCATGCCGGGAAATGTCCCGCAAAGCTGACCAAAAGATATGTGTAGGTGCTACAAAGAACACCACACCGGGAAATGTCCCGCAAAGCTGACCGAAAGAATCTTGACAATAAAATGTCGAAAGGATTTTGATAATGCAGATTCAGACTGCATTGTTTTGTTGTAGCTGACGATACAGCAATGACCTGCGAATGTCAAAACCTCGTTGGAGGTGCTAGTGGTCCCATTATGACTGGCGGTTAGACTCAGTGGAAAGGGCAGAGAATAGCATGTCTTTGCAGGTAAAGAAGACAAAAAATTGTAAGTAATGTATACGTAAAACCGCAACCGAAATGTTCCCACGCTAATGCTGCAAGAGCGCACCCTCAACTCCTGACAGCTCTTTGTACCTGCCCGATATGCCATGTAGAAGAAACAATGAACCATATCCTCACAGAGTGTAGGGTATCAGGACAAGAACACGTCTGGAATTTTATTGGAGTGCTAATGGAAAAGAGGAATATACATTTCTCTAAACCCTCTCTTGGAGATGTGCTGGGTTGTGCCATTGCAAGTAACGACCGAGGAAGGGATCCAGAGGAACATAGATTCCAGGCAATTGTAGTATCAGAAGCTGCACATACTATATGGAAAGCAAAGGTGTGAATGGAAAATCTCGCAAAACGTGAACCTGGAACGTACCATTACAAAAAATGAAATGAAAGCCAGAATTAGAGCCATGCTGAAAAGAAAGATAAAGCTGGACTGCCTAGTGACAGATGCAGAGTTGGACAAAAGGCTACCAAACCCAGCATAGTAAGAAGAACATGGAAGAATCTCCTCCCAGCATCCTCTTCACCTCTCAGGTCATGGAGAACAATAACTGCAGTTTTAGTGGGTATTGGGTAAATAGTAACACTGAGCCCCATACTCTGTGAATGAAGGCATTTCTGATGGGGTGGGCCTCAAGACAAAGGTGGAAAGCTATATATTTCTCAGTAGAACTCTGCACATGTCCTGACCAGTAGAGGCTGACAGTCATGCACTGTCTACTGGCTCACCACGACACCACCAAAAAAGGAAAAAAATAGAGACATTCTTTGCTTCTATAAGGGTGACCTCTGGAGGCTATGGCTCAGTCACACAGCTGGCAAAGGGAGATCCAAAGAGAACAAGTTTAGAGCTTCCCTATGCCATGCTGGACACTTCTGTGGCCTCTGAAGCATGGGAAGCAACTGTACAAACAAGTGAGTGTTAGAATTCAATACTCTAGTTCTCATTATCTGACAGAAAGATAAGTCTTTAGTTTATTTGGTAGCATATTAGTACATGATTAGTTGATAGTAACTGTTTGACTCACCCTCAGTTGGTGTATAATTGACTGAGGGTATTGGTAGAGTAGTTCTCATATATATATGTATTGTTGGTGACAATGGAAGGCCATGTTGTGGCCAGTGTGATAAGTGTGAAGGGTGATGTAGTACTTGGTTGCAAGTAGTACTGATAGTTTTGGGGCTTTCTTGAAGTCTTAGAAAGTTGCCTCTAATCCACACTGGTGCTTGATGATAAACTTGAAGTGTTGATGAAGGGTTACTTCCCCAGAATATATATGATACTCTGAAATGTAGAGGTGTCTTAACAAACTCCAGCCTAAGTAATTTACTCCCTGGAAACCACCAAGCCTTTGCCTATCAATTGCCTGGTTATTCTCTACTCTACTTGGACTATTTATAAGTGCACAGACCACCAGATCACATGATTTTTTGCTCTTGACCTCCCAGCATTCCTAACCTAATTTGTTGTTCCATTTTTCCATTTTGGTGATGCATGTTTCAGTGCCACCATTCCATTCTCCTCCATTTAATGCCTATGCCACCATTCCATTCATCTCTTCTATTTATCAAAACATTCCAATCTGGTTATTTGTAGATCAGATTTTCCATTGATCCAGATCACTCTAGATTGATTCCAATCCACTTCATTTGCCAGCTCCATGCTTCCTCTTCCCATAACAGTGGCTGGACTATTATTGAATTGATAGCTTAAGCTGGTCCCTGCCCTTTGTTTTGTACTTTCTGTGTATATATTGGAGTATTTTTGAAGATATAATTTGTTTGAGACTGCTACCAGGAGGCTTACAGTTTTAGGCCTTATGATTAAATGTTTATTTTGACTTCTGGTGCATGTTGTGTCCCTGACTGCTGGTACAGTGTTGATAATGTCACTGGAGATGGACATGGATGTAGGGTTGATAGTATTGTATTCTGAGTATCCAACAGGCAAGAAAACTCCAGACTTTGGAAGTCAGAAAGGCAAACTCCAGCTTATATAAGCAGTCTGAAAGCGGTCCTGAAGGGCCCACATTTGTCTGAATAATAGCTAAAGAACCAAAGCACCTCAAGAGCTGAGAATAGTACCAACAAATAGTGTTGAAAGAATAGAATCAGTAAAATGAGAGAATAACAGAACAAATAAGAAAATGAATGAAAGAAGAGTGAAGAGATAAGAAGTGAAAGAAGAAAGAAAAGAGGAGTCCCCTGACATCTTTGATACAACAAAAACATTGACATTGTATAAGCTGCTGCCAATAAGTAGACTATGCAAACAAAATATCTTGTTAACTACTCATAAAATAGTATTTGTCAGACTTATACCATTTCAAAACTGATTCAAGCCTTTGGCAGTTGCAGCAATGAATAAAGAATTCAGAAGACAAACAAAATACTAGAGTTATAATATTTGTATTTGACATATTGCAATCACATATGCATGCATGGACATGTCACCAAGTACAATATCATGTGTCTGAGATACCTAGAATCTAGGTAGAATACAGTTGATATCTGTGGAAGTTGCATATATTATGAGATTTGGAGATCTGGTCATAATGAGAGTGTGATGTAGCTGAGATCTATGAAAACCAAACATATCCTAACATTTCATAATCTCAAATTTCATGCAGTGCTTATGGCATGCTGTAATTACAAACAATGATTAATATGCCATGGATTATCATGGAGCAATGACAGGCTATGCTCAAAGCCAAATCTTCCTATTCAGACTCTTTTGACAATTATCTGAATTTCTAGACTACTTCAGACTCTGACTTTGAATCAGATGCATCTTCTTATGATTGTTGCCACTGCTATTCCTCTATCCCTTATCAATGTGTTTGTGACAATTCTAGATTGTCACCACTGCATTATTGACATGATGATTTCAAATCTCCTTCTACCTAAGCAGAGGCATTTATGAGTTTTGTTGTCCTAAGCCAAGACACAAACAATACAACTTGATATCTCCTCCACACCAAGACTCTTGGCACCAGCCCTCTATCTCATTCTCTCTGTCCTTCTCTGCTTTCTCATATGCCCTCTCATGGTGATCCTCTCTCTAAATACACTGGCAGGGATGTTTTGTCATGCTACAACACTTCTTAATAAGACATTCACTGTTTAAGTAGCTTTCATATGTTGATAAGCCATTGTCTAGAGTGCTCTCAAGATGCTCTCTCCTCTAGACACAGGATACATAGTGGCACACCACCAAGTAATGATATGTGCAAAGCATGTGATAATGCTGTAAGAAATGAGTGGGAGTGGGATTTGACATATGGAGGTGTAGTGAATGTGTATCATTTATGATAGGTTGGGTGGAAGCTTATCTCCACCTCTTTGTTTTAAGCATAGAAAGAGCACTATTTTTAGGCTATCCTATCCAGATATTTATTAAGCAGCAGATGCCACCCCCTTTATTTAGGTTACTTTGAGGCTGCTGTTGAACTATGAGCAGAAACAGACTGTAGGAGGTGCAGAGGCAGAATATAACTTGATCAAGAACATGTTTGAATAATGATGTTACAGACTGAGGTCTTGTTGTTTGCACCAGCAAGCCATACATCCAAAGATACACAATATGTCCTTTTATTTTCAATTTACTACCCCATAAAGCACTACAGTGAGATTCTATTGTAGCACCCTCACATATCCTCTCATTGCCCCTCTGGGATCAAGATGCATGCTATGACTTATCAGGGGATTCACCAAGTGACAAAGAGATACTTAGATGTGCTGTATTATATCAGACCCACCTATTTTATATTTTGACCTCTTGGTATGCCATAACCCTAACAAGCCTGATTTTACTTCATATAGAAGGGACTGTGTATGCTAAATATTTTTACTTTTGAACTTATTCAATCTTCTGCACAGTGTTGTAACAATACTTTGTCAATTATATTTGGTCATAGTCAAAGCCAATATTTTCATGCTCAAGTAGAGGTATGTTTTCTTGCTACCTGTCAAAAACCTCTTATTAAACATTCAATTTCTCATTCTTTCTATTGTAGTTAGTAGAATATTTCTATACCTGTAGCTCAGCATCAAGACTAAGCACATGTATAAGCTGCTGGGCTTTTATAGTTTTTTTTTTTACTTATAATTGTAGCTTTGTAGCCTTTGTCATTAGAGCTTTAAGTGCAATTCTCATGAGAAATATTAAACAGTATGTCATATTTGCTCTACTGTCAGTAAAGCTCTTATTGAATAGATGTCTTTAGTGGAATGTTTTCATAATATTAGTACACCCATTATTAATCATTTGTATTGATATAGCTAATAATGACACACTAATTACTACTAGTCAACTATTTAAATTTTCCTATATACTGCCTTTATACCAACCTCAATTGTCAATATTAGTATTCAGCTAACTGAGGCTATTGCCACTTCATCTGCCATTGCTGTCACTATTGCTGCTTTACCTGCCTCCACCATTGCTATTGCCACTTCCAAGGACAATATCACCATTTCAATCATTTCATTCTGCATTGGCAGGGGCTGGCCAGTATCTGCTACCACTTCTATCCAAGTTCTCAGTGTCACCACATTCTTGCATTGGTGTGCTGCCAATAGACCTTCTAGCTGATTGATTTTCTGCATAAGCTTTAACAGAATATGTGGGGGCAGCCCTTGCTGAATGAGGGTGAGTGCTAAGGAGCCCCTATCCAACAACAGTTGGTATTTGTGCACCCCTCCTATACATGAAGATTTATCAAGAATATAGTATGGGACATAAGGCCACTTATGCATAACATCTTTCTGTGCCAATACCAACACATTTTTCTTATATGGACTACAACTGTAAAAATATCTGGTGCTTATGGACCTGGACCTCCTGCAAATGCTGGCACAACTCCTTGTCAGTAGATAGTTGAGAAGGTATTAGAGAGAGTATATAAACCTCCATGCATGCTTGTACTCTATTATGTCCACTAATTTGGTCAAAGCTCAGTGCTTCCTCTTATCCTGCTGTAGAGACAACATATCTATTACTCCTTGTGATAAACTCTCAGCCTGCACCCCAACTGACTCTACAGTCTTCAATGAACTTTAAGATCATGCTCCAATTGATTCTTTTCACCTGGACACATCATCCATGACTTTGCATTCAGAGATGTGCACACATGCTTGAATAAGATCAATCCCAAATTCTGTTTCTCTTTAAAATATAGCTCCAGAGATGGTCAACACTTTCCTTTATTATGCCAAGACATCAGTACTTCCTCTATAAATGCAGGCAAAGCTCTGTGCTTCTCTTTATCTCACTGTAGATTTGATGCTTTACTTTTCTTTCTCTTGATGAACTCTTAGTCTGTGCCCCACTCAACTCTTCAGCTCTTGATCTGGACACATTAGCCAACTGGCCCAGTACTCAAGTAATATTCTACTCCTGCTCTTTGCTTATGCAAGATGCCTCCTATGTCTAAGCCATAGAGCACTAATTGTGTCAAGCTTGACAGGTCATACAAACTGAGTAATTCTTGCAAGAACTTGCCACCAGCACTTTAAACTCATACAACTCACTTCAACACAAGCATAACAAGCACTAGTGATTATTAAAACATGCAACTAAAACACTAATAGGATCCTTGTTCTGATACTACTTGAGTGTGGAAAGGCTATATAGTACTGATTTTGGGCTACAGCAAACTGTTCTGACATTACTTAAGCTTGAGAGATTTTTGCTGCTAGAACTACTCATATTTAACTGAGCCCACAAACAGGCTGTTCAGTAGGCATCAGCAAGCTTGCTGTAGATGCTAATTGGACTAAGCTGCTCAACTCAGCGATTAGCATGCTCTTTTCTGGTGCCAACAGGTCCAGGGCTGGTACTGATGAATTTGATTCTACAGATTGAGTCACCAGCTCTGAGTAGGCATAATAGATAAGTATGCAGACAGGCCAGGAAATTCCACTAAAAGAAGAATTAAAGTCTGAATACAAAGCTTGAAAATAACATTATATTATTTATTGTTTCATAAGTTTTGCTAACTGCATAATATTTACTCAGAATGTCATTCTATCCCTAAAATACTACAATAGATCACTGATCTTATTATAAGTTGATTGTGCTACTCAACTGTGATTGGCATTCAGCAGATCCACTTAAAAAGCTATTGCCAAATGGACTTGTCACTTGGCATGCATTTAAATGCCAATATTACTATGCCTCTCCTGATGTTTAGACACCTCAATTAGATATAACAGATTGTTATTTATTAGTAAGGTGCTGTTTACTCTTTAATTAAACAAGGAATAATTGAGGAGCTCCTTGATCTTAAACTACCATGAGCTCTACTAACACTGGATACTGTGCCTGTGCCTAACATGCCAGTCTGCCTTCTCTTGATACATGATACCTCTGACAGAGGCCCTGTACTACAGGATGATCACCTTCTTTGGCCCTCTCCCTGTCCAAGGACTAGCCAGAGGCTATGGACTGAGTGCATATAACTTGCACTTTTTTCATTTGAGATAGAAGCTTGCCTTACAAAGTTGTTCAAATACAACTTGTAAGTGCTGCTCATGCTCCTCAATGGAGTCTGAAAATATAAATATATTTTCTAGATAGATGTGTATCAACTTCCCAATCATGTCTCAGAAAATGAAGGTCATTAACTTCTGAAATGTCACTAGTGCATTACAGTTGCCAATCTGCATTATATTGCTCACAAATGTCCCCATTAAGAACAAAAACAGCATCTTTGGTATGTCTTTTTTGCATATGCAAACTTGTTTATATGCATCTGTGAGGTTGATTTTTAACCTATACTTCGTCTTAGCAACATCTTTGTATATGACTTCCTGATTTGCGAGTGAAGTTACATCTTTGACTGTATTATCATTGTGCTGTCACACATTCAATGCAGTCTGTAATGTCCCATCCTTCTTTGGGATACATAGTAAGGATGCAGCTTGCACTGCTGGTCATGATTTCTACCACTTTGCATTTATATACCTGTTTGTTTTTTCACAAAGCTGATCATGAAGTGCATGTAGACAGCAAGGCAAGTGATACTTGTATTGCTTATTTTCATCAATGAGATTAATTTCATAATTCACCTTCCTCCAAAGGAGAAGCTCCTCTTTTGTTCTATTAACAATATCAGCAAACTCATGTTGTCATTGCTGGTGTAGTCAAGGAATGTCTTCCTCTGTCAGGCTCATAGCCTTACTTTTCCTCTTCAATATATGTGCTACATATAGTTGAATCTTTGGTTTGAATTACTTCTGTAAAGCACATACATGCTTTTCTCTGAGATCTTTTAGATTCAACCTTATAACTGGTTGCCTCTTCACCATTCTTGTCATCTTTGATGACAATTGCACACTTTTTGCCTTTAGCAATACACCATCAAATACAATATCTGAGGCTTCAGAAATCTTGTCTTCCCATGCATGATGGTATACCTCTCCAATCTGGGTTGATTGCACCCTTCCTATAGTATGTGTCACTATTGATGCTACCAACTCATTCCACTCCTATGGCATGCATGGGTTTGATGTCCATTGCACTTCTGGTCAAGGCACTGGTTGATCCCATAGTAATTGTGTGCTTTCTACAGTTCCCGCTATACTATACACCTTGTCCTTGACAAGATCTTCTATCTTCATCTGTGAGCTAGTTAGCTGGCATTTCAGCAACTCCATCACATGTTTATCACACCTATTCCTCTGTTGTTTAGCCTGATTAGGCTTTCCAAGATTATACACAGCCATGTCTGGCTGCTTGCTTCTCTTTTTTTAGAGTTCTTTGAAACTCTTCCTCTAGCATCAGAATTGCTGGCAAGTCTGCTGGTAGACTATTAGGTGGGGCTTTTTTGTCCTCCACCTTCTGCACAGTTGCTCTCTTGCAACAATTTAGTCAGTTGCATTTGTCATGACATTTCTCTGTTGCACAATAGTGCCATCGGTGACCATCTGTGTCATGCAACACTACTTTCTCTGCCTTTATAGGCATATTATTTACAATGACCATGTTGTTCACAAAGTCCAGAGATATCCTATTCTTATGCATAAATGGTGTACCAATAATCATGTTGTAGCAATCAAAATTTGCTATATCTATGTATTCCTTGGTTAACATCTCTGACCTCTTTACCTTTATCTCAGCACCAAATTGCACCATAGCACAACTCCCTATAGTTCCCAACTGAAGCATCAATAGTTCTTCCAGCTCAAGAATGCATATTGTATTGACATGAGCAAACTGGGATGTTATGTCCATAGTGGTGCTTCCTGAGTCCCACAACATCCATGCTGGATGTCCCCAAACACTCCTTTTTCTTGGAAATATAATGTGGTCGCTGCAACTTATTAGTTGCTTTCTGCAGGGTTATGTATCTCATCCAGACATGTTGATCTCCTCAATACTTTGTTAGTGCAAACAAGTATTTATCCTTGTTATTACAAGTGTAGTAGTTACTATCATACACATCTACTGCAATATATTTACGCCATCAATATCAACACTTTCAGCATCATCCACTTATGAGCTGTCAGCCATTTCTTGTGGCTCCTCCTCAGTTCTTTGTCATCACTAATGACTCACTCAGAGCTGCAGCTGTATAGGCTGCACAAATTTATGCCTTGGGAAGGGCAGGATATTCCTTAGCAAAATGCTCAACCTTCCCAAAGTTGTAGCACTCAGGAGAGTTTCCTGCAGGCCTTCTCTGAGTTGCTCTGGCGACCATATTGGATTTGCCTACTATATGTGCTCCAGGTGCTGGACCCTTTCTAGTTGCTACCTGATTTTGATCTGCATAGAGTTGACTATCTTTCACTGACAAATAACCAGCAGGTTTCCATTTAGGCCGCTGGCCTACAAGAATTGTCTTACAAATGACAAATTGCAGATTGCAATTTTTTTTCATCTTTGACTGTTTAGCAAGAAAAGTTCCTCTACCTTCACTGCTTGGCGGTTAACTGATCCTCAGCATAAACTATGCTGCTCATAATGACTTGCAGCTTGTGTCAACTGCTCATACCTAATAGCATATGCCAAGAACTTGGTCACTATGTTGACCTCTGGAGACAAGTTGTCATTGTGTATCAACACCCTCCTTATATCTGCTGGTATTCTGTCCAGGAATGTCTCTTAAATTGTGTACTTGTCTGGGTAGATGGCCATATTCTGCACATGACCCACTAGATCATTGTAAAATGTCTGGACGCCAGTTTTAACATTGTACACTGCCTTCCTGAAAGTGTCATGAGCTTCCTGCATTGTTGCAGCATTGACAAATTGATTATATAGTCCTATCAGAACCTCTTTAATGTCCAATGTGATTTATTGCGATTGATGTGAAGAACATGGCAGCAAAACCAATTCTGAGCCTCTCTTTCCATAAATTCATGTAATTCAAATATCCTCTCCTGGTCAATATCATTGCCACTATAGCAGCATGCTGCCAGGTGGTAGCATACATCCATGGCTTAGTCCTCCAACTGAGAGAACCTATGCCCTCCTGCATATGCAAGTATATGCTTACTATCAGATTTGTAGAGACTTATCCCTGCAGAGAACTTAAACCTGACTCCAAGAAAGTTATCCACAAGTCAAGTGAGGCGGTCATGCAGATCATGAAGGGTGGGCATCAAGAATGCCTGAGGACTATGAAACAGATGTTTTTTTGCCATTCTTTTCAGCCATGGTGTAGGTTATAGCCTCATCTCCTGATCTGCTAGTGGTCCATCAGACTGTCTCCTACTATTACAATGATTATTATTGTCTCAATCATTCTTTCTATAATTATAATCTCCACCATTGTTACTACAATGATTCTGCTCTTCCCTGTTGTAGTGACTATTACTACCATCACTACCTTTCAGATTCTTGTCCGATTCAGCAAGTTGAGCAGCAAACTGTCACAACATATTATCAATAGGCATCACACCTTCATGCTCTTCAAAGACTATCTCCTGGTTGTCAATTAATAACTTGCCATGGTCATGCAAATCCTAATTGCACATCCTCTGATAGTTAATGTGTTCATTCCAATTGTCTACCAAGTAGACACATCATGCTATATGTTGTGGTCATGTTTGTTCCTCAAGAATATGGATCTTGTTCACTTCTTCCTTGATGGTGACTTGCTTTTGAGGTGTCTTGACCTTCTGGAGAGCAATTGATACTTCTGACTATGCTAGAGTTGTTGTCACAGTCTCCACTTTAGACAATGCCTGCTAAGGCACTCTGCTTATATTTTGTTGATGGTTTGCATATAGTCTTGCTAAGACTCATTTGCCTGATGAGGTGCATTTAACAATTCCATTGCATCTGCAATCAATGGTGCTCATTGGCACACACTCATTTTACATTCTACTAAGAGAGTGGCCATTGGGACTGCTGACCCTCATGCTGCTTTGCACTTAAAGTACTCCACCACTTTCAGTTCAAAGATACACACAAATAATTTAATATATTCTGTCAAATCTGCACAAGGTACATCATAGCTCCTAGTAGCCAGTAACTGTAAATGCTTCACTACATAAAACTGCAGATACTTTCATGTTAACTCTTTGACAACTGACAAATATCAGTTCAACACCAGTTGTAACTGAATAGACAAGGTTGAATATGATGTAACCTCTTACTCTCCTCATTATCTGAAAAATATAGTTTGGATTCTAAATCCAGAACTTTCCTGAGGCCTTCATGCCTCACATGTGGCTGTTTGCCAACTCCTTCATGCAACTGGTCTTTAGGTGCCAAAGGCGCCTTCCCCAGCCATACAACATTGTTGTCCTTCCTGCTGATTCTTATTGCTGGTCCTTGCTGCCACACATATGTCATCAACAATGACTGTCCTGGTCCAGCAGCAGTGTCCACCACATACTCCAAAGGAATGGAGTACTGTGTGCAAAAGTGCTGCCTTGCACCAGCTCCAAATACTGTGTAAGATCTGGTTGGCCTTGGACTGAGCTGATGAACTCTTGGGCAATACTGGGTACATTAGTGAAGGCATTTGGCTCACTGGTAGCAACACTCCTGAGACTGTAGATCTCTCCCTTAGTTTACCACTAGGCCTCATGATGGACATTATCCATGACATGGATAGCCCACCTGGCATTCCAAAGCTCGCATTAGCATTGTGTCACCTGTATCTGAGAAAAAAGGGTCCAGATCAAGAGAGTCACTCATGGAAGCACATTTTTGGCATGATGCCAACAGAAGTCAAGAATTTTTTGTGAGTTGCCTAGTCGGTAAAAAGTCTAGAGTCTAAAGCCAAAAGCAGAAGATTTAAAAAAATATAACCATTGGTTACAAGTTAGAACTTTCTTGTGTGTATCACAAGACTAAATCAGACTACTTTATCAGATTTTACTAGTACTAAGAGTGAATACAAGATGTTGTCTTATGTAAAACTCTACTGTACAGTAACAGTGTTATTGTGTAATGAGTGTGACACCCCATTACAAGAACCAACAGTTTTACCTTTCTCTTTCTAGTACACTCTCTTATGTGGACATATGCCTACCATTGCAGGTGCTGGTGAATGCATATACTTCTCTCTGAAGGTGGTAATCCTCAGCTCACTCTCATCTGAGGTATATAATCTCACAGGCATAGGCCATTTGCTTCTCTATAATGTCACCAAGAATCCATCAAAAAACACCTTACTTGGCAGTGATATTTTGTCATTACTTGCCTGACAATATGATTCTCCACTTGTCCTCAACTATTCCACATGTACATCAAGACTACCAATTCATTTTACTTGGCAGGCATTTATAGATCAAATGCCCATTCAAATGTGGGATGCAGTACTAGTCAATCTCAGATCAACCTATTTGTCATTATAGAGGATGTCTTCTCCTCCACCAGCTTATTATCTAAGACAAGGTCCTCAACCTTGACCCTTGACAATGTTGGTTGGCATTCTATGCTTGTTGTACACTTTCTCTCTCCTGCCTTGATCTTGTTCTTTAGGCTCTCCCTCCTCTTCAGAGTATGCATGTACTCTAAAGCTTCACTTTCCAGCACCATTAGTGCTGAACTATCTGATGGCAAGCTCACACAAGCTCATTCCTCCTCCTTAGCATCCTCTACAGTGGGCACTTTTCTGCCACCATGTAGTCAGTTTTGTATAACTAGCAGCTTCTTCTTAAAGTCAAGAAAAATATTGTGTCTCCTTATATAGAGCGTCTTATAATCATATTGTAGCAATCAAAATTTGCTATGTCTAGGTACTTCTGAGCCTTCACTTTTGCATAGGTAATGGTTGCTTGTGTGCCAAACTGCATTGCAGCCTGGCTACCCACCATGCCTAGCTGAATGAGTAGCAGCTCCTTCAGTTCACTAACATAGATATCATGCACCTGATAAAATTGAGATGTCACCTCAGTAGTTATACTTCCTGAATCCTACAAGATCCATGTCTTGTGACCATTCACCTCAACATAGAATGTGAGGCACTCTTTGTCCTTGCACTTTAGCACCAGCCTCAACAGCTTTTCTGGAGCCTTGTGAAGGTGCATCTTATACACCTTCATGTTAGCTGCTTCAATAGGCCAGTTAAGCTCACTAGCAGGGTAGTCTGTCAGAGGTCTCATAAACTCTGTATCAGTAGTCATTGTCATAGACATCCACTTTGATGTACTCATCCTCCAATAGTTCTCTGGAATCAGAGACATCACCTGTCTCTGACATTTTCCTACTGAGGTTTTCTGCCTCATTATTTTCTATGTTTGGCTCATTACCTAAGCCCACACCATCCTCCTCAGGAATAGCAGTCTGTGGCGCATGTATGTATGCATGTGACTTGCCACCCAGCCATCTCCCACTTCCTGGACAGTCATTGGCATAGTGCTCAGGCTGGCCACATTGGTAACATGCATTAGTTCTGACTGGATGGCTAACATTATTTCTTGGCTGCAGATTTGACATCTTTACAACGTCAACAGTCTGCTTTTGGCCAATTCCCTCATGGTGTGGTCCTTGCTGGAGGTCTGAACCTGTCTGGTCCTTCTTTTCTGCCAGACAACCACTCTGGATGTGTTGCTCCCTGTCAGGTCCAGGCTTGGCTATAAAACAAGAGTTTGTATTGCCCACCATATCCTTCCAACAGGCCCAGAAGGTACTCACCTTCTGGGGCTTGGATTGCTTGTCTACCCATGTCTTTGAGCAGTGCAGCTCAAAGTGCTTAGCAATTTTATGGGCTTGCCTGTAGCACAGGGCATGTGCAACAAACTCTTTGACTATATTCACCTTTGGTGACAGCCCATTGTTGCATATGAGGGATTCTCTCATTGCATTCTGTATTCCCTTTAAAAATGTGTTGATCATTACCCAGTTGTCTGAGTAAATAGATATATTCTGGGCATGGTCTATCAAAGTGTTGTAAAACTCTTCCAGCTTTTCAGTATAGGAGGCTGCAATAAATGCCTCCCTGGCATCCTGCATGGTAGATGTACTTAAAAACTGATTATACAGTTCAAGGATCACATCCTTAAAAGTCCACTGCTATTATGCACAGTTGTAGTGCAAGACATGGTGTCTAAACTAGTTTTTTGCAGGTCTATCCAAAAATTTAGGAAGAACAAATACTTGTTCTCTATCTAAGTGGTCCCCACCATACTAGTGTAGTACTTGGTTGCAAGTAGTACTGATAGTTCTGGGGCCTTCTTGAAGTCTTAGAAAGTGACCTCTAATCCACACTGGTGCTTGATGATAAGGTTGATGTATTGGATGCTTCACAGAATATCAAATATCCTGATGGGCAGAAGAAGGTTCTCAATAAACTCCAGCCTAAGTAGTTCACTCCCTGGGAACCACCAAGCCTTTGCCTATCAAATGCCTGTCTATTCTCTACTAAACTTGGGCTATTTATACTGTTTTTCTGGTGCACAGACCACTATCTACACCTGACTCTTTGTTGTCAACTCCCCAGCCTCCAGAACATATTTGATAGTCCAATTTCTCTTTTGGGAGGCATGTTTTGGTGCCACCAGTTCCACCATTCAACTTCTTGTTCCACCATTCCTCTAGATGTCTCTGATTGCCACTTCCCCATTTGCTTCAGCTCCATTTAGCACGATCCCATTCATAGATCCTTCTTTCCCCTTTTAGTGCTTCCCTGCATTCCATGCTTCTTTTGACATCCCTCCATGCTTCTTTTCCTTTCCCCTTTCAGTCATGTCAAATCGGGCATTGTCAGATCTGATCTTGATCTAGATCATCACAAATTGATCCCATTTCGTCACTTCTGCCAGCTTCCATGCTTCCCCTCCCCATTACAGTGGTTGGACTATTGTTGAGTGGATAGCTTGAGCTGGTCCCTGCTCTTTGTTCTGTACTGTCTGTGTATTTATTGGGGTGTTTTTGGAGATATAATTTGTTGAGACTGCTACCAGAAGACTTACAGTTTTCAGCCCATAATTAAATGTTTATTTTGACTTCTGGTGCATGTTGTGTCCCTGACTGCTGGTACAGCATCGTATCACTAGCAACCTTCCAGATGGTTGCAAACATTCATTGTTCAGTTTTCCAAGTCACTGAACTTGGATTCTCTTTGATAGGGTTGAGTATGCTTTGCCTCTGCTTTTTATAGCTTAATTCCTTCAGGTAGGCTTAGTGTTATGTCTACCACATTGTCAATAATGCAACTGAGGTGCTAGTGCATATTTTTATTATACATCTTTGTAGCCTCAGTCAATCCTGGAGTTTTATTTCTGCCTTTAGCAGGAGGAACCACTGAGAACACCTGCACACATTGCTAATCTGCACCCTGCATTCTTCCACTATCATTCTAGTGAGGTGAATTCTCACATCCACTTTGGTCCTCAGTGTCATGGTAGACAGGACTCCAAACTGGTACTGCTATAGAGTTGATACCTCTCCCACTGTCTCAAGTAGGCTGCAACATTTACTAAACATACTGCTGTCTCATATCATTGATGGGAATTGTCCCATCAAACACTATCCCCTGATCATCAATCCAGAAGTGTCCCCAGCAATTCAGGTCCTGATTTTGCATACACTGATAGGCAATCTTTTTAGCAAACTTATTTGCCAATGGCACTTGATTCATCAGTGAAGTCTTCTCCACTGATTCCTATTTCATATGCAGATAGCCCAATTCCTCCACCTCTGCTGGATGACTTTCTACCACTGGGATGGTAGACACTGACTCAACAGTCAACAGAGGTCTTACTGATTGACATCTGAATATATTTTGCCTCTGTGCTGCAGCAAACCTCACAGCAAACTGTTCTTCAGACTCCCCTGCTTGCTGGGGTGCATATATATTGCTTATTGCTTCCTCCAACTGTAGAGACAGCACTGGCTTTGTTGGAAGTGCTATACTTGGGATTAAATTTGCTCCTTCTGGCAGTGAGGTACCAGAACCTTGATCTTGTGATATATATATGCTTGGGCTTCAAGCTCAAGAATCTGAATATACAAATTGATATATTTGACTGTATTCAACTGAGGTATACTGTCACCTCAGGCTTGTATTAATTGTATGTGCTTTAGGACATACAGTCCTAGTCAAGCACATGTTGTGTCCTTTGTTAAGCTTGGGTACCTCTTCTATAGCATAGCACACTGAATCTGCAGGGTAGACTCACTCTATCCACCCTCCTCATCATTGGAAGTTTCATCTTCCCAGTGCACTGCTGGAGTTCTCTGCTCAGAGATTGCAGCTCTTTAAATCACTCCAACTCGCCATTGCTGCTGTGTCATTGGAATGCATTAAGTTGTAACTCTCCAACTACCTGCTTTTGATCTTGGCATTTTCCTCAGGAAGTAGTCTATAACCTTCAGTAGGGCCATGGGCACTACTCCAGCTCTGAGACTGTTGTCCTGGCCTCCCAGTCTGCAAATAGGATGTATTGTCTCTCCTGGTGTTTTGTTCCAGGTTTTCTCTGGCTACTCCTAGTCTTACTGCACCACTTGGTGCAGCCATCAGCTGAGCCTCACTCTATTGAGTTCCTCCTGGCATTCTCTGAGGCTGCTGGGAGGGTTCCTCTACCATATCTTCAGTGGACTCTGACCTGGGTTGACCTGGATTAGTCAAAGCAGCTTAAGAGTAACCTAGTGACTAGTTGATGGTCTCACCATTGCAGGTTGGTTTAGCAGTTTGATTGGCATTCATCCAATCAGGTGTTGCTATGTATATAATACTCCAGGTATGTGTGTCAAAAAAGTTGATGCACTGTTTGATGCAAACACAGTCTAGAAATATAGTGTTTCATTTGTAGTATCAGAATATGTCAAGATTAAGTATATAGCCTTACTATCATGCATCAGAACCAGATTGATAGTCAATTCTAGTACTACAATGTATAACAGTAAAATTGGCTGCCTGATGCAAGGCAGCCATACAGTATTGTAAGGTAAAATAATAATTATTAAATGATAATTGTCATGACCCCCCCACCTAAGACCACTCTGGGACATCCCCAAAACCCCATCCAGAACCCTCTTGCCAATCCCATAACACAACTTCTGCTGATGCCTGCTATTACAGCCACCAACACTGCCATCATGCACATTAAACTCTGCCATTACACATGCTTCTGATAGCCCCTGCACCAAAGACTCTGGATTACCCACCATCATGGCCGTCACCCCACAATCAATGCTTAGATCATGCCAATTGCCCTGGCTATTATGCATCACACATCATGGCATCCTTTCCATGCCAGTTGACTGCACTGTAAGGGCAACCTCTGGAGGCTGTGGCTCAGTCACACAGCTGGCAGAGGGAGATCCAAAGTGTATTAGAATATATGCTGACAATATCATGATAGCTACTCACCTGGCAGAGGGAGATCCAAAGAGAACAAGTCTAGAGATTCCCTATGCCAGGTTGGATGCTTCTGGGGCCTCTGAAGCATGGGAAACAACTGTACAGTACAACAAAACCTTAAAAACTCAAAAATTGCCTACACAAACAATTGCACAAATAAGGGGCAAACTCTGGCAAACTCTGGCTTATGTAAGTGGTCTGGAAGCAGTGCTGAAGGGCCCACACTTGTCTGAATGGTAGCTAAAGAACCAGAGCACCTCAAGAGCTGAGAATAGTACTAATACATAGTGTTGAAAGAATAGTAACAGTAAAATGAAATAATGTCAGAGGAAGTAAGAGAATAAATGAAAGGAGAGTAAAAAGATAAGGAGTGAAGGAAGAAAGAAATGAGGATTCCCCTGACATGCACACTCCATATGCATAATTCCTGGAATACAATCTCCTCTCTGCCTGCCACCATCTATTAAATCTTGGGAACTGTCTTAGACACCCCAGGATCTCCTCAGACCCCTGGAGTGACACCTGTAGTACTTATAGCCATAGTCACCCTCTTGTATTACCTTAGTCTTGATATTACAATTGCTGTTTGTGTGTCCTCTGATTTGATTAGTATGCACTGACTGGCACATTTGGCTCATACATGTACTCTGAGACTAGTATGCACTAACTCTAAGTTTGTTAATCCTGGTCCCATCTTGGAATCCCGGGTTCTTGACTTGACCTCAATCTTTACCCACTCTTGACTTCCTCAATCCCCAGACCAAGTCCCTGACTCTAGGTATCTGCCTTTTTCATATCTTGAACCCCAGAGCACAGCCCAGAGTTTCAGACATCTGAGTACACATAGATCAAGTCTGCCTTGTAAGGGTGTTGCTTTTCTAGAAGGCCTCCAAGTTAACAGTACCTGATAATAATGTTAAGTAAGGCCACAGCATCAGAACTACAGCTATAAGTATATTATATGCTATTTCTTTGACAACTTTTTGCCTTAGAAAAAGGCATTGTTCTATGTCTCAAACTTTTTTCCCTTAGAAATATTTATATTGAAAATAGCATAACACATTTCTCTGTCACTTTTTCTGATAGAAACAGGTTTTAGTACCAGTAGTGCTTGCTCCCAGTCTTTGGCAAGCACTTTTTCAATTGAGATTTCCTTTTTTTGTACAGCTTTGACAAATTTGAGGCATTCTATGTAAACAAATTTGTCAACCACCACACTAATGAAATCTGTTTTTAGACTTTGATTCTACATAACAAATATTAATTCTTTGTACAAAGCCACAAGTTTTTTATGACAGTCTAGAGATGTCAGAACTGTTGGTTGGTATAGAGCACAATGATGTTCCTATTATTTTTAAATGATCTAGATCAAAGATCATCTATTCTTCTACACTGTCTATCACAATTCTAAGCAACTCTATATGATCTAGTAGGTTCTGGTTTTGCTGATGTCCAGGGTGTTGCAGCTAATAACATGCAGCAGAGACAGAGTTACACTTAGACAAGTATGGGCAAGCTAGTATCATTGTGCTTCAGGATAAGATATATTTTGTATGGTAAAAATACATACCTAGTATTGTCATGCTTCAGAATAAGAAGATGAAAGCACTATGGGATGAAAAAATACTAGCTAGTGTCAGGTACTGCTGACTCAGGAGCCTTCTAGGTAAAGCAATGCCCTTACAAAGCAGACTTGTTCTACATGTACTTGGGTGTCTGAAACTCTGGGGCATGCTCCAGGGTTCAAGATGCAAAGAAAGGATAAACCTGGGGTCAGTGACTTGGTCTGGGAGTGGGGAAGTCAGAGAGTGAGGATGGGTTGGGGTTGAATTGAGAACCAGAGGTTCTAAGATGAGACCAGATTTAACAAAGTTAAAGTCATGAAGTGCATACCAGTCAAGTCAAAGAGCATGCAAACAGCAATTGTAATATCAACACTAAAGGAAAACAGGAGAGTGGCTATGACTATAAATACTGTGGGGCTGCTCTGGGGGTCCGAGGGGTTCCTAGAATGTCTGAGATGGTTCTTGAGATTCAATGAGTGGCAGCAGGGGCAGGGAGGCAACTGTATGCTGAAGATTGCACATGCAGAGCACATGATCAATTGGTATGATTGACTATGCACAGAATATATCCATTTACCCAGACAACTGGGTAATAATCAACACGTTCCTGTGTGGGATACCCAATGCAATGAGAGAGTCTCTCATTTGTGATGATGGGCTATCACCCAAAGTGAATACAGTAGAGGAATTTATAACGCATGCATTGCGCTATGAGCAAGCCTACAAAATCGCAAAACATTTTGAGCTGCATAGCTCAAAGACTTGACCGAAAAAAAGGCCTGAACCTCACAGGGTAGGCACCTTCTGGGCATACTGAAAGGAAATGGTGGATAATATGAACCCTTAGTTTGTAGTAAGAGCAGCACCTCAACAGGAGTGATGCTTCTGGAGTAACCGCCTGGCAGATCAGAGGGACCCATTGGCACAGGACCCTCAGAGGGGCCCACGTCAAGAGGATGCTCGACTGCAACAGGTGGCTGACATGGCCAAGATGCCAAATAGGCTGCTGCAGATTGAGGGGCAACTCACTCTTTTGCGGCAAATAAGTGCTTAAAATGTGGCTGACCTGGGCATTTCGCAAATGCATGCCCAGAAAGTGGTGAATGGCCAGTGGCTAAGCCATGTGCATATGTATGTGTGACTCACACCACTATCCCTGATGTAGAAGGGATAGATTCAGGTAATGAACCTGACATGGAATATGATGAAGTGAATAACCTCAGTAACAATGCACCAGAGAATGGGACCGCCTCTGTTACAGATGAGTTGTCAGAGGACAAGTACGTTGAGGTCAACATGTATGACAACAATTACTATGCCCAGGA
This sequence comes from Macrolepiota albuminosa, assembly GCA_027475525.1. NCBI lineage: Eukaryota > Fungi > Basidiomycota > Agaricomycetes > Agaricales > Agaricaceae > Macrolepiota > Macrolepiota albuminosa. Next base: position 1,650,173 of record JAMWFC010000077.1, on the reverse strand, counting down.
GTCAGATTCAGAGTTCATGGGAGCTCTGACAGACTACCCAGCCAGCATACTAGACCGACCAGTAGGAGCAGCCAATGTGAAAGTGTATAAGGTACACCTTCGTAAGGCTCTGGAGACACTGGTGAGACCAGTGCTAAAGTGCAAGGACAAGGAGTGCCTTGCATCATATGTAGAGGTGAATGGCCACAAGGCATGGACCTTGTGGGATTCAGGAAGTATGACTACTGGGGTGACACCTCACTTTTGTCAAGTGCACAATATCTATGTTAGTGAGCTGAAGGAGCCACTACTCCTTCAGTTGGGCACTGTGGGCAGTTGAGCTGCAGTACAGTTTGGTATACAGGCAAGTATTGCCTGTGTGAAATTGAGAACTAAAGAGTACCTGGATGTAGTGAATTTTGATCGCTATGACATGATTATAATGAGGAAGCACAATGTCCTTCTTGACTTCAAGAAGAATGAGATAGTGGTGGATAGCAATGCCATCCCTGCCATATGAGTGACCATGGACAATGGCAATGGACGTCTCCATCAACACCATGCCACAGAAAAAAAGATGCTAGTCAGGTGACACTGATTAGACAGTGGCAGTAAAGCACCTACCATGGAGGATGGAGAGGATGAGGAGCAAGCTCATGTGAGCTTGCCAGCAAATAGTCCAGTGTTGATGGTGCTGGAGAGCAAGGCTGTAGAGTACAAACATACTTTGAAGAGGGGGGAAAGCCCCAAGATAAAGTGTAAAAGGCAGAGTAAGCCTGAGGACAAGAGGCCTCAGCACATGACAAGCATGAATTGCCAACTGACGTCGTCTTGAGTCAAGGTTGAAGACCTTGTGGCAGATGACAAACAGGAAATGATGGAGGACAAAACATCCTCCACACAGACAAACCAGTCAATCTGAGATTGACCTGTACTTCATCCCACTTTTGAATGGGTGTTTGACCCACGGATGCCTGCTGAGTGGAATGAATTAGTGGCATCAATGTATGTGTGGAATGGACCATGCTGGATGCCAAAGGAGGAGTCATATCATCAGGCTAGTGATGATAAGATATTACCACCAAGTGAGGTGTTTTTTGACAGATTGTCTGTAATGTTGTGGAAAAGTAAAAAGAATGTGCCTGTGTGATTGCACATGCTAGATGAGAGTGAGCTGAGGATTACTGCCCTCAAAGAGAAGTACACCTGCCCCGTCATATGAGCAAAGTTACCCAGGTGCCCTCACCTAGATGCAGACCCAAAAGGCAAAGGTAAAACCACTGGTTTTATGGAGAAGGATATTCCAGACCTGTGGTTGCAGTGGCAGCAGGAATTTGGGAATATTCTGAATGGAACCAAGGAGGAATTACCTCCTTGGTGAAAGGTCAACCATGAAATCAACCTTATTGATGAGAATAAGGTATATAAATACCATCTGCCATGATGTCCAATGGCGCTGCAGCAGCAGCTCAGAGACAAGATCAATTGGTACTTGAGAGCCTACTGATGGGAAGCCTGACCGGCATTCCAAGCTGCACCACTATTGTGCATCCCAAAGAAAGATGGTACCCTGAGGACTGTGTTAGATGCTCACCAATGCAATGACAACATAGTAAAGGACATTACACCACTTCCAGATCAGGAAGTGATTTGAGAAGACGTGGCCAGAGCAAAGTTCAGGTCAAAAATTGACCTGACAGATGCATATGAGCAAGTGAGAATTGCTTGTCTAATATTCCAAAAACAGTGTTCTCGTCAATCACGGGAACATATGTTAGCAACATCATGCAGATAGGAGACTGTAATGCTCCTGCAATGTTTCAGAGGCTGATGACCTCTATCTTCTGAGATGTCATTGGAAGGTTCATCCATATATATTTGGATGACATATTCATATATTCCAATTCAATCAAAGAACACAAAGAGTATCTTTGTGTTATTTTTGAGTAACTGAGGTCCAATCTACTGTACCTCAAATGGAAAAAATGTGAACTATATGCCAAGACAGTAGATTGCCTTGGGCACAAGATAGACAGTCAGGATATTTACCCTGACCAGGACAAAATTGATCACATACACAAATGGCATGTGCCCTGCAATTATAATGATGTCTAACAATTTGTTGGACTGATAAACTATATCGGCAACTATCTGCCCAATATAACAGCATATACTGGACCTCTGATGTCCATTACTCAGAATGGAGCTCCATTTATATGGAGACCTATACACCAGCATTGCTTCAAGATGATCAAGAAGATCTGCTTGAAGACACCAGTCATTTGGCCAATAGATTCCAGGCATGATGAGCCAATTTGGCTCATCTGTAATGCCTCCAAGACTGGAGTTGGAGCAATATATGGCCAGAGAAGTTCCTGGCAGAATTGCCATCCAGCAGGGTTTATGTCAAGGAAATTCACCTTGTCACAACAGAAATATGCAGTCCATGAGCTAGAAACGCTGGTGATACTTGAGACACTCCTCAAGTAGGAAGACAAATTGATGGGATATAAGATCCACATCATTATGGATCATAAAGCACTTGAGTTTTTCAAGACTCAAGCAATGCTGGTGGATTGACTATATGTCCCAATACAACTTTGACATCACATATGTCAAAGGAGAATTGAACAAGGTAGCTGACTGTCTCTCAAGATATTTTGAGAGCAATAGAGCTGGTGAACACTATAAGACACATGACTATATCAATGTGGATATTTGTATTGACCCCCAAGGCAATGATCTACCATATCATTGCTACAAAGAAGTGAAAGAACATGTAGTAGAGCTTTGAGCCATGCAAGCAAACAAACTTTGATGCAGTCGACACTTGCAAGAGCGGCAAGAGGCCCAAGACATAGAGGCTGAGCAACTAGAGCAGGCTCAGCCAAAGGTGATGGTAATGCCAAGTCACAGCACAACAGGCAGTGGCCTTGGACAGTATGGCCAAGACATTATGCTCCCCAACGTGTTATCACCTGCAGGAGAGTATCCTGACTCTCCTGTGCCTCAAGCTAATAAGTTCCTACAGAATGTATTTAGGAACTATAGTCACGATGCATTCTATGCTGATATTTGGCAGAATGCTGCTGCTCACTCATGGTTCAGCATGGATGAGAAAGGACTGATTTGGATAATGAATATTTGAGGATGCAAAGTGGTGTATTTGCCACACAACCAAATGATGATCACCCAGATTGTTACTCAAGCACATGAGACTGTTGGTCATTTTGGAACCAACAAAACAATGGAATACCTGAGGCAGTGGTACTGGTGGCCACAAATGCAGAAAGAAGTTATGAGCTTCTGCCAGACTTGCAAGGCTTGCTAGCGGTCAAAGACTAGCAATAAGAAGCTAGCAGGGAAGTTGCAATCCCTGCCAATCTCAACAAAACCTTGGGACTCCATTGGAATGGATTTTGTTGGCTCACTTTCCAAATCCAAAGGTTATAATTACCTTTGAGTGGTGATTTGCCACATGACCAGTATGGTGCACTTGATACCAGTGCACATGACCATTACTGCATCAGAATTATCCTGGATATACTTAAAGGAGATTGTAAGGCTGCACGGTCTTCTGAGCTCAATTCTGAGTGATAGAGACATAAAGTTTACATCTCACTTGTGGCGGGAGCTCCACAAGCTCTTGGAAGCTAAATTGCTGATGTCAACCTTGTTCCATCCACAGACAGATGGACAGACAGAGCAAGCAAATAGGGATATTTTGTATGGTAGTTCAACTGGACCAATGCAACTGGGTAGATAGGGTACTGCTGACAGAGTTTGCTATCAACATGAGTGTGTTAGAGACCACAAAATATGCCCCATTCAAGCTCAATGGAGAATACATGCCCTCCATGCTGTGGGAACTCAGAGAAGACAGAGTCGTTTACAAAGAGGTGAAGGACTTTGCATGAAAAGTGTTGGAGAATCTAGCCAATGCGCACAATGCTATTATTGCAGTACATGTCGTACAGGCATGACATGCAAATAATAGATGGAGTAATGAACCTGAGCTAATGCCTGGTACATTAGTATACTTGTCAACCAAGAATTTAAATTTTCTGAAAGGGAGGGTGAGAAAGCTGTGCCTGAAATTCATTGGACCGTACAAGGTCTTGGTCATGGAACCAAGCACATCAAACTATGTTCTAGAGCTGCCTGCAGCTCTGCAAGCACATCAGATCATGCCTAAGTTTCATGTGTCGTTATTTAGGCAATATAATGCAAATAATGATGCTATGTTTCCTAATCAGGTGATGCCCAAGACATATGATTTTGGTGCCAGTAACAAACAGGAGTGGTTTGTCAAAGAGATTCTAGGCCATTGATAGCAGGAAGGAACGCACCTCAAATTCGAGGTATGATGGAGTGCTGGTGATATGACATAGGAGTTATATCACACATGTGCCAAGTTGGCAGTGTTGGATCATTACTTGAAGCTGCAAGACATGAAATGCCCAAGTCAGCTTGCTAAGCACTCATGTGCTTAGCCTGATAACTGTGATAAGATCTAGACCAGATCATTTGGTTGTCATATAGATAAGATGGAGTTGGTCCTCCATCTAATGAGATAGTGTGGATCACAATGCAGATATGGTGGTCAGATCAGGTTATGTAACCTGATAATGGGGAATTTTATTGTGTTTTTTTCCACTGACAAACTTCCATGTTTAGTAGTACCATGTCGTACCCTTATCAGTGTATGACCAGTGAGCTGCAGCCTCAGAACCCACAGGGTTCTGGAGGAGGGAGGGATTGCCCCCAGCAACAAAATCAACAGCCTGTGATGATGCTGAGTGTGGTGTCGTATACTATGGTGTCCCAGTTTAGGCAGAACCCAGCTCAATTTGGACAACCTCCACAATTTTTTCCGCCCTTCTTCCAAATGCCATACTTCTCAAGACCAGCTGGCCCTGGACAGGTATGTGGGATATGCCAATGCCAATGCCAATGCAGCAGATGCAGACCCAGAGTGCAAGTACACTCCTTTTGGATGAGAAAGCACTAACTGCACCACAGGTAGCACCCATAGACATGGACAATGATGTGGGGCATCAGCCACAAGGAAAGAGTGAGGTGGTGCTACCTTGACAACAACATGATAGAATGCTGTTCCCACGAGACTCATATAGAAGAGACCAGAGGTGATCACCTCTGAGGAGTGCCTTGGGAAGTAGTAGGGTGCAGGCAAGATGAGCCAGCATTGAGAGTACAAAATCAAGGTCAACCCCAGCCTTGAACACCATCTCAACAAGCATCTCCGTCTCCTCATTGTGCACCATCTTCCATGGTGCTTGTCATACACAAAAAAAAGAAAAGGAGATCAGAACACCTTCAGAGGTGCTGGACCCTCAGGCAGAGGCTGTCTGGAGATGACTCATTTCTGCCAGACAGCAAGTGCTGCTAGTGATGACACCAACTGTGGTTGGGTGCGCTGGACATATATGTAGTACAACACTGTCTCTAGTGCCTGGCATATGTAGTTGTGAGGAGTCCCAACAGAGTTCTGGTGTGATTGAGCAGATGTGATAGAACAATGCACTAGATGATAGTGCCTTAGGTGCTATCTAGCAAATGGTAAGCACTGTAGCTTAAGCAAAGATAAAGAGAAAAAGATGAGTAGCACAGCGTAATGTGCCTGTAGGTGGCACCGTAAACAACAAAGATGAGATAGACAAAGCTAACACCTAACTTAGTGACAAAGTCAGGCAGAGCTAGCACAATTTGAATGCTAAGTGTCACTGGATGCTCAAGAGGTTATAATTCTCTTCATGTACATATGAAGTAGCTATCTTATATACTATGCACTACTGTGTTTTCCAAGACAAGTCCATCTGCAGTGCTACCTCTTAGCACCTCTCCTTGTGGTTTCCTCTAATGGTGACCTGTCAACAGCAACCTGTAGCACATGGATAACAGTGACCAATAGCATTATGACCCACAGCAACCAATGGCAACTCTAAATTGACTTTACTCTTAATATAATTCCAATTGGCCAGGCTGTTTCAGGGTATGGTCAGAAAATCAATCAACAGACGCCATGAGTGCTAATATCAGCGCTACTCATTGTATCAATTCCTGCCAGGTCCGGATGTCAGATTTAAGTATATCCTGTGCCACCATCATTGATTCTTTTAGACTTCTGATTGAGGTGCCTCGTCAAATGGCAGCACCTACTGCTGACCTCTTCTGGAAGTGATCAGGGTTTGGTCAGAGTCCACCTCCCATTGTTGTGTTAGCGCTATACATTCTGAGCCTCCTTGGTCCTTGAAATAGATGAATGGAGTGTGCTGAAGGACTGGTAACTAGTAATTAGAGTAGATGGATAAGTCCTGCAATAGAGCAACAGAGCTAGGGCTGCTCTGTACCCAAACTGGTTGCCAGAATCTGCATTTCTGGCAGACCCTGTGGCCCAGGTAGTGATTACTGGCCTCCTGGATGAGGTTGTTATGCTTCAGCAGCATAACAACAATACCATCAAGACATTCACAAACACCATAAAGAAGCATTCATCATTGTCTGAGGAGCAGCCTGAGGCAAAACGCCTCAGAGCACATAATGTAGGACCAGAGGTTAGGTCACAGGAAGCAGGCAGATCAGAGGTGCAACAGGCACCTATAAGGCAGAAGGAAGCCAGAAAACTCATGCCAACACCGTCCAAGCTGCATGATGAGCTTGTGGAGGTTGACACCCATTTATGAGGTTTATTCTTGTCAACACATGTGCCCTCTCTGCAGTTGGGGACAAAGCAGCAGGATGAGGTGTCTCTGTCAGCTGTTGAGTTCAGAGCAGATGTGCCATGAGGAGCAGACAGAGCGGTGATGCAGTTTATGGCAGTGGTGCAGTTTAAAGCACCACTGAGGGTATATGAGTCCAGGGTCCCAAGAGAGGATACAAGAATGGATGACAAAGCAGAGGGATGGCTCCTGACATTAGCCGTGCTCAGTCTGGATGGACCAAGCAATAAAAGTGATTATGGGGAGTCATCTGATGAGACTCCCTCTGAAGGAAAGACCCCTGCTAAATGCTGAGTGTGTTTAGAGAAGAACTGCAAGAAGGAAGCTTAGAGGAAGCATGAGGCTGCCTGGCAGACAAAAGTCAATAAAGACCAGGAGGAGCAGCCACAGGCTGTATTATCCTAGATGGCCTGGATGTGTTCATCAATGGGATGACTATTAAACGGTCAAATTGGTTCTATGGCAGGGCATTAGACTGTCATTTTTACTACTCCCAGCTCACAAACACTGTGTTTGTGAGTGATGAGGCCTTAGCAGTGAAGACGTTTGAGGAGGAGAAGGAAGAGAAGTATATGCATACTTCAAAAGAGATTGACAAGGTGGTCCCAAGAGGATTTCTGATGAATCCCCAGCAGTTGCAAAAGCTCTATGAGCTTTCCCAGAACAAATTCAAGTCAGTGTCATTGCGCACTGAAGCTGACTACCTGCTGTGTGAATTTCAGTGCATCAGTATCAATTACTACACCTCCCTGCGGGATAGGACAATGGCTCTGGTGTGTGCACCAGAGTACAAGCACATTTTGCCTCCCCTGGACCTCTCATCTCACCACATGAACATAGTGGTGATGCTGACACCAGAAGGGTATTTGCATTGGAAGAACCAAGCAGAGAGACTGTTTTTCATGCTGACTGGGTTTAATTCCAAAGGTATACATTTCATCTTTGACCTTAACAAGCTGGTGCAGAATGTGTGTCAGGGGACTCCTCATTTCTTCCTTTTCTCACTCCTATCTCTTCACTCTCCCTTTATTCATTCTCTTATTTCTTCTGACATTATTTTATTTTACTGTTTCTATTCTTTCAACACTATCTGTTAGTACTACTCTCAGCCCTTGAGGTGCTCTGGTTCTTTAGCTACCATTCAGACAAGTGTGGGCCCCTCAGCACCACTTCCAGACCACTTACATAAGCCAGAGTTTGCCAGAGTTTGCCCCTTATTTGTGCAATTGTTTGTATAGGCAATTTTTGAGTTTTTAAGGTTTTGTTGTACTGTACAGTTGTTTCCCATGCTTCAGAGGCCTCAGAAGCATCCAACCTGGCATAGGGAATCCCTAGACTTGTTCTCTTTGGATCTCCCTCTGCCAGGTGAGTAGCTATCATGATATTGTCAGTATATATTCTAATACACTTTGGATCTTCCTCTGCCAGCTGTGTGACTGAGCCACAGCCTCTAGAAGTTGCCCTTACAGCTATGCCCTTGATTCCCCACAGGAGCTCAGTGCACTACAAACTACATATTGTGGTCACAGTCTATGTCAGCCTTCTTGGCCAGGACAGTCTCTATGTGCTAATCTTGTGGGGGTGCCACAGCAGGCAGAGGTCGCCTGCTTCCTACTTTATGGATACTATGATGTTTGTAGAGGTTAGCAGTCTTAAGAAACTGTCATACCTTATGGTGTATGCCACAAGCTCCTTGATATTGTTGACCTCTGGGGACAGTCCATCTTCACAAATCAGATAGCGGTGTATATCTGCTGGAATACCATTCAAGAATATTTTGAGCATAGTGTACCCATCTGGGTATACTGCCATGTTCTGGGCATGGTTATTAAGGATATTATAGAACCCTTGCATATCCAACTTCTCAGTGTACTTTGTAGACTAGAAGTTCTGCCTTGCATCCTGTAACATTGAGGGGTGTACAAATTGATTGTAAAGTCCTGTTAGGATTCCCTTGAATGTCTAGTCATACTGGACCTGATTGATGTGCAATACTGCTTGTCAGAACCAACTCATGGCCTCTCTGGCCAAGAACTTGGGCAAAACAAAAATTCATTCTTATTGCATATGGTCTCCACCATATAAGCATTGTACTGCCCTGGTTTTGAAAAAAATTGATTCTCCTGGCCTTGTGTCATGAATTAACAATGCATCTTGTCAATGGGCTTAGTGCCCTCAAATACAATGCCCTGATCATCAACAAGAGATTGTCCCTTAGTCCTGAGATTGCCATTGTGCATCCATTGATACATGACTCAGTTGCTCAACGTCTCTGCTATTGGCACACATAGCATCACAGATGCCTCGCTCTCCACCTGTTGTACTGGCTTGCCCATCCAGACCTAAAATGTCTGCTCTAGTGTCTCAATTATACATGTGAGGTGGCTCCTCATGCCATCCTTGTCTTGCTGGAATATAAAATATACTCACCAGGTTTGCCTTAGGCACCTCCTGCACCCATGCTAATGCCTCCAGTAGCTCAACTCTGACATCTTGATTATGGCATGCCAAGCATTGCTCAGATGTGTGGCTCCAGGGATTTGATATCCCCAATTGCCTTGTGGCTTTATGCTGCAGATACATCTGGAATTCCAAGGAGAGAACTCTCACTATCAAATCAGTATATTTAGTACTGAATACAATGGGCACTTTATGCTCTTGTTGCCTAAGTGCTACTATATGCATAGAAGCATAATGCTTGAGTCATGCCTGAGTGGCATCACCTCTGGATGTAGATCCCAGAACACCTGCAAGTGCATGGTGTAAGTGGTTTTCAATCAACTACTGTTCCTCTGCTCCAGCATCATTGTCAGTAGATGACTCAGCAATCTCTTCTGGCAGATCATCAACCTTCTGAACCTCTTCTATGACAAGAATGTATGGAAAGCAATTTTTTGCAGTTTCTGCTTCATGGGTTGCAGCCTCCTTCAGTACCTCCTCTATGCAGGCTTCTGCTATTCTGGTGGGCATCAAGCCCACTGCAGCCCATCTGGCCTCAGTATTCTAGTTTGGAGACATATATTCCCCAGTCCGTACTGACAAGTTGGTGCCTCCTAAGACACCTGGGGTACCTGCTGACTGCCTGGCCTCATCAGGGGGCCCTTTGGAAGCCAGCCAGTCAGACCGTCAAAGTCCTCCTGGTGGCTAAATAACTGAGAGAGTTAATCCCCCTAGCATCTTATTTTATAGCCATTGCTGGCCTTCATGCTGCAAGCTCTCAGCTCTTCAGGCCTTACTCTTATTCCTGGACAGGTCAGTGCTCTGACCTCAATCTCGAGCCTTGGGCCCTGACTGGCCCACATTGGATGTCTGCATGTCCTGAGTGTTGTGAGTGTTCTGCCCACTGTTAGTGGTGACTGCAGGTATAGAGTTACTCATCAATCTCCTGTTTGAAATTTGCATGGTGTGGCTGTGCAAGAAGCTTGAGAAGCTGATAGAGTTCTGTCAAAGAACTCTGCAGCTGACGTTGGATGCTAGGCAATAAATCCTAGCTGGTGGATTCAAAAAAATGTAATGAAGTTACAATGTTGTGAGAGCTTAGAGTTCACATTACACAGAATCAGACCAGTCTGGTCTATTGACTATGTAGAATGAATATAAAATAAGCTGCTTTATAAGCAGCAGATAGGTATGTATTTATATATATATATATAAATAAAATTATATTATAATAAATATAATGCAATTTTATCTAATTCTATTAACTAAAAGCTATGTGGCCATGGCCACATAGCGCACTACGCTACACAGAGTATGGTTTATCACAGTATTAAATAAGACAAAGACAACTATAGTGACAAATTGTAAGCTTTCCTTGAACATAATTCTTAAGGGCTTCTTGCTAGGACTATTCTTTAGAAGCTCATGACACAATCTGAGAGTTTAGGTCCAAGCTCATCCTTTCAAGAAGCTGGAAATAGTTAGAACATGGCATTCCCAAGGCACATAGCTAAACTTCAAGTACAAAGTGCTCTAAGTCATAAACTGTTGAAATAATCCAAGGTCAGGATCTCTGTTATATTTCCCTGAAGGAGTAGGCTTAATGAGAGTCTAATATGATTCTCTTTTCTTTTTATGAAAACATCAAGGCTCTCTATCATTCATCTCTTATATTGTCTGTTCATCTCAAAAAGAAGGATATGGGCTGTGCTCACTACTGCTATACTCATGAGATGAGCTAGACTTAGATGCTAAGTCTCTATCCTCTTGGATTCTTTGGAAAGCATGGCCCAATGCACTGTTTGCTCCAATATATATACTGGGGTCCCTCTTTCCAGCATTTTTATTAAACTTCTTGTTCCAAGTCAAATTGCTGGCCTCAATACTAAGGTGAGGTATTAGAAATGTGTTCCATGCATCTTTACTATGCATCCCCCTTCAAAGCATCTATCTGCTTACATCTACTGCAGCTCTAGGAACTCTACCTGCACCATGCCTGCCAGAGATGATGAAGTAGCTAGCTGGCTAAACTCTGCCTATCCTGATGAGTGCAAATCTTGCCTGGCCACATGGAATGTTGATGAGAAATAATAGATGTATTACTACCTGCCTTTTTCTCCTGGCTTTCTACCCACCATTTTCATAGATCCTTGTCTCAAGAAGTCAGTGGAGTTAAGATTCATCACTAAAAATGGTGATGTAGATCAGCAGACTTAAAAGAATATCTTTTATGCATGGAGAGCCCCCTCTAGTCTAAAAGTTCAGAGCACTAAATACTATCATGCCTGTCAGGCAATGAAGAAGACCAGTCAGTTACCAGGTGCTTTGCTATATAATCACTCCTTACAAGTAAATTTAGGTATGTCTTGCAGGCACTCCAATCACCATGGTGCCCATACATGACATAACAATTATGCTGATCAGTGCTCCACTTCACCTGTCATGCATAGTGAGGAATCAATGTCCCATCATGCCCAAGAGATACCCAACTGTTACAATAATAACCAGCATAATTACATCATCCACAGCCATACTTCTCTTTATGATTCAGATAACCTCAAGGAGAGAGTAGAGTTGCTAAAAAACTTACCTAAGGCTCCTATGGCAAACACCCAACTCTCTTCATGCTGAGAGAGAAGAAGAATGATATGTGACATGGTAACCCATTAATAAGGTTTAACTCTTACAAATTTCTCTTACTTCTTCCTTTCACTTCCTTGAACTTTTGAACAAATACTTAGTACAAACACCTCCTCCTATGGTTCATCTGGAGGGCATATGTAGCAGAGTTGTGATAATTGCCTACTCAGTCACACCCAACTACAGCAGGTTCTTTGATTATTGACCTCCTCTTATTTATAATTACCAAATTATCTACAGTTACACCTAATATAAAAAGTCTAGTAGACTGTGTATTAGGCAGCTTTTCACAATATTAGGACTTAACCCAGTAATGTGAATCAAGTAGTTTACTTTAGGTAAAAGTAGCCCAACTGAAATTGAACTGATCTTTCAGTTTATTTCAACTGCTCAATCTCACAGAATACATGGGGCAAGTGTGTATATATGCATGTGCACTTTGTAAAAGCATTGTATAAGTTTAATTGATTTATTTTGAATGGACTTAAAAAGTGCACTCAAAAATGGGCCAAATAGTATTATTACTAACCTAAAGTCAATGAATTTACTTGTAGGCCTAAGTAGTCCACTCCCTGGAGACTCTGAGCCATGGCAAGTAGGTTGCTTGGCCCGAATCTCCCAATTCCATCCTTTTTTTATACAGTGCACCACACTTAGAAGCGACCCATCAGGGCCAAGCGTAACTTTTGGAATTATACCCCAGCAAAAAAAATTAGGAAGGAAGTAGGGTAGAATATGCGTAAAAATGAAAAAACCAAAATTTTCCCTATCACGTGACTAAAATCCAGTTTTTGGGGAAAAAAAAATCAAACATAGAGGCCCTGAAAAATGATCTATATACCATTGTAAGGCCCAGCAAACGTGTCACGCAGGCCAAACATCAATGAGCTGACTGTGCCAATGGTTTTGGCCCCAGTTTCTCAGATGATCCCATCGACACTTTGACAGATTCTGATTATGCTTTGGCATCAGATTTGGATGATGAGATAAAGCATTCTGGCACGGTGTTTACATTGATTGAGAATGGCAGGGAAGATCTGGCATTTGAAGAGAATGAGAATGAGGACATGCAGGATCTTGAAACTTACATTGCCCACAGTGTAGTGGGTGTCACTGTGCATTACAATGCTGTATTGACCTGCTGTGAGCCCTCTAATTAAAGTAACAATGAAAGGGACTTGCTCTCAAAGTCAAAAAGCATCGCCTACTTGCCATGCTTCCTACTTTCATGAGATGTAGCCGTTCTTCCTGTGCTAAACAAAATAAAGATCTCCAGGAGGCAGCTGTTGGAAGCTGAAAAATTGATGAGTTCTTCAGGTGGCAATCACCATCCCTGGTATCCAGCTCACATGCTCCAAATGCAACTGAAAGTATGGCTCATGGGTTTTTTATGCTGCTGGCAGAGGATTCTGTTGAAGAAGATTGTGTGTATTCTGAATGATTGCAAATGATTAGCTTATCTGACAAATGACATTGCTCAGCACTCACTGATGTACAGGTTGTGAATTCCTATGATGAGTGGTGGAATTGGATTGAGAATTAGGGCAGTTCAAAAGTATAAATATCATCACTGTGTTCCTGCAAACATTATGATGTCTCTAGATATCTATATAGAATGCGACAAGGCCTGGGAAAAAAATGTGATTACCAAGGCTGACCAAGAACCTTCCTTTTAGGATAATAACATAAGAGTTGGCTCATTTCAGCATTAGAAATGCTTAGAAAATTCAGATAAAATCACTGAAAAATCAGAAAAAATTCGAGGCCTACTGATACACTGACTTGAGTTTTTCTGAGATTTATAAATGCTTAAAGAAATCTGAAAAATTCAAGAAAAATTCAATTTAGCTTACAATAATGCTCTGAGAGTTGAGGCAAACTGGGATTGAGCACTGAGTTGTGGAAGACCGAGGCCTTGACCGAACGAAGTGAGGTTGAGGCTGGGATTAAGCATTGAGTTGTGAAGACCGAGGCCTTGACCGAACGAAGTGAGGTTGAGGCTGGGATTAAGCATTGAGTTGTGAAGACCGAGGCCTTGACCGAACGAAGTGAGGTTGAGGCTGGGATTAAGCATTGAGTTGTGAAGACCGAGGCCTTGACCGAACGAAGTGAGGTTGAGGCTGGGATTAAGCATTGAGTTGTGAAGACCGAGGCCTTGACCGAACGAAGTGAGGTTGAGGCTGGGATTAAGCATTGAGTTGTGAAGACCGAGGCCTTGACCGAACGAAGTGAGGTTGAGGCTGGGATTAAGCATTGAGTTGTGAAGACCGAGGCCTTGACCGAACGAAGTGAGGTTGAGGCTGGGATTAAGCATTGAGTTGTGAAGACCGAGGCCTTGACCGAACGAAGTGAGGTTGAGGCTGGGATTAAGCATTGAGTTGTGAAGACCGAGGCCTTGACCGAACGAAGTGAGGTTGAGGCTGGGATTAAGCATTGAGTTGTGAAGACCGAGGCCTTGACCGAACGAAGTGAGGTTGAGGCTGGGATTAAGCATTGAGTTGTGAAGACCGAGGCCTTGACCGAACGAAGTGAGGTTGAGGCTGGGATTAAGCATTGAGTTGTGAAGACCGAGGCCTTGACCGAACGAAGTGAGGTTGAGGCTGGGATTAAGCATTGAGTTGTGAAGACCGAGGCCTTGACCGAACGAAGTGAGGTTGAGGCTGGGATTAAGCATTGAGTTGTGAAGACCGAGGCCTTGACCGAACGAAGTGAGGTTGAGGCTGGGATTAAGCATTGAGTTGTGAAGACCGAGGCCTTGACCGAACGAAGTGAGGTTGAGGCTGGGATTAAGCATTGAGTTGTGAAGACCGAGGCCTTGACCGAACGAAGTGAGGTTGAGGCTGGGATTAAGCATTGAGTTGTGAAGACCGAGGCCTTGACCGAACGAAGTGAGGTTGAGGCTGGGATTAAGCACTGAGTTCTCTATACATACTTGGAGCCCTAACCGAACAAAGTGAGGTTAGAAGTGAGGTTGAGGCTGGGATTAAGCACTGAGTTCTCTATACATACTTGGAGCCCTAACCGAACAAAGTGAGGTTAGGGTGGAGGCTTACTTGAGAGGGGTTTACAAAATTCGTGCCAAAGGCATGAATCGTAGCTCGTGCTTCAGAACTCTCAGTAGAAATCACGTCATTGCTTAGTTAATATACCAAATGGAGTCATATCAAGGGCCATCAGCTTATATAATGATGGCTCAGGGTTCTAAATCCAGTTTTTGAGTGAAAAAAAAATTCAAACTTAAAATTTCAAGGAAGTGTTGTGATAACTCGAAAGCTCTTCTCAATCCAAGTTAATTCTGGTAGTTTTCATATTTTTATCTTCATTTTTCAAGGTGGTATAAAGTTTCTAATTTTTGGGGTGCCAAGAGGTCAGTTTTGAGCATGGTGCACTGTACCCTTTCTTCTTGTGCATGGACCAGCGCATTTTCACGTGATAACCATGCGTCGTTGGGTTCTGCCCAGTTTATCAAGTTCCCGGGGCTGGGCAACGGTAGGGAATGTAATGGATTTTGGATCGGAGGTGCGGATTGATGGCCTGCCAACGGGTGATGGCAGCTTTGATGGGAATTGGAGCTTGGAGCTTATACAGTTGTGGACAGTTAAATACGACAACTTTGACATCTCAATAAGGACAATTATCTGGGTCAAACCAACTCCAGGTCTGAACTCAGGATCTCAAAATATGTCAAAAAACAACCCTCCAAAGTTTTTCCCACAACATTTTTAGACAGCCAAATTTTTGAGGATAATTTATTGAATAGGGACTGCTACTTTTGGTAATTCTAGTCCAATACTGCTTCAATCGACATCATCGCACTCTGAGAAACTTGACCATTGGTTGCAAATAGCCCATGCTGCAGCCTTGCCACTAAGACCCCTGCGATAAGCATTCATGAATCACCAAGAATGGTTGATAAAGCGACAAATCACTTCTGCCAGGCAGCTGTCAAGATATTTACAAGCCAATTCCTTTGCCTCTGCAAACCCACTTTTTACATGCTTAATCCTTATTACATCAACTTGACACTCACCTCATTTGTTGTTTGTCTTCTTTACTGTGTACAAGGACCAATCTGGGTCCTGAGGATCTTCACTGTGTGCCATTGCCAAATCAACCATTTTCCTGCCAAGATCTTTGTCATCCCAGCATGCATCATCACTTCCAATCACAATGTTGTCTTCCTCCTATATGAATCTGCTCTGTTCTCCTCATCTGAGTTGAGTGGCTCCCATTCTGATGCAGCCTGATCAACAGATGTTTCCTATATGAATCTGCTCTGTTCTCCTCATCTGAGTTGAGTGGCTCCCATTCTGATGCAGCCTGATCAACAGATGTTTCGGTGGCACAGCTAACTTTGTTGTGCTTTGGGACAGAATTTGGGTTAGCTAGATTGTTATGAAGCCCAGTGGTGTTGCGACGGTATTTTGCAGAATGTCTTGGTGCCATTTTGCAGCTGAAGTGGGGAAGGATCTGTTTTTTTGTTGATTTTTGATATATTTTTAAGTTTGATTTTGGACTTATAATCAAAATTTTTTTATTGGATTCATAGTCCATGCAACAAACGCTGTCGATTGGCATATTTTATATATTTTTCTCAATTTTTTTAGCGAGTTGGCCAAATTTTTGAGTTAAAATTCATAAAATTGAAAAAATACAAAAAAGTGCTCGTAGAAATTGAAGGAGAATGTCTAAAGGAGTGTATTCTGACTATTTTCTGGGGCCGCAACTGATTGTAGGAGGCTACCTAATTGGGTCAAAAAAGTTGGTCGTGTTTTGCTGTCCACAACTGTACCATCCCTGCCGAGCACCGCCACCTATCGGCTGTTGCCGTCTTATCAATCCTTCGCTTCCCTCACTGCGCATTTACTGCTCGTTGACTTGGTACTCGTCTTTTTACTCAGTCTGGGGTGGTGTTTTTGGTAAGCCTCTCCGAGTCTATGGTCTTCGACTCCCACGCTTACAGGTTTCAGTGGGCTTTTCGGGTATATTGGAGCTTTTTCTGGCCTTATTGTGTGCCTCAAGGGAGGCAGACGTATCACCAGTTCTATAGTGAGGCTCTAATCTCGTGTGACGAAATGCTACTCTATTGGGTAGACTTCCGTTACATGTACATTACTAAAACAGTAGGACTCACTATCTACATAATACTTTAATTATATTGATAATATATGGAAGTGGACTCCTGGAGCTGCTGACAAAGTTGCGATGTCAAGGTGAAACAAATGATTGTCAACTTGCAAGGGGACCAAGTTGAGTATCATGTATTCACTCTCTCTCAACGTCTTTGGAGATACTAGACTTAGCAGAAAACTATTCAAAAGGGTAATACGATGTACCAGGAGGCGACAGGAGGCAGTGTTACCAAAGCAGTGTCATTTGTAATGGGTGAACTTCGCAAATCCTGATCATATGGTAGAATCTCGGAACATTGCCGGCCCCCGAGCTAAAAGCATTCCACTAATTCGGCACATCAAAAGATATATCGAGCATTCTTCATATGAAACAATCAAGTCCTTGATTGGCTCAGACTTCCCTCAAGTACTATGTAGATAGTGAGTCCTACTGTTTTAGTAATGTACATCAATAAAACCCTCCCCGAATTCTTTTGTCCCCAGCCGATATCATCTTCGATAGTTGTGATATTATATCAGTTTTCTGACTCTACGGGGAAGAGTGCAGTAGGACAAATTTTGATTGATACAAGCTGACTTTATAAAAAGAGTGTAAGGTATGAACAGAAACAACCCATGCAGGAATATCGGAGGCAAGAGGGTGCTCAAACATTACAGGCGTTGGCAGCCTCTCAAAAGTTTTCACTTGGAGCCCAACCTCATTCCCACCGTTGCAGCTGACATCCAAAAACTCAAAAGAAATGTCTAAACTCACTTCATCCTCCAACCATAACTTCTGAACGGGTTTAAGTGTCATTTGATATCATGTTAGTGACAGCCGTGATGCTTTTTGCATAATCAAGAGTACACTCCGAATTCGGCTGTTTTTCGGACAGCCTTGATCATCATGTATTTTTCAAAAGAAATTTACTGGTTCGAGAGGTTGGACAGGTTCGAAACAAAGATAGCATCATAGAAATCGCAAGCAGTGGAGACTATCATCACCCGTTCAGCACTGCCTTTGATGCAAGCGAGAACTCAGCAGCCTCGTCCGAGGACTTCCCTTGTTTTAAAAGCTAGAATTTTCGACCTTATTTTCATCATACAATGTCCATGCCCTTGCCTCCATTGGATACGACATTGGGTGTGACCCTCATTGGGGTCATTTTCTCCAGCATGTAAGTATCGCCTTGTCTATTTAGTATTAGCTGATCTTGTCAGGTTACTGGGCATCGCTGCAGTGCAGACATTCATATTTGTGAAGGCAAATAAGCAAATCAGATATATAAACAAATTTACTGTGAAAAATGCTTCTCATTTTTTATTTTTCCTCGTTCATTGACATAGTGTTGCTTCTCTCCCTAGACTATTCTCTTATTGTTACCACTTCCTTCCGTATTCTGAGTTCGAACGCTCACATTTCGTCGTTCTAGGACTTTGGATGCGACTCACATTATGTTCTCCTCGCACGTCATTTACCACTATTTGGTGACAAAACAAGGAAATATCATAAGCACGCCTCTCACTTGGAGTTTCACTGTTTGTCCACTCTGAACTCGCGTAATAGTAGTATACTCACTTGATTCTGAAGGCGGGCGTCAGTCTAGATGTGAGCCCTTGAAAAATCTTTATCTAAGAGTTGTTTAACTATCCCACCCAGTTCATCCTCACCAATTTCACCGAAATGTAAGTGCCGCTTGAGACCTATCCACCTTGTAACTCATGCTTGGACTCAGACTATATTCATTCCGCCTTTGGCAATGTACATTGCATTCCTTCGCTCAAGAAAAAATTGCAACTGATCTTTTCCGATATTAAGTATGCAACAGCAACCGAGGCCGTAATAGAGTGTTTGTGCCGGTGGTAAACAATTCCTTGGAAAGGTCAATGAAATGGTTTGACAAGATCTCTAGGCGGCCATGATCCTTCTCGATTTTGGTATCTATCAGATTAAGACTGAAGAAAAAACGACTGACACAGTCACCAATAGGATTGAACATATGTTTGTATAACCTTGATTTACACCTAGAAGGGACAAAAAGCTGATTAACATATATCATGGATAGATATCCCATGGCAAGTGTAAGCATTTCTCATAAAATAGAGAGAAGCGTCTTACTAATCAATGTAACAGTTCACGCGTAGTCAAATTCATCGATTGAGGGCACATATCATGGAAGGTCTGAGTACTCCATACTTTCCGGGTTCTTTCATGACTGAATTTGCTCCTGGAGACATTCCTGATTTTGTATCTCAGTGTCTCGACGTTCGTCAATCTCTACCTTTGTATTGCGCTCGCATACACCCTCAGTAAGAAAGCAAAAAGGTCAGACTGGTACGTAGTATGTTCCCTGGCAATGACATAAGGTCAATCGTCTCACAGGACAGAGACAAATGCGACCATTTTGTCTGTGTATGCAATGAATACTGGCGCTCTCACGACGTACATCCCTTGCAAGCCCGTTATATAACTATTGCTGACATCCATCCAGTGTTTTCTCATTATGTTCCCTAATAACTGTCAGTATCCCTAGCGGAAATGCTACCAAGTACTCATGATATGGTTGTGACACAGTATGTCCTGATGCCAACGACCTTTGTTTTCATGGCTTTTTGAGTCATTCTATGTGGGTTCTATGTGAATTCACTCCTAGCAATGTAAGCAAAGGAACATCATTTGAAACACGAAGCTGACACGAGTAGGCTAAATGCTAGATTTTACTTCCAGCATCCGGTGATAGGCTTCTACTCGGACTGAGCGCATCAAGGGACATTATAGGCCAACCAACACTTGACGTACTGAGGACTCTAGCAACCAGTTGGGAATATAGAGCAGCCCTAGCTCTGGCAACCGACTACAGGATTTAGACATTTATCCTAACCACTAGCTACCAAGCCTTCAGCACACTCCATTTACCTATCCCAAGGACAAAGGAGGCTCATAACATATAGCACTAACACGATGGCAGGAGAGGACTCTAACTAAACCCCGATCACTTCCAGAAGAAGCCAGCAGCAGGCACTGCCATTTGACGAGGCACTTCAATCAGAAGTCTAAAAGGATCAATGACGGCGGCACTGGATATACTTAAATCCGACATCTGGACCTGTCAGGTACTAGTACAATGTGTAGCGCTGACATTAGCACTCACAGTGTCTGTCAAGGATTTTCCGACCATACACCGAAACAGCCTGGCCATTTGGAGAGTCGCCGCTGGTCACCATGGGTCAGAACGCCGTTGGTCACCATCATCCATGTGCAAAAGGTCGCCGTTGACAGGTCGCCGTTAGAGGAAACCACAAGGAGAGGCACTAGGAGGTAGCACCGCAGATGGACTTGTATCTTGGCAAACATGGTAGTGCATAGTATATAAAATAGCTACTTTACATGTATATAACAACGAATCGTAACCCCTTGCACACACACAGTTACACTTAGCGTTCAAATCACACTAGCTTCCTTTGACTTCATCACTAAGTCGGGCGCTAGCCTCGTCTATCTTGTCTTCATCATTTACGGTGCCACCTACAGGCACAATACGCTGCGCTACTTGTCTTTTCTTTAATATCTTTGTCTAAACTATGACGCTTACCGTCTGCCAGGTAGCCCCCAAAGCGCTATAATCTAGCACATCGTTTTACCACCTCCACTCGAGCACACCGGGACCCTGTCAGGACTCCTCACAACTACGCACACCAAGTGCTGGAGACGGTGTTGTACTGCATATACGTCCAGCGCACCCAACCACAGTTGGCGTCATCACCGGAAGGACTTGTCAACATTGCGTTACCTCATGGAAGTGTGTTTCTGTATAACAGAGGACATGCAAATCCCATCCCTGAAAATGCCAGCACCAACAACAATTTGAATGTCACAATCAATTTCTGTATAACAGAGGACATGCAAATCCCATCCCTGAAAATGCCAGCACCAACAACAATTTGAATGTCACAATCAATGAAGCAGGACTTCCCCTATTTCTTCCCAGGAGTCAAGCGGGTAGACATACAGTGAGCACTATTGGACCTGCAGCAAAGTCTTTTCCCAACTGATGAACAGGCCAAGGATATTCAATTGGTGGAGGTAAAAGTTACAAAGGAACAAATAGAAACTACAGAGAATCAATATCATGTAGACTGTTTACAGAACTGATAGTCAAGTTTTGAATATTGAATATAACAATATGAAACATTCAAATTAGATGTTCTTCTGTAATAACCCACGCAAAACAGCTGATAACAACCAAATGATGTGATGACTATTTAGTACAGAGCCTTTAATGGCAGATAGAAATGTTGTAGAACATACTGTCATCTACTGATCTCACATTGTCAAGAACAATTTGACCTCCAGCGTTATATAAATAAATAAATTGGCATTGATATGCACTAGCAAGTGTGTAAGGCAAGAGTTGCCTTATAAATAAGTTCAAAATAACTGTAGTAAAAGGCTGAAACCTGCAGGTCACAGTCAAGTAAATATTATTATAATTAGTCTAGTGGTGTCCTGGAACTACTGGTGGCCACAGATGTTGTGGTACATTGGATCATACACCAGCACCAACAATCTCTGCCTCTGGACCAGGCCCCAACATTGTCTCCCCTCCAGCCAGCTTCACCCCCTGCCAGCTGGAGCATGGCCTCCATGGACTTCATTGTAGAACTTCCAGATGCACATGGATACAACACTATTATAGTGGTTGTTGACCTTTGTAGTAAGCATGTCCATTTCATCCCAACTCTACAACATGTTCTGCAATGGGTGCTGCCAACCTGTACCAGAAAAAATATCTGGAAGCTCCATGGCCTCTCTGACATGTATGTGTCTGACCAGGTCCACACTTTGTCATGGAATTCACCTAGGAGCTCTACTGACTTCTCCATGTGAAGCTCCACACTTCCACCACCACCTACCACTTGCAGTCCAATGGCCAGACCAAGCATGTAAATCAGGAGCTGGAACAGTATCTCCAACTATTCTGCAATGAGTGCCAGGATGACTGGGACAAGCTCTTCCTAGAGACCATGTTCCAGTACAACAACCACATCCACTCATCTATGCAGGTATCACTGTTCTTCCTCAACACAGATCAGCATCTCCAGGTGGGTTCTGAACCATGCATGAAGCAGTTAGAGAATGAGTCTGTCAATGAGTTTGTCAACTGGATGCAACAGATGCAGGAGAAGGCAAAGACAGTACTCACCAAGGGTGAAGAATGACATGGCCTGGTACTATGATTGAGGATGGACATCAGCCCCCATGTACAAGCCTGGTGACTGAGTCTACCTGGATGCCTTGGACATTCAGACTATGCATGGTTAAACAACAGGTAGGGCTGCTAGCCTACTGACTTTGACTCCTGGCCAGAATGCACCAGCTCTACCCCATCTTCAATGCAGTCAAGCTCTTGCCCACCTCAGACAACCCAATACCTGGACATCAAGCCCTGCTGCCCCCACCACTAGTTATCACAGAAGATGGCCCAGAGTACAAGGTTGAGAAGATCCTGGGCAGCCATATCTTTCACCACAAACTACAGTACAAGGTGAAATGGAAAGGCTACAATATCAAGGACATACTCTGAGAACCCTTCAAGAATGTCCATGCACTAGCCCTTACCTGGGAGTTCCATCACACCCACCCTGAGGCACTGTGAGCTATTCAAGGCATCTACCAGGTTGACTACACTATTTCAGAGCTATTTTACACTGTGTGTCAAGGCACTGCACTCTAAGGGAGGAATGATGACAGGGGACTTTCTTTTCTGGAAAACCTTGGCACTTCCTGGACACCTCAGCAACCTCTTCAACACTTCCCATGCCTTCTCTGAGGCTTTTGAGACCCCTCTGAGTAAGCTTTACATACTGTATAGTCATTTCCATGCCACCACTACTTGTGCTGATGTGCTATACTGCAGTAGAAAAATTTGTAGACTTGTTCTCTTTGGATTTCTCTCTGCCAGATGATCAGCTATATGTAGAATGTAGTCCCCACTTAGAGAAAACCCATGCAGCCAGATGATAGAATCCCACTACATTTTTCTAGTGGTAAGCAATGTATATACATAGAGAGCAAGATGAAAGTCTTTGGAAGAAAAAAAAAAGGCAGAAACTCTGGTTTCCAATGTAACATGGATGTAAAGTGCTCTAAATATGTATAAATAGCTCTACAGTCATAGGTGGTTGTAATTCTGGGATTAAACTATGCTTTTCATTGCTGTTAGTACTGTCCTAATATACTTTGGATTTCTCTCTGCTTGTTGTGTGATGAGCTGCAACCTCTGGAGGTCACTCTTACATTAGCCTTTCTGTGCATTCATGCTTCTTTTGAAATCCTTGCCACACAACCTATTACTTGACATATTCTTTGGGATCTGCTCTGGACTCTCTCACACACTTAGCATACCCAATGCATATTTTCAGATTAATAGCTGTAAACTGGGTCTGCTACTAACCAACTTTTGGGTATCATCATTGGACGACTTGAAGAGTTGGGTTCAGAGCAATAAAGTTGAATAGTGAAAGTATCTGAGATTCTTGTTCATTGTTTTACACAACAACTATTGCTATGTTTTATACTATGCATTACTATTAGCTTGAATCATGTTCATCTGCAGCACTACAACATAGTGCCTCCAATTACTGTCATGACCAGAGATGTGCTGTCAATAGCAACTAGTAATGATCAATGGTGTATTGGCAATAGCAAACTCCAAACTACCAATACAATGCTGTGCAAGCAGTCAGGGACATAACAAGTACTGGAAGTCAAAATAAACATTTATTAAGGCTAAAAACTGTAAGCCTCCTAGTAGCAAGTTCCAACAAATTGTATCTCCAAAAATACCCCAATAAAATACAGAAAATACAGAACAGATTAAAGCAAGGACCAACTCAGGCTATCAACTCAACAATAGTCCAGCCACTGTTATGGAGAAGAGAAGCATGGGGCTGGCAAATAGAGATTGGCATCAATCTGGAATGATCTGGATCAATAGAAGATCTGATCTAAAAATAACCAAATTGGAATGTTTTAATGAAAGAAAAAACAACATGGCTGGAAGAGAATAAAAGAGAGATGAATGGAGGAAGGATACAAAGGAGGGATGAATGGAAGAAGAATACAAAGAAGAGATAAAGGAAAGAATATGAAGGAAGAGATTAATGGAATGATAGAATATACATTGAATAGTGGCACTGAAACAGGCATCATGAAAATGGAAAATAGAACAACAAATTAGGTTAAAGATATTGGGAGATCAGGAACAAAAAAGTCATGTGTAGCTAGTGGTCTGTGTACTGTAAAAGAAGTATAAATAGCCCAAGTAGAGTAAATAATAGGCAGGCAATTAATAGGCAAAGGCTTGGTCATTCTTAAGGAGTGAATCACATAGGCTGGAGTTTGTTGAGAAACTTCTACATCTCAGAATACTTTATATTTTAAGAAGTAACCCTCTTCAATACATCAAGTCTATTGTTAAGCACTAGTGTGTATTAGAAGTGACTTTCTAAGACTTCAAGAAGCCTCAGAACTATCAGTAATACTTACACCAAGTACTACACCACTTAAAAAGTTTAAATAGACTTGCTCCTCTTTCTAATAGCTAGTCCAAGTGAGTAGTTTGTCCTGGTTATTGGTTGGAAAAACTTAGACAGATGCTGTAACTCAGAAGTGTTATCTCTAACACTACTTGTTATTCCTATTTTGAATGGTTCAAGATGTCCAGCTTTTAGTGTATTTGGTCTCATCAATGTCAATAATAATGCTTTTGATAGCTGTGTCCTGACAGATAGCAGTGCCTCATATTTATAGGGTTTAGACAGTAACTTCTTTTTTCACTGCTAGTAGTTGCCCTAGTTTTCTTCTTCTATAGATACTAGACTCTTGAAATATAGGTTGAAGTAAGCAGATAGAATAAGATCAAGTCAAAAACTGGGAGTTCTAAGATAAGACCAGAATTTAAGGTTGTTTAGAGTTGTAAAGTACATGCTAGTCATGTTGAGGCTACAAGTGCCAGTATTGCCTCACAATGTAGATACTGGTCACTCACATGACTATAGATTATTTTCACCCTCTGGCAGTCTTGTATTCCTCATCTGCTGAATATGAGATGCCAGATCCTAGACATAAGTTTAAACTCTGTCTGGCTAAAAGTCTAATACCTTGCATGTAGTTAGCTGCAACAGGTTATGGGCCCCAGCCCCCAGACTTACACAGAAGATCAAACCACTCTGCTCTGTTCCCAGACATTGAAGCAACATCTGCTTTATCCTAAAAAGACTCGTATACTCCCACATCTTAGTACTCACCAGTCCAGCCCTTTGATCTAGAATGGAAGATACCAACTCTGCATCATGATCACCAATGTCAAAACTCGGTGTAATCAAATACATGGAGTGGGAAAAGGCAGTGTATGGGTACCTAATATCTGTAGGTGGTTCTCAAATAGTGTCTGGGAAAGAAACCAGACCTGAGGACAAGGAAGACTTGGTGTCAGCTCAAGCAATACAATCTTACCTGCTCTGCAGCAACAGAGCCGCTGGTGAAATTTACCAGTGGCTTGACGAAGGGAACAAGATGCATGTGGATAACATTCACAAGGATCCTGCAGCAATGTGGGAAAAACTTAAGAAAATACATTCAAAATCAGCCCCAAATATGTGTTTCAACTCGCTCAGTAACCTTTTCAATATCAGGTTGTGAGACAATAAGTCACTCACTGAGCTTTATACACATGTTGAAGGTGCCATGCAGCGAGTCTGAGCTCTCCATCCACCAGCCATCACTGGGCCAGGTGGACTAGTCATACCTGGATATACC
Source organism: Macrolepiota albuminosa (assembly GCA_027475525.1). Classification (NCBI taxonomy): domain Eukaryota; kingdom Fungi; phylum Basidiomycota; class Agaricomycetes; order Agaricales; family Agaricaceae; genus Macrolepiota; species Macrolepiota albuminosa. The sequence goes on along the minus strand of JAMWFC010000077.1, from coordinate 1,624,443 downwards.
CTTGAGATGCTTGATGATGAACTGTCAACCATAGCCATGTTACACACCTTACCCTGCAAAGATTATGCACTATTTATTTCATCAGTGCTCCTGCTCAACAGTCTGATGAAAAATGCAGTTCTTGAGGCCATCCAAACCAAAGAAACTCAGCAACAAGCTACAAAAGAGGAAGCCAAAACTGCAGCCACTGCTGCAGCATGCACAATAACATGCTACATTTGCAATGGACCACATAAGGTTCAAGACTGCCCCAGTCTCTCCACAGCACGTGAAAACACAAAGAAAACTGATGCCAATGCTAAGTTGAAAAAGCACAGGAACCGCTGTGGAGCAAAAGCCAACGCAGCAAAAACAGTAAAGGCAACAGACATCCAAAGTCAAAGAAGGGTGTGATGGACCTGCCGTTAAGGCAGAAGCAGCTGTTTATTAATCTGCTAATTTGCCACCCATGTCATCTGACATACTGTGGAATACAGACTCAGGTGCTTCAGTGCATATGATGCCCCATTATGAATGGTTCCTGCCAGACTCCTTCAAATCTTGGAGAGTCCCAATATATCTTGCCAACAACACAGTGGTTTATTCAGTGGGCAAGGGAGATGTGTTATTCAAGCCTGCAGGAAAGAATAGGGATGGGAAGACTCTCAGCAATGTTATCATCACCAACATCTTGTTTATACCTGAGCTAGCAAACAACTTCCTCTCCATCAATACACTTAGTGTGCACTGAGGTTTCACTGTGACTTTCCATGGGCAGAAAGTATTCTTCAGCATCCAAGATGAGCCAGTTTTCTCAGCCACTATAAACAGTGCACTCACATTGTACCTGGATGGCGAGACAGTCATCTCATTACTGTCACACATAGCCAAGGCAGCAAATAGGGTTTGTCTCTCCCTGGCATATGTGAGCCTTGTCTTCAGGGCAAGCAACACCATGCTTCTTTCCCGCACATGACCAACCAAGCAGTGGAACCGCTGGAAAGAATATTTACTAATGTACACAGCCCAATGCCGGTGGGACACCAAACCAATTACAAATGGTGGTATACTTTTATCAATGACAGTATGTGATGGATGGAAACATATGCCATGAAGCACAAGAGTGATACATTCAAAGATTTCAAAGCATACAAAGCACTCGTTGAATGGCAAACCAGCTTCAAGATCAAATCTGCTCACCATGACAAGGGAGGAGAATATATGTCAAACAAATTTCTTGCATTCTGTAAGAACAAAGGAATATGACTCGAGTACACAAACACGGCCATGCTACAACAGAACAGCATTGCCAAATGCCTCAATAGAACAATCGGGGAGGCAGTCACATGCATGTTAGCAGAGGCAAATCTCCCTGAAAGCTTCTGGCCATATGCTTTAAATGTTTACAGACATGTTTATAATCATATCCCCACTTCTGCACTTACAAACAGCATGACACCATTCAAGATGTACAAACAGAAGAAGCCATGCATTGGACACCTACAAGTGTTTGGATGCACAGCGCACATGCTCATGGGATGGGACAAAAGATGTAGCTTGCAGGGGCACACTCAGTCAGGGATATTTATTGGTTACCCTAGCAACTATGTAGGGTGGCAGGTATATGTCCCAAGCATCAAGAAAACGATTATCCCTCGTGACATCATTTTTGACAAAACCCACTTCCCCAGTCTTAAACTCACAAGTACAGCAAGACCACCATCTGCAAGCACATTTGATACTCTGGAGATGCACCCACAGTACAATTTGGATGATATCCTTGAACCTGCCACCATTCCCACACCCGCTGCTCCAACAAACAACAGATGCATCTTTGACAATGGCAAACCACTCACAGACATAGAGTCAGATACTATGGAATTGGTGGGAGCAAGCAGCGGTGCCCAGGAACACCACCAGAACAAGATGAGCACAATTTAGTAGGAGCAGGTGCTGATGTTGACGAACCACCAGAAGCCCCCTCAACAACCAGGAAACCATGCCAACCCAGACCATTGCCACCACCATGAGAGCCCAGCCAACATGTACAATTCCAAGCATGCAGCCCTAACACTGATTACTGAGATGCCATATCCTGTCAGAAAAATCAAGAATCACTGCTCACATGCAAACCACTGCCACTGCCACTGCCATCGCTGTACCCTGAACCTTCCCAAGAGCAGCCTCTGTGGGACATTGGTGTTGAAGATGCTGACAAACACAGAGAGCAGGAGGTAGTCCTTGTCTTGAACACTGATTCAGATGATGCCCTACTTCTAGCTGGCCATGCCTTTGTCGAACACAGGGCCAATTTTAGAGGCTACAGTGCTCTCAGTGCAAATGTGGCTACAGCATATAAGGTGGGTGCACACAACATGAACCCCCAATCATACAAAGAGGCCATGGCAAGTGAGAATGCAGTGGAATGGTACAAAGCAATGTGTGACAAAATAAATGCATTGAAGAATAGTGGCACATAGTGTCCAGTTTATCTGCCAGCAGGGCACTGCGCCATCAGGTCACAATGGGTTTTCAAGGTGAAACACCTGCCCAATGGTGCCATCAACTGATTTAAAGCATGCCTCATAGCGCAGGGCTTCAGCCAGTGCCTAGGCGTCAACTTTGACAAAATGTTTGCCCCAATGGCTTGCTGGGCAGCAGTTCGCACTGTCTTTGCCCTGGCAGCAGCTGATGACATGCACCTTGAGTCGGTGGATATCTCCTCTGCTTTCCTCCATGATGTTGTGGATATGGAACTCTATATGAGGTTCCCTGAGGTTGTTCCTGGGGATGTAGAATGTCAGCCCAGTGATGGCAAAGCCTGTGCTAAGTTACAGAAAGAGATATATGGCCTGAAACAGGAGGCAAATCTGTAGAACAAACACATGCACAAAGTATTTTTGAAAATTGGCTTTGCCCACATCATATCTGACCTATGTGTTTATATCTATATGTGTAATGATGTCTACATTATCGTCTCCATCCACATCGACAACATGACCCTCACCTCAAAGTCCAGACCAGCAATTCTCAAGGTCATTGCCGAACTGAGGAAATTCTTCAAGCTATGCCACCTTGGCCCCATCACTGGTCTACTTGGCATCATGGTTACACGTGATCAACCCCACTGCTGCAAACTATGGATTGATCAGAAGGCCTATGCTATCAAAATCCTCTCACGTTTCAACATATTAGACTGCAAAACAGTCTCCATACCCCTCGAACCCAGCACACATCTCTCCAAGGCAGACTCACCCAGCATTCCAGATGAGGTTGAAAAGATGCAGAAAGTGCCTTATATACAGGCCACTGGTGCCCTACTCTACCTGGCAATGTGTACATGGCCAGATATAGTCTTTGCAGTAGGCATGCTCTGCCACTTCAATGCCTGTCTCAGGCCCAAGCACTGACAGGCAGTGAAACACCTGCTCTGATACGTCCATGGCATGCTTGATTATAAGATCAAATATTCTGCAGACGCAGCTGCCCTACCCCCCTCCTACTTCCTCAAGTTCACTGATGCTGATTATGGCAGCAACTCCGACAATGGCCGTTCCACCACTAGCTCTGTCTTGATGGTCGCCGGAGGTGCTGTCAGTTGGATTTGGAAGCAGCAAACTCTGGTCGCCCTTCCACCACTGAAGCTGAGTTCATCACAGCCAGCAAAACTGGCAGAGAGCTCTGCTGGCTGTGCAATTTCCTTAGCGATATCGGTGTTCTGCAGTCATCACCAATGATATCAACCTTGACAATCAGTCCACTATCCTGACCTTGAAGCAATCCAAGCACATGGGCCACCTCAAGCATCTTGACTGCCACTGGTTCTGGCTGTGCCAGGCTGTATATAATGGGAAGCTCAAACCAAATTATATTCCCTCTAAAGACATGGCTGCCAATCTTCTAACTAAGCCTCTCTCTCACCCCCTTGTTGACAGGCTGTGAAGGGCTATGGGGATTGTCAGAGTTCTCCTGGTCTGACCTCTGTGACGTTGTGGGCACTATGTCAGGTGGGAGTGTTGAGGCTACAAGTGCCAGTATTGTCTCACAACGTAGATACCGGTCACTTATGTGACCATGGATTATTTTCATCCTCTGGCAGTCTTATATTCTCTATCTGCTGAATATGAGATGCCAGACCCTAGGCATAAGTCTAAATCCCATCTGGCTAAAAGTCTAATACCCTGCATGTAGTTAGCTGCAACAAGTCAAAGGTTCAGAAATATGCAGGCAAAGAAACAGAAAACAAGATGGTTATTGCAATATCAAGACTGATACAGTGGCTCAAAACACTGTCCCAATATTTCATACTCTTTGAAAGATGACATTGGCATGAAGGATGGGACGTACTTAAAATCCTGATTAAATCATGTAACATACTATGACATTGTAGCTGCAAAATAGACCTAAACGTATGTAATTGAAATCAAAACTGATGGAGCAATAGCCATTTTAAAATATTCACTCATTGGGACAGTTTTTTGAGCATCTTTAATTTTAGTATCATGTATGTCCTCCATTTGCCTTGATAACTGCTTGAATCCTTCTATACATGCTTTCTATTAGTCTTTGGCATACCTCTGGTGGTCTTTCATCCCACTCCTTTACAACCTTCTCCCATAATCTATGCACACCATGAGAAGGTGTTTCATACTGCCTAAGTTGCTTCTTGAGGTACTCTCAGAGATTTTCAATAGGGTTGAGATCAGGGAATTGGGCTGGCCACCAAAGGACATCAAAGTTGTTGTCCTTGAACCACTTGTTAGCCCTCTTGGAGTTATGTTTGGGGTCATTGTCCTGTTGAAAGTAGCAGGCATCCACCTCCATCTCCAACTTCTCAAAGCTCTCCTTTGCTCCAACATCTAAAATTTCACAGTACTGCTCTGTATTCATGATCCCTGTCACCTCCACAAGCTTTCCTACCCCATTCCAACCCATACAGCCCCATGCCATGAGATTATTCCCGAAATGTCTTCTCCCTCATAGTTTCCACACATACTGCTTCCCATCTGACCCAATCCTGTTAATCTTTGTCTTATCTGTTCACAACACCCTTTTTCAGTCCTCTATAGTCCAGTTCTGATGCTTCTGAGCCCATTTAAGCTATAGTTGTTGATGTCTAGCTTTGAGCATAGAAACTTTTCTCTTGGTAGCAGACTCATACCTCTCCTCCTTCAACATATTCTGGACAGTCTAGGGAGAGACATGGTTGGAAATAATGTTGTTGATAAAATTGGTGGCCTGGACAGCTATATCAAGTCTCTCAGTTGAGATTTGTCAAACAATAGCCTGTTTATCACATAGAGTAAGCTTAGCAGGACAGCCTCCAGGATGGTTTTCCTTGTCCATCTCCAACTCTCTACCAATCTTCCCAATAGTAGACTTTCCTAAACCAGTTTGAGCCCCAATCTGATGCACAGAATACCCTTGAGCAAGAAGAGAAGCAACAGTAGAGTGTTGTGCAGGAGGAATAGGTTTCATGATGGCAGTTGAAAGTCAAGATGTGGTTCAACCAGCTTGAACTACTCCTAAATATATCTAAACACAGTCACATAACTTGTTCATATTCCCACATGCAACTTACTCTTTATTTCTGAGTAAAATAGAGATAAACCTGAAAAATTAAAGACACTCAAAAAACTGTCCCGATGAGTGAATATTTTAAGCTGGCTATTGCTCCAGTAGCTATGATACCATAGTATTTTACATGTTTTAATCAGGATTTTAGGTACTTCCCATCTTTCATGCCAATGTCATCATTTAAAAAGTATGAAACATTGGGACAGTTTTTTGAGCCACTGTATATAAAGTGGTAACTATAGGACTTTATACTATGGATACATACTTCCAGCAATCTGAGTGTCAAGTACCGCTGACTCAGGAGCCCTCCAAGTAAAGCAATGCCCTTACAAGGCAAACTTGATCTACATGTACTCAGGGTGTCTAGAGTTTTAGGCAATGCTCTGGGTGTAAGGGCAATCTCTAGAGGCTGTGGCTCAGTCACACAGCTGGCAGAGGGAGATCCAAAGTGTATTAGAATATATACTGACAATATCATAATAGCTACTCACCTGGAGATCCAAAGAGAACAAGTCTAGGGATTTCCTATGCCAGGTTGGATGCTTTTGGGGCCTCTGAAACATGGGAAACAACTGTACAGTACAACAAAACCTTAAAAACTCAAAAATTGCCTACACAAGCAATTGCACAGATAAAGAGCAAACTCTGGCAAACTCTGGCTTATGTAAGTGGCCTGGAAGTGGTGCTGAGGGGCCCACACTTGTCTGAATGGTAGCTAAAGAACCAGAGCACCTCAAGGGCTGAGAATAGTACTAACAAATAGTGTTAAAAGAATAGAAACAGTAACATGAAATAATGTCAGAAGAAATAAGAGAATGAATGAAAGGAGAGTGAAGAGATAAGGAGTGAAGGAAAGAAGAAATAAGGAGTCCCCTGACACTTTGCTCAAGTGCAAGTCTAGTATGGTATCTCCTAGCAAAAGTCCTGATAAGAACTGTAAGTTAGTGCCTTCTACTCCTGTTGTATTGTCTTCTACCAAGTCATTTTCTGATGAAGATGATGAGGCCACCAAAAAGCATGCTGAGGCCAATGTAGACAATGGGGTCCCTCCAATAGCCATTGTTACCAGTGATAAATGAGTTATTGGATATACATATGAGCACTTCTTCTTTGCTGTACTCCCCCAATCACAACTAATGGTCACCAGAGTGGCACTAGTAGTTATCAGAATCCACTCTAGTTGCTCCTGCAGCTCCTCCATGTTGATAGACACCAGGCAACCGGAGAGAGTCAAGGCATTGGTGACTGGGGTTGTGCTCCACATGCCCTCTGGCACATGAGTAGGGAGGCAAGGCCCATTGTTTTCCGCTGTCTGAGTGGCCCTCCTGACTCATCCCTGACTACATCAACTGCTGGGTGATCAATACCACCTGACCTCCCATCCAGACTCCTCCAAGGGACTAATCCCCCACCACTCTGGGCTCTCCTGAAGGCTCCCCCTCAGTGATTGTATTGCAGACTGAGGGTGAGCTCAAGTTATTTATGGACTTTGTACCTAGTTGATTGTACTGTAGATTAAGATACTTACTTGTATCAGGTCCCACTGGTTCACATTCCAACAGATAAGGTTGGAAGGAATGCATAGAAAAAAATCATAGTGAGAGTAACTAGACAAAGAGGACAAGTGTAGCTAAAGTCTTGGAAGTTGTACCACTGGAATAGAGCTCGAGGAGATGCATAATGAACATGTTGCCAATGTGGGAGAGGTGCTGTGAGTGTCATGGAGAGCCACCCTTGATGATCGAAAACACAGTTTCATATTCAATAAAGAAATCCTTGGTTTTTCATTAGGTTACATTATATAGTTGGGTTCTGGTGGTTTACTTTATACATACATACTTCATAGGCGTGCATACATATCATTTTGTGTTACTCTCACACAGGATGCATCCTGGGCACAAACACAACAGCCATCCTCACAAGCTGTTTCTTGACCTTCTCGAATGTAATACCTATTCGATTCTGGGCACGTAAACAAAAAAAATGAGTTCATAAAGTGAAAGAAAGGATTGAAAAACCCACGTTCACGGCTGCGGGTCCGAACCTGGCTGACCCGAGCTCATCGGTACTCCATAGAGAACGCGCAAACACCCGTCGTCGTTGTCGTTGTGGTGGACACACGGGTAACGAGGCTGTAGAGCGCGTGTCAGGGGGCCACGTACACGTGAGCGAGACAAGTGAGGACATCTGTATTGTACGGGTATGTATGAGATGGGGACTGGTGCATGCAGGGCTTACGGGTACGAGGCTCTTCATGTGTCCATATGGATTGGTGTTTTGTGGGGATGTTAGTGCGTTGGGGATCTGCGGGAGGGATACGGTGAGGGGGGACGAAACGAGACGAGACGAAAGGAGAGGAGGCGACGCACGTCGTGGCGGGCGTATATGTACCCCGCGGAACCGCTGTATGGATGATGGCTCATAGTGCAGGTTTCTCGATCTCGTAGACTCAGGGAAAGCGTGGCAAGCAAGCGGGGAGTGACATCTATATATACCAGATGTATGCTATTGGACGCGAGAGTGCGAAGCAGAAGGCGGAAAGATCATGATGAGCCTGGTCACGGGTAAGGGGGAGCTCCACGAAGCACGAAGGACATGACAGGCCTCTGATTGGGCCATGGTGGGAGCCACTTTGCACGGGCTGTTTGTTTGATTCGGATTATGCTACCGTGGAGCAGAGTACTGAATGGTCGGCGGTCAAGACAGAGGGCTGGGATGCAACAACTTGGAACCCTTCAATTCGGCATCTAGGCGGCGCATCGACTTCTGAATGATAGACAGATCACTGCTACACTTACTTCAAATAGATAATCAAGCTCACATCGGTGGCTATGCACCACAACGCAGTCACGTGATATTGGATCACAGTGTGGCCAGCTGTCAGTTGTGCAGTCCTGTTTTGTATTTATCTTTTTCAACAGGTGTATTGTTCTCGTGTCACTTAAAAGCACCAATGAGTATCGAGCGTCCTTGTATACTTGCGCCTATCTTCCATCCTGAGCCATCTCTTCAGCGAACGAGATGATACCTTCCGGTCACACTGGTTCACATCCAACAACGCGACCGAGCATAATTTTTCGCCGTGGTATGTTCCGGCGTGCCCCAGTGATAAATTATATACCAAACCCAGTGATATCGATAAATTATTCACGAACGAGGGCACCTCAACACCACTCTCCTCACTACGAAGACCGCGCGCCTCCCATGCAACCACAGTCTTATGCATACTCCGCCCCTGGCTCCGACGCAATGCCGGGTATACACGTACACCATTACGACGGCTCATTTCCCGACTCTGTGCGTAGCTCACCGGAAAACCCGCCTGCAGCCTGCCCCCCGCCGTTGACCCGGTATCGAATCTGTTGGAAGGTACTTCTTCCCAACTAGAGCAATGGGAAGACGAGAGATACCCCCCGCCGTTGACCCGGTATCGAATCTGTTGGAAGGTACTTCTTCCCAACTAGAGCAATGGGAAGACGAGAGATATGCACGTCCTCGCCAATCTCGGTCACAAGCGACGAATTACGAACAGGACGAGGACGTCAGGGACGATAGTTATGACAGTCCGAATCACGAACAGGACGAGGACGTCAGCGACGATAGTTCTGACGGTTCGGGGCATTATCGGCCGTCTACCCGTCGCCAGGCACACCGCGGAGTGCATATCTATGAGCAGTACGACGACGACGACGACGACGAGGAAGAAAAAGCACCCGATTCCTCGCCTAACCTCGCAGCCAAAATCCTCAGCCGAGTCGCATCCAACTCGTCCATCGTCACAGACATGAAAATCGAGCCCGCAATCAGCGCGTCCACATGCATCACCATCTTATCACGCTCGCCGAATCTCTGCAAGCTCGAGATCACCCTCGGGCTAATCATATCCAAAGAGGAGCGCCCACTCGAGAGACTAGAGCACCTAACACACAATCTCTCAACGCTCGTACTCGTCACCTCGATCCACCCAAAGCCGCTCTTCGGCTGGCTGATACTACCGCGTCTCGCGCGTCTCAGCATCGACGCGCGGACGGGGCACTATGAGCGCAACAGTGTCGATGAAGAGGACCGAGCCATATATGACCTGCTGACCCGATCCGCTTGCGCCCTGGAGAAGCTGAAGCTCGTCGACGTGTACCCATCAACAGAAGATCTCGATAGCTGCCTGCGCTCGCGGGCATGCGTGACGCTGCAGAAGCTCGTCGTCCGCTCGACGCTGCTCCCGTCGACTACCACGTCGTATCTGAGGGAGAATGTCGCTGTCGAGATACTCTGGGCACTAACGAATACGGTCAGCTTTTGGAATTGGGATGGGAACAGCCCGCTCTTTTGTAGGCATTTGAAGAGCGCCGAGTTGAGCTATTGTGCTGGCGACGCGAAGGAGTTCGTGAATATGGTCAAGGCCCGCATCGAGCGTGGTCCTTTCTCGATCAAGTTCCTACATTGGAACCGCGATGTGTCCCGTGAGATCATGAGGCAGTTGGAGGAATTGGCACGCACGGCGCCTCACCCGCTTCAGTTTGAGGAGTCCCAGGCTCATGTGATTAATAGTTTGGGACGGAGAGATACTATTTGTAATTACCAGGATTCTGGTGTGGACATGGGACGGGATACTTGATGGATCGAACACGAAGTCGATTAGGTAGATAGGAGTAGACGTCGGTTTAGTCGAACGAATGCGAAAACGTGTAAGAGTGGGTTATCGTCCGTCACAACGCGTCGGAAGATCGCAGTTCAGTAATAGACAAGCACCAGTAGGCTGAAGGAAAACAAACGCTTCAATAAGACGTAGATCAACCGACAGAATCGAGTACAGACAACCGATGATAGCAAAGAAGTCGACAATGTCGAGAAGCTGAGAGTAACAATTAGTAGGAAACCAGAATGCCGAAGAGAGGCAGCGCCGAATCAATCAATCAGAAGCCGAGAACAAAGCCGAGACAGAGAAGCAGAAACGCCGAGAAGCCGCAAGGACTCAGAGACGCTGACGAAGACAGCAAACGCACAGTGTTTGACGTCGAACTACCCAGAAACAATGCCGAACAACCAAGACCAGACGATATGAAACGAGTGGTACGATGCACACGAGACAAGCTCAGCTCAAGTCAAGAAATTGTGGGGTGTAGAAACCTGCCTTATTGTCCTATCTCTACGCCTTTTTATACCTATTTAGCAGTCTCTCTAAATTGCCGATCTGTGTCCCCAATTGCAACGCTCCATCGTCGATTTCTCCCCGAATTTGTTTCCCAACTGTCGGTTGGTCTCATAATTCTTGAACTCTATTTTCTTATTGCCTTATCCGTTCAGTCGACTTCCTAATTCGTATCCCCTGATTTTCGTGCGTGTCTTTTGCAAAACTGATGCATTCTCACCATTTTCCGAGTCCATTCCACCTTATCCTTCCAGCCTCCCTCCCAGCTTATTTCCATCAGCAAGTCCTCCCCCTCTACCACACTGGTCGCTGCCTTCTAGCAACATAGTTGGTTGAAGGAGGATCACGCGTAACTCCACCACTGTCCGTTGACAGCCGGAAAATACCTCTTTGGGTGGAAGTTGTTCATCGAGTTACCGCTTGCTGGTTGCGCATGCCACATCTCGAGTGTTGGCCAGGGCCAGCTCTTCTGAGCGGGTTTTGTCATCATTTATGCAATTGCACTTCTGATTGAATACCAGGTGATTGTGGCCACTGGTAATACATAAATGTCCTTCTTGGAAAGCCTGAGATACGAAGGCGCTCCAAGAATTGGGTCTATGTCATGAGTCAGCCTCAGGGGCGAGCGATAATTTTCTGCGCTCGCCACCATCGCAAAAGCTGCTCACAGTGCACATAGACCCAGATAAGCTTTCTTTTTGACTCACCCTCCACTCCCTGATTTTCGCCGGCTCGCACAAGGTGGCATATGCTCGACGCATCAGGACGTCTGGGTGACCGGTACCGATGGGGCTGCAACGGGCCCACCCATTGCAGCTCACCACGGACCCTTACAGGTTTTTCGATGTTTTGAGCGAAGGAACCTACGGTTCCTTTCCCCATACCGCAGCAACAAATTGTATTGAAATGTCGTATACAAAATACATAAAAAGTTACTGCTTACCCCACAGAAAGTGAAGCCACGGGCAGAATCGGTACACATAGACGTATATTGGTTCCCAGTAAGTAGCCCGAATTGGTATGTACATATCTAGAAGTCCAAACGCATACGTACTCATAACTTACTTACGAACTTCAACCTGGATGACAGCCTTCATTAACATTTGCGAGCCGGTGGATGCCGCACTTTCGGGTGTTCGGATTCCGGAACCATTTGTACAGCATTTTTTGTTTTTCGCGTTACTTTGATCCTCAATTACAATTACAATTACAGTATGTATGGTATCGTACAGGCTGTGCGGCCTGGACCTTATCGTGCATTAATTAATGAGTATGACGGTCGTTTTTTCTCAATACTGATGTTTGTCCAGGCTGAAAGTGTTTTTTATGGAGTGCCATGGGGATGTATCCTTTCAGGAAAGCTTTGGTTGCCCAAGTGAGTGAGGTTCAGAAGCTAGTTACTTTATCAACTCTTCCCTTATGTATCCTTTCAGGAAAGCTTTGGTTGCCCAAGTGAGTGAGGTTCAGAAGCTAGTTACTTTATCAACTCTTCCCTTCTCTGGCTATACCGAAACTAGCGGTGAGCATATTTATTATATGTACTCAATGGGTTCTCGCGTACGGCATGCAAGTCGGTTAAACGCTCCCCCGAAGCGCGTGAATTGCATTATGGCATAGCCTCAGCGAGTCCGTCCCCTGTGTTTCTCGAAACAATCCTGGCAGACATTGGTATCTGCTGTTGGATTACATCGAGGACTCACCCTATAGCAATGGGGCAAGTTTGCCAAAATTGAGTCCAGAACCTAGCTACTTTGTAAACCTTTCTCTGGCTATACCGAAACTAGCGGTGAGCATATTTATTATATGTACTCAATGGGTTCTCGCGTACGGCATGCAAGTCGGTTAAACGCACCCCCCGAAGAGCGTGAATTGCATAATGGCATAGCCTCAGCGAGTCCGTCCCCTGCGTTTCTCGAAACAATCCTGGCAAACATTGGTATCTGCTGTTGGATTACATCGAGGCCTCAGCGAGTCCGTCCCCTGCGTTTCTCGAAACAATCCTGGCAAACATTGGTATCTGCTGTTGGATTACATCGAGGCCTCACCCCCAAGCAATGGGCAAGTTTGTCAAAATTGATAAAAGAAAAGCAAAGAAAAGAAAAACGGAGTTGTGCGGCGCTGAAAACCAAGACAGATCAAATCATTTACGGCTATCCCATCCATTCCTTCGGGTACTCATGTCAAGAAAACCGCTGTTCGAACACCTACATACGTACGGAGACCATGGAAAGAAGCATGGAACAGTCAATTATCAATTACCCAGGATCCCAAAATTGCACAGCCATTCCAGGTCTTCCCGACGCTACTTCGGTTCCCAGCGACGCCATCCCGCTCACTATGTAGGTACTCGGTACTAAGTATCTTGACATTATGCAGGGACAGAATAGCAGTGCGGGCCCTCATAAACTGCGCATCGACATCGACGTCGACCCACTTCCCCATCCCCAAGTTAACTTGACAATCCTCGGAGAAAAACAATGAACTCAATCGAGCGTCAACTTCCCAATGCTTCTTCTTCTTCTTCTCTTCTCGAGTCCCTGACAGACGCGAACATGCGCGGGCTCCTTGTCTCCGCGCTTGATTTGGCTCGCGAGGCTGTAACACTAGACACGGCAAACGACGGCCGGAGCGCTCTTGTCAAGTACACCGAGAGTGTTTGGCTGCTGCGCGAGCTATTGGAACGAATTAGAGCCCATGGGAGCGGTCAGAATCAGCGAAACTACAAGATGTACCGTACTCGGGAAGAACAGAGACACGAAGAAAACAGGATCCAGGATATCGTATGTCGTAAATAAATAAAAAAAACCTCTGAAACTAACGAAAAGCATCAGCTAGATACATACATTGTACGCATAGGGATCCTAAGAGAAGCATATGGTGTGCGAGGCACATTTCCCGAGTCGTGATTTGGGAGAAAGAAGGTTAGGAAGGATGGAATTCAATGGATGTACGGGGACAGGACTACCGTCACCCGATTATGGTAGAGGTACGATTGGTATCCTTCATTGTCCAGTCGATTTTCAACGTCCTACAATTACCAGGTGCTTGTCAAGGAAAAGCCACGCTGGGCGTCGAATTTGACGTTGACAGTATTCCCGAGAGGTGGCATCCGATCGCACTTGATATACTCATAGTTTTGGGTCCGGATATACCTAGTCTGTCACAAATAAACAATCTTTCGGCGCACTGTCCTATCTGAGCAGATTTGTGGAGGACAAGGATCTAAGTGTAAACACATACCAAGGTTGGGCGTTTTCGGTGTGCCGTTGATCATGGAAGCTTAAGGGAGTGGATGGTGCCTGACGCATCTTATGTGACAGAGTCACATGTGGTTGTGGTTGGACTTGTCGATCATGCATTCGGGTTCGAACGCAACCTATCCTCGAGAAAGTCAGTTCAAACCACACCAAATCTGTTTCCGGAAAACTCTCTTAGATAATGCTGGGAATCATCAGTGGAATGCAGGTTTTTTCGGATCTCAATCTGACACCGCCACGCTTGTCATATATCTAGGTGACTTGAAACTTTGGCGCCCCTGATTTCAAACATTGTGACCTTTCACACTTTCTTCCGAGGCGCTGGCAGTAGAATCGGAGCTTGTCTTGTTGTAAACCAGCTTCTTAGCTGCCATACCAAAGGACAATGTCATATTATCAGCCGCATTACAGTGGAAACGTAATTATCGGTTTCGCTTATCTTTGATGAAAATCTAATGTCTTGTCTCCGCTTCGAAGCCACCTCAGCCAGAACCAACTGTTCGTTACTAAACAATTTCTGTTGCTGATAACCTTTCTAAATATATCGCTCTAGACTCCCGGTTTTCCGTTCGGCTTACCTGTCTGTCCTACTTCATGTATTATTGTTTTTATGTCCTGTTTAACTTTGCGCTCAGTCAAGCTCTGGATACGGCCCGCCTCCTATCCCAGGACAACCAATTGGAGGTGCTTACCAACCTCCATATACATCTCCACCATATCATCCACCACAAGGACCTCCGCAATCATTTTATCCGCCACCTTCTGCCCAAACATCTTATCATCCTCTGCCTCCTACAGGATATCCTGCGCCTCCTGTACCGTATTCCCAACAACTGCCACCGCCACCAATAGCCTCGACATATCCTGGGGCACCTCAAGCATCTCATGCTCAAGCTTCATGGTATTTGGGAACAGAGGTTCCCAACATTTTTACCTCGGCCGATCCCATCGTACCTGGATATGACCCAACTGGAGACTCAGAGAAGATTAGGAATGCGACGAAAGGATTTGGTACTAATGACGATGTCTGTATGTCATCACGTCATTGCGCTAGCCCTCATTCCACGCTTGCTCAATATCCTTTTCCAGTAATATTGACTCTCGCGCCCCTGTCAGCAATGAAGATGCAGGCGGTCTCAAATAGGTTCGTTGCGGCTTATGGTTTGCAGCTTGTCGACGTGCTGGACAAAGAGACGTCGTTCAACTTCAAGTACGTCAATTTACTTACTTTATCAGCGACGTCGACTCAATCGTGGTTTTATATTACACAGTTGGTGCCTTCGCGCTCTTGCCATGGGACCTCTGGGATGGGATGTCTGGTTGCTACGTGAAGCTCTGCAAGGCATGGGGTGTGTTGTCTTATACCATTGTATGGCCATCTTGTCGTCCTAAACAACTTTTCAGCACAAAGGAGAAGATACTTACGGAAATCCTCCTTGCGCGACCGATGTCTGATATTCGCCTTCTCGTGAATGCATATCAATATTTCACAAGACGTAACCTTGTTCAAGATGTTGAGAATGACCTTAGTATGAAGACCAAACGCAGTCAGTTCTCCCTTTGTATATAATCCATCAAGACCTTGTTAACGTTCAACTCAGTGTTTCTCATGGCCCTCAGCTCAGATCGTGCTCCTGATACAGCACCTGTTGATTACGCACATGTCGCACGAGACGTAGATGTTCTCTACAGCGCGGGGGAAAAACGATTTGGAACTGACGAGGTAAAAAATCTTATGTCTCTTCTAATCCTTTCCTTTTTAAAATGTATAGATGGCGTTTTGCGAGATTTTCATCAACCGAAATCCAGCACATCTCAAAGCAATGTACGTATTCGTATACGTAGCAAGCAATGTCGCTGACCATCGTCCAGCTTTGAAGCGTATCCAAGGAAATACAAAAAGTATCGATCATTCGCGAAGGTAATCAGAGCCGAATTGTTTGTCTCTTTGTTTTTCACCAACTTGAGCGAAGTTTTGACGAGTTCATATCAAACAGCCGAGGCCATATGGAAGCCGCTTTGCTCCACATCTACAAAGGTGCAGACCCGAAGCACGAACAGCCAAGTATCTATCGCGACGCAAAACTCATCCACGATGCCATGAAGGGTTTCGGGACACGAGATCATGAGCTCATCTGGCGGTAAAACTCTTTTTACGTTTCTCGAACCAGTGAATCCCTTCCTTATTCGCGCTTTCTTTTTTTTAAAGGGTTGTGCGCGCTCATTGGGATCGCGTCCGTTTCGAAGGCATAAAAGCTGCTTATTTCGAAAAACAACGGACGACGCTTGAGTACCACATTAACAAAGAAACGAGCGGCTCGTATCGAAAGCTTTTGTTAGAGTTGACGAAGCCGGTTGCGGGAAAGGAGAGCCTGAGTTTAGTATAATCATACGATTGGATTGTAATAATAGCTACTGAACTTGAACTTATTGCCATATTTGGATTTATCACAGCTGCTTGTTTTTTACTACCACCATCTTCAGCCGGTTCTCTTTGATGATTGTGACTTTAAATGACAAGGAACTTCAACAAAATGAAGAGTTCTGGTTCTCCGATGGGTCTATCATTCTCGTCATAGAAGACGTAGCATTCTGCGTCCATAAGTCGATTCTCGGAAAACACTCCAAAGTCTTTGCAGACCTATTCACGATCCCGCAGCCTCTGAATGGCGTCGAAAAGATAGGTAATATCCCTGCAGTTCGCCTCGATGATGGTCTCGATGATTTTACGGACGTCTTGAGAGCACTTTATGAACCCTTGTCAGTCTAGTTCGCTCAGACTTTTCCAGCCGAAGCTCCTCACCAACTTCTAACGTGGACAGTTACTTCGACAAGCTCCCACATGACGCAGAACTCCCTACACTCATTCAATTCGTCTCAGGCATTCTCCGAATCAGCACAAAGTACGACATCGTCGTCTTGCGCGACAAATGCATTTCAAGATTAAGGAGAATCTTCCCCTCATCTTTGAGCGACTGCGACATACTCCTATCTTCGAAATACTCATACAATGCATCTTCCATTGTACGAGCTATACCTCTCGCGCGCGAAACTAATGTCCCAGAGATTCTCCCCTGGGCATTCTATGTATCTACAACTATACCGAACGATACCTTGCTCAATGACACCGTTCTCTCCTGGCAAGATAAAGCGCTCTGTCTTGCAGGTAAAGAGAAGCTGTGGGAGCAGCAAAAGGCCCTGACACACAGATTTCTTTTCGAGTTCACGAGGGGCATCGGATGCCAGCTTCCGTGCCAGTCGCGTCTTCCGCCGCTGATGTCGTGGCGCCACATGGAAGATCTCAGAGCTGTCGCGCATCCACTTGAGCCGTTCGATGACTGGGATTCGTTCAAGGTCTGTCCTAAGTGTATCGATCATGCAAAGCTTCAGCATCGGAGGGGCAGAGATAGAGTATGGGAGGACCTTCCGTCGATCTTTCATCTTGGAAAATGGGATGAACTTAAAGCAGAGCAAAATAGGTGACCCTCCATTTCAACTCCAATGTACTCGTGTATGGAATTTGGACCTTGTACCGTAATAAAGAAATTTGTGTATCACTGCGTGAGTAAGCGATTGACTATCCGGTCGATCCTACCATGAGGTTCAATCACGTAGATCAACGACAGTGGCTTGAAATCCTGGTCCCCCAAATGGCACTCTATGAGTTCCTCGCCATGCGCCTCTCCCCGCGGGCCAATTAGCAGCATTGACAAAGACCGTCTCGTCTCCGCCCGTGTTGATCTCTCTTCGTAGCGACGCCCCAACCTCATCATCGGCTATACTAAAGTCTTTTGGCTCCATTGGCAGGTGGGATGCCTCTGGATTGTCTGCGCCCATGGCGCCCGTGTCGATGTTTTCTCGTAGGGACGTCACAACCTCATCATCGGCTATACTAAAGTCGTTCTGCATTATTGGCAGCTGGTTTTCCTCTGGATCAGAGCCCCAATTATGCACACAAGCACCCCGTGCTTCGTGAATATGTCCAAATACATGAAGTCGCGGCCGAAGGTGGGGTAGACGCGCACGCAGGTCCTCGCAGCCGGCGTAGACTTCTCTCCGAGTCATATCAAAGATTCCGAACGGAGGGCCATGCGTGAGCCTGGAAAATAGATACGTCAGTCCTACGAAAGGTGGAGGGGGGGGGGTTCAAATATTGACAGGATATCGGTCTTGGGAAACGCAGCGACAAACGCTATATCGCAGCCATAGTCAGCGGGGATAAATTGGAGTTGTTTTAGCCTAGCGGAAACAAGTGCTATACCTACCATGTCCGTCCTCGCGTTTGTAGTTGAATGCCCAGTCAAAGAAGTATGGGGACCACTCCATCGGCTATTATGAGCGAAAAGACTTCTGAACCATCAGTCGAAAAAAAACCCACTGGTGAACCGTGTACAGTCCAAGTTCTCCCGTCGGGGCGTACTTTGAATGCATGCGACGCGTCTTGAAGGTAAACTAGACCAGCCTTGCGAGCATTCTCTCCGGTAAGGAGCTCCATAATAGGAGCCGGATCCTAGTGGACGCAGACAGCATCGAGCCGTCGTCATTCAGACAGAACAAGATTAAATAAAGCTTGCCTGCTTTCCATATTGCCTATGGAATCGACCATGTGCACGATCGTACCACTCGCGGTGAAGCGTCAGGTCATGATTTCCCGCGATAACACTGACTGAACCCATGAAGGGAGGAGACAAGTGCAAACCCAGTGTGGCCATTTACGTACATCTTGACTTTATGAGGCAGCGAACATATCCAGTCGATTGTCGTCTGAAACTCGCTTCCAAGTCCAAGGTTAGTGAGATCTCCAGAGTGCAGAAGCACGTCGCCGTCTGGGACTGGGAACGACCGAGCATGGGTATCGCTTATACAGACAAAACGAGTCCACGAGTGGGAAGGAGCTGGTGGGAGACTCTCAGGGTCATATTCAAGGTGGACAATCGACGTCGAGGTCTTGATGCGTCGAGGCGAGAAAGGTAAAGGGGGCTCCATGGTTTGTTGTCCACTGAAAAAGTCCATAATTCCAGAACCCCACTCTATATATCTTCTCCGCCTGTGTCGGATCTACGAGCCGGTTAATTTCAAAGATCACAAGTCAATGTTTGTTTTATAACCACCTTCACTGATGATCTGCATAAGAAGATCATTTCGTAACGACTACTCCGTTAGGTTTGAATTCTTCGACACCGAAACGGGAGCTATGTACCGAGGCGATGAGAAGAGATTGCGTCACGTAGAAATAATGATCCGAGAATTCGGTTTATTCTCAGCTCATCACTCGGAAATCGTTCTAAAATTCAAGGAAAAAACCGATTCATCTATTATACGAAATAAACTATAAACGAAACCACAGGCAGGGGGGGTAAGGTAAAGACGATCAATGATCAATGATCAACACAACATAATGGTACAAAAGCAAACGCGTTACGTGTGGGGGTGGGGTTTACATATATATATATGGCTATGGCTATGGCTGTATGCATGCATGGCGTGTATGTGTATGTATCGAATGGTCGAATGGTCGAGTGGTCGAGGTACGATATTATCTGGCGGTTACTGGTTCGTCTATGTAGTCTCGAGAGTCTCGAGAGCGAGAGAGAAAGAAAAAAGAAGAAAGAAGAAAGAAGAAAGTCCGGGAGTACGGTCGTACGAGCGGGCGAGTCCATCGTCGTATGGGTCCGTGATCCAAAGGCGACAGCGAACAGCGACAAGCGAACAGCGAACAGCGCGAGGGGGGGTGCAACTGCACCTGCACCTGCAACGAACCACGCGAGGAAGCACAAAGGACAGACAGACAACGCTAAAAAAACCAAACCCACCTCACTCACTCAAAACTCAAACCCCATCACATCTCTATCATCCGCACACAACCTCGCCCACTCCAACGCAAGTCTATACACATACACTACCATCCCCCCAAAAAGAAAAGAACCCCCTCAATCAGCCACCACCACCAACACCCTTGAAGGAAAAAAGCCAAAAACACACACCTTCCATATCCACAGTCCTACCAACCCTCTTCTTCCACTCCTTACCAGCCCTCGCGATCCTGCGCAACCGCCGATCGCCCTCTGCCGCCGCGAATCGCCACACCTCGTCGTCGTCGTCGTTCCCTTCCCCTTCCGTACCCGCACCCTTACCCGCATCCGCACCCGTACCCGCACCTGCACCCGTACCCGTACCCACACCCGTACCAGCACCCGCACCCGCAGCCGCGGATTCCGAGGCGTTGGCGGACTGCGAGGCGCGGAGCACGTCGAGCGCCGCGCGGGGGGGGCCGGAGAAGTACGCGTGGACATCGTATATCTCCTTGTACGTATGAGAGAGTGGTACGAAGTGGAGCCTGTGCGTCGCTGCGTCAGCGTTGTGTGCGGGACTACGGAAGAGAGAGAGAGAGAGAGAGAGAGAGAAAGAGAGAGAGGACCCACCAGGGTTGTATCCAGTCGCTAAAGTACTCTTCGTACACAGTCGCCTTGAGTGGAACGCTATCGCTCGCGAGGAACGCCATGAAGCGGCCGCTGTACCCCATGCCGTCCATGTCGACGAGGTACTTGAAGGCCCAGTGGCGCCCGAGGGGCACGCGTCGTCGAAGCGGTGGGACGCGGTGAGCGCGGGGAGTCCGCCGGGGTACGACTCGGGCGAGACGGCTTTGGTGAAGCGTCGTCGAAGCGGTGGGACGCGGTGAGCGCGGGGAGTCCGCCGGGGTACGACTCGGGCGAGACGGCTTTGGTGAACGCCGTGTCCATGATGGCGGCGTTGAGCACGGACACCGGGAGCGTCGCGGTTGTCAGAAGTTGTTCCTGTGAGCCGGGGACAGAGGAGATGAATGTGATTGGTTGTGGAGCGGAAGAGTTGTCGGATGCCATGCGGAGGAAGCTGTGAACGAATGCACGAGATGAGAAAGCCGGAGGGAGGGAGGGAGGGACGTACCGATGTCTCTGATACTGAGGCGCAAAGCCCGGGGGATGGCTCCCGCCGCCCGTCGTCGCGCCGCGCCAAAAGATCTTGTTCTCCTTCTGTGCCCAGGGCACCTCCATCTTATCGACCTCGTCGAGTTCGAGGTTGATGGGGTCCCAGCCATACGTGTACTTGTCGGTGCTGCCGTAATAATAGTGGCTCGGGATCCTGATGTCCATGAAGCCGCGGGCGCGGGCGGGGCTGAAGACGGGGTAGAGCACGGGGAGCGTGCGCCAGTCAGAAAAAAAGTGGCCTTGGGTGTAGTGCTCGTGGGGGTACGCGCAAAAGTCGAGGGTGCTTGCGGCGGTGGTGGATGCAAAGTGCAAGTCGGGGGCAGAGGGGGAGTCGGAAAGGTAGTTTTTGAGCTGTGTGGTGAAGACGTTGCGGAGAGAGGAGAAGAGACGACGAGCGGGGTCGACAGGGGCACAGGTGCGGCGCCAGGCCTCCCAGACGGTGCCGTCTGTGCCCCAGTCTGGGCGAAAGGGCCCGCTGAGCATTGTTTCGATACCGACTGGGTGAAAATGAGTGATGTCTCTTTTGGCAGGGTGTGGCGCACCTGACGAGTCCTGGTGAGTGAGGTTGGGGTACATGCGGTGCTCCCAGGGGACAAGCACGCGTCCTTCTGCTTTGGCGTTGATGGGAAAGTCCAAGTCCGGCAGCTGGGCGCGTGAGCATGAGTCAGCAGGGGCCGAGAGAGCTTACCTTGTGAGCAAAGGACAGAATCATGTCGCGGAAGCCATTTGCCCGCGCACTGACTTCCGAGTCCTCGAAGCTGTTGAGTCGCAGCGTCGACGCCACACCGTCCTTGATGCGCACAACGTCAATAGACGGCAGCTCGCTGACCTGCTCACGATAAATTCCAGCAAACGCTAGAATTGACAAAGACGCACCTGCTGCACGCGTCTGCGCAACTCTGCGCCCTGGAGTTGCCAGAACGGCGCCAGGTCAGCCACGAGACCATCATACTCGTCAACAAACATCGCCCCGTTCTCCTGCGCAAACTCCCACCACTCCTCGAACCCCCGCGGCGGTGCACGCTTGTACCTCCTCCTGTACTCCCCAACTGCAGCCTTCAGCGTCCGGCTCTGTCCCTCCAGCTTCTGTCTGTACGTTTCCTCCGCCTCGTCCATCAGCTTCGTAATCGGGTGCTCCTTCAGCTCCCCGCGTCCCTGCTGCCCGACGCCGTGCTCCTCAGAGTGGCCTGCCAGATACCCAGCGCGCATGAACAGCAGAAAGACACAGGCGAAGAAAATGTAGCCTCTGTTACGGACCGCGCAGACCACGAGAGGGTGTCGCCATCGGGCGCGCATCGTCGTCGTCGTCGTCGTGGTACAGGGGCCGTCGACGTGGCTTGCGTTCTCGACGTCGCTTTCCTCGATCACGTTGCGCCTAAAACGGATCGAGGCGAATTTACCCATGTTTGGCGTGGCACACTCTGGATCGACGGGATATAAAGCACGAATTTAATTTTATCTGTCACTCAACATTCATGTGGACCCTAAATCGTTCTGTGCAAGGCAAGGACACTCCCGCGATTTTTGACACAAACTCATCTTCCGACGCCAGATGTCACGTAGGAAGCTTCCTCCACGACAACCCATCGATGTAGCCGTTCAATGTGCTCAAGAAGAGTGAATTTGTAGTGATATATTATAATCTACTCGAAGCTAAGGAACGGTGGAAGGCGAGACGGACGAGGGCTAGAGCGGGGAGGGAACCGGTGGAGACGAAGGAAGACTACGCACATGGTAAAACTCAAGGAGGCAGAGGGTAACACAATAACGACACTCAACACACCCGCTTTCCCTCAGAACAACCGATCCCACTCAAGTACTTACGACTCACAATCCATACGTCAACCACCACACCTCCGCGAGGAAACTAACACAAACACACGACACACCATCACGCACACACTCCATAAGTAAGTACTTACAACAACAACGACGTAGAGTAGAGCAATCAAATCTTGCCTGCACGAAGTAAATTATGTAAATGCATCAAAAATGCCTCTACCCTCGGTTAGCACTGAGTACTTATTGATTACTGAATACTGAATACCCGCCCGGCCCAAATCAGTTCACCGGCCACAAAATGCAAACGCAGACGGCCCAACCCCAACCCATTGGATAACTCACCCATCCCAATCTCCACACTCGCAACAAAGTGATGTTTGCTCATACAGACAGACAAGATCCTTTCCTTGATGTCGTTCTCGCGTCCTCACGGGCTGGGCTGGGGTTTCGGTGGCTTGGCTTCTTCACTCCCTATTCATTCTATTGCTATGGCTATCGCTATTGATTATTGATTATGATTATTCTTGTGCTCTGGCATCTGATCCTGGGGACACCTTTCCTTATGAGTGTTCGAGGGGTTCCGAGCACGCTTCCTGTGCTGTAGTCCAATCTACTTCTTCAAGTTCCTCGATATCGATATATAGACTACAATCAATCGATCTCGTAGACTTCTCAAGTTCCATCTCGATGTGATCTGTGTCAAAAGCTACCTTGTCAGTTTATCTTCCACGTATGCGTGTGTACTAAGGCGGGTGAAGATGGTTTTACCATATGTGAATAACAAACTTCCATATAGGATCCCAGCGAGTGTACTGGCCATGGAGCAGCATGCCATGCCATGCCAATACGCACGACACGACACTGAGGCAGTGGTTACCTACCAACCCTGCTGGTCGATGTTTCCCATTTTTTCTCTCGTAGACTGTTGTATTGGATAATATCACTCAGTCCAATGCCTGTATTAAATACTTATTGAACATTATTCCTGCACGCGACATATTAGTAAGTGTATCTAGTAGTATAATATGATGGATACACACATCAGTATAACACCAGCAAGACTGAGGTGCATCTGTCCAAAAGCCAATTATATATATTCCTTGGGTACTTATATACACAGCATCTAACTAGTCCTGCACCTTGACAAAATCTGGTATATTGAACAGTATCCATTGGCAACAACAATTGATGGCAGGTAGTGCACACTGAAATTTAAGGTATTCTGCTCACAGATCTGTGCTATTCCTTTTAAAACTCCAGGGATGCTCCAAATTTTCATTATATATATAGTAAAGAGGTTGTGGCTTCATTGTAGATTCTGCACTTTTTACAGGTGGTGAAAATTCATCAAATAGTTGTTTGGCACCCTGAGATGCAGTGTGCTTGAGGTTTGCTATTTGTGCAAGAACAGTGTCTGAATGGCACATCATAATTGATATGTACCAGTTACAAATGCATTTTGACATGTCTTGGTAAATAAATTTAGATCCATGTAGTATTTTCAAGTGGATCTGATATGACTAGCTAATTACAGACATCTTTTAGGATCATGGTGGCTCAGCTGGCACCACCGTGGTTTGAAGCAGGGATCAAGTGCTCTTGCAAGTGGGGAGGACGCAAGTTCAAACCGCACTTATGTGAAAAACACCTTAGACACCACATGGGTTATTTCAATGCTGCCGGGAAGCCACCACCTGCACATGTTGACTAGGGAGGCTTTGTTGTGCAGGCTGTAGTTGGGTGAACCAATCAACACATGACTTGATGAAGCAATGTGACCACTGCACTCCTGTTTGAAACAGGAAAAATAGTTAGGGTTTCCCAGTGGGATGGAATTGAGAGAGGTTAAACTCGCTGACCAAGTGTGTCCTAGTATGGGTGGGTGGAAAAAGAAGGTGTCAATAGTTTGATCAGGCTGCCAGCATAATATGTGGTCCATCGGATGGGTTGGCATGGCTGTTGAAGTTGGAGTTAAAGTTAATTTGATCAGCTGCTTATTGTCAGCTTAAACTGGCAGGTGGCAGGACTGTCATTGGCTTACTCAGCTGGCTCATACCGTCACAGGTTCCAAATCTTGGGATTGATCTCTGGAAGATACTATCTGGATGCAGGGGAGGTTATAGTATTGTGGGGCCTCACTGGGAGTTACAGCTTAGAGGGAGCCAATAGGTGATCGGTTTTCCAAGACCTACACCAACCAAACACTGGCAAGCATTGCTGAGAGTAGAAGAATCAGGAGTAAATAGAGATGGCACAATAACGGTGGATAAGTCAGGGTTTTAATATGGAGAAATACTATACCTTACTATACCGTGTGACCTAGGACACAATACCCAAGCAATATGCATGTAAAAACAGGTCTCAAAAAATAAAAAGGTTCATTATCATCATCATCATCAACAGACATCTTTTAGATGACAATGTTGGAAGCTAATTTGTAAGTGTCAGGGGACTCCTCATTTCTTCCTTCTTTCACTCCTTATTTCTTCTGTCATTCTCTCATTTTACTGTTTCTATTCTTTCAACACTATCTGTTAGTACTATTTTTAGCCCTTGAAGTGCTCTGGTTCTTTAGCTATCATTCAGATAAGTGTGGACTCTTCAGTACCACTTCCAGACTGCTTACATAAGTCAGAGTTTTCCTGCCTTGTTTGTACAGTTGTTTATTTAGGCAATTTTTCAGTTTTTAAGGTTTTGTTGCACTGTACAGTTGTTTTCCACACTTCAGAAGCCCCAAAAGCAGGCATAAGGAATCCCTAGACTTGTTTTCTTTGGATCTTCCTCTGTTAGCTGTGTGACTGAGCCATAGCCTCTAGAGGTTGCCCTTACAGTTACTTACAAATTAGCTTCTAACATTTTCATCTAAAAAATGTCTGTAATTAGCTAGTCATATTAGATCTGCTTGAAGATACATGGATCTAAATTTATTTATCAAGATGTGTCAAAATGCATTTGCATCTGGTACATATCAATTATAACATGCCATTCAAACACTGTCTTTGCACAAATAGCAAATCTCAAGCACACTGCATCTCAGAGTACTAAACAACTATTAGATAAATTCTCACCAATGTAAAAAGTGCAGAATTTACAATGAAGCCACTGTTGTGGAAGTTATGTGCAGTTGGATCAGACAAAGACCAAGATTGTGGCAGGGTAAACTGGTGTCCTTGGGCTTCAGAATGAATATATTTGCAGTATATATTAAGGACACATACCTGGTGTCCTTGGGCTCCAGAATAAAGAAGACAAGGACACCAGGGGGTGAAAATAAATACTAGGTCATGTGTGCACATATATAGCACCTCCTCAACTTGTACTCTGGCAGTACTTCAACACTCCCACCTGATGGAGTGCTATAGCATCACTGAATTTCAGTCCAAGAGAACTCTTCAACCAAACTCATGATGTGTCGAAGCTTGTTGACCTTGTCATGCAAGAGTGGCTTAGTAAGAAGGTCAGCAGCCATGATCTCCATTGGGATGTAAAAGGGCTTTATTTTGCCATGATAGATGGCTTGCCTCAGCAAGAACCAGTGTCGATCTAGGTGCTTGAGCTGTTCCATGTGTTCTGGCTGCTTTGAAACTAGTATAGCCAATTGGTTATCTATGTTGAGTCCTGTGACATTTCCATATTTCTGAAAGATCCTCTTTGATAATTTACTTTACCCTAAATTTACGTTCATTAATGTACATAGTCATCTTATTTAATACACTACACAGTCATCCAAGTAATTTAAATTTCAATTTTTGAATGAGTGATGCAAAGATTCATCAAAAACAAAGTTGTGTCCAGAGGAACGCTCTTACACTGTATCTGTTAGTACTATTCTCAGTCCTTAAGATGCTCTGGTTCTCTAGCTACCATTCAGACAAGTGTGGGCCCTTTAGCACCACTTTTAGACTGCTTATATAAGCCAGAGTTTGTCTTTTTGACTTTCAAAGTCTGAAGTTTTTCTGCCTTGTTTGTGCAGTTGTTTATATAGGCAATTTTTGAGGTTTTAAGGTTTTGCTGTACTGTACAGTTGTTTCCCATACTTCAGAGGCC